>OZ005740.1:147672306-148104806 GCA_963930735.1 Dioctria linearis | reverse complement strand
AATTTGTTTATGAAAAGAATCAAATTAGAACTGTTACACCTGAAGAGCAAAATTAGGCATTTACTAATTTCCATTGCATATCTCAGTCAACATATCTACCTACATTCACCCCCAAACCAGCTTCACCTGATCTATTTTTTAGATATATCACCTGAGAAGGTAAGATCGCTAATATCTTGAACCATAGAGGATTTCTGATGAAAATTTTATCCCATCCCTAGTACTAATACTATTGGCATGAACAAAAAATATCCTAGGACTAACTTGAATTATTACTACTATTAATTATACCAGCAAAGATAAGATCGCTAATATCGCGAAACCCATAGCCCGTGGAGGATTTTCTGATGAAAATTTTGTCCACTTCTAGAACTAAGATCCCCACTGGCACCTTCTAGAATCTATTGGCATATTGTAGGGTTAACTTGAATTATGGACTAATACTAATTACACTAATTTCACAATATTTCTTATCCACCAGCTGCACACATCCACACACGCCCTAGGTAACGTTTCCTCAGCCACCAAGTAGCCCAACCCAACATACCACAGGCACTCATACTAAAGTAAATGACTGAAACCAAACTCAAGCTGACAAGTATACAGTCCCCGATATAAATTCGCTTAGGGTATTTCACATCATTACTTAAGCCGCACACATTCTACCCAAGCCTTGGTACAAGTAACGTAGCCCCGTCCAACACACCCCAGACAGTCCTAGTCATAGTATCAGATATTGCCACCAAAGCTCTCAGCCTCCAGTACCCAGACACAGGAGGGGGCACCTCAAGGTCAAATTGTAGCCTCCAAGACCAGATCAAACTTAACCCGCAACCTCCACTAATAAAGCTACCCGCCCCTTCACAGGATGCCAAATTTTCAGTACAAAAGCGGCCTCAGAACTACCTCAAAATTGCTCACCGTACCTCAATTTATTAAAAATCAGGCAAGGCAAGAGCTTGAACAGCTGACGGGGATCAGCTAATCAGTTGATATCATCCCCTCGTCAGCCAGACGGTAGGAAGGAATTACTCCAGGCAGGCCCTGTGACGTAGACCACTAGACGGAATCCCCAGGAGCCCAGAGCCTCGGTCCAGAGCCATCAAAATAGTTGGATTCTACCTTGTACTTTTTGTATGGAAAAAGTGTCCTGGTGCTCTTATAGCGTAACTACTACCAAGGCATGCTATTAGTTCCGGCTAATGCGGCTAGGTAACCTTACTCAAGAAATATCGAAATTCTATGCTATTTTCCTATGCTGGAGAGTGCTGTAAGTGATCTCGTATCCCCAAGCCCGAGATGAACAAAAATTGCTAAGTACCAGCAAATGCCACCAGGGGATAATTCGAGATGAAAAATAAGCGAACTTCAGAAACAAAATCAAAATCCTATGCTATTTCCCTATGCTGGAGAGCGCTAAAAGTGGTCTCGTATCCCCAAAATGGTCTCGTATCCCCAAGATTCGAGATAAAAAAATAAGCGAACTTCAGAAACAAAATCAAAATCCTATGCTGGACAGCTCTGATAACAGCTTAACAGCTTTCAAAGCATCTCTGATAACAGATTAACAGCTTTTAAAACAGCTCTGATAACAGCTTTAAGTTTTTGCTAGTAAAGTACATTAAAACATTGAGGTGTATTAATTTAATAGAAATATTTGCAAGATTTTATAGATGGACTTTTCCAGCTTTTTTCGCCACGAATTAGTAAACAATTTTTCATAAAACCTAAACCTTTTCACCAAGGCATGCTAGTAGTTCCGGCTAATGCCGCTAGGTAACCTTACTCGAGAAATATCGAAATCCTATGCTATTTCCCTATGCTGGTGAGTGCTGTAAGTGATATCGTATCCCCGAACCCGATATGAACAACATAGGTAGTACCAGCAAATGCACCAGGGGACCTTGCTCAAGAAATGGTGTTTGGACTCGAAAAAGCAACTGTGACTTTTCAATAAAAACCAAGATGACGCCATGCTGATATCTAGCACTTCCCCGCTAATAAAAGAAAACAGCAAAACCAAGGCATGCTATTAGTTCCGGCTAATGCGGCAAGGTAACCTTACTCAAGAAATATCGAAATTCTATGCTATTTTCCTATGCTGGAGAGTGCTGTAAGTGATCTCGTATCCCCAAGCCCGAGATGAACAAAAATTGGTAGTACCAGCAAATGCCACCAGGGGACCATTCGAGATGAAAAATAAGCGAACTTCAGAAACAAAATCAAAATCCTATGCTGTTTCCCTATGCTGGAGAGCGCTAAAAGTGGTCTCGTATGCCCAAAATTGTCTCGTATCCCCAAGATTCGAGATGAAAAATAAGCGAACTTCAGAAACAAAATCAAAATCCTATGCTATTTCCCTATGCTGGAGAGCGCTAAATGTGGTCTCGTATCCCCAAAGTGGTCTTGTATCCCCAAGATTCGAGATGAACAATAAGCGAACTTCAGAAACAAAATCAAAATCGTATGCTATTTCCCTATGCTGGAGAGCGCTAAAAGTAGTCTCCTATCCCCAAAGTGGTCTGGTATCCCCAAGATTCGAGATGAAAAATAAGCGAACTTCAGAAACAAAATCAAAATCCTATGCTATTTCCCTATGCTGGAGCAGTACCGGCTAATGCCACCAGGGGACCATGCTCAAGAAATGGTGTTTGCACTCGAAAGAGCAACTGCGGCTTTTCAATGCATGCACCCCCAAGACCTAAATATAATAATTTGCTAAAAAACATCAAGCCAAGGTGATATCATGTTGTGGCGCACCACATATCCCAAAAAGTGAAGCTAAAAATTCCCAAAACCGTAGCATACTGCCACGTGTGGGCAAAAGTGAAGCAAAAAACTTCCCAAAACCTTAGCATGCTGCCACGTGTGGGCCAAAAGTGAAACAAAAAACTTCCAAGAGAATCGTACCACATATCCAAAGCCGTAGTACCGGAGCATGCTGGTAGTATGGGCTCACTGACATCTTCTAGAATCTGTTCATGGTGATGTCATGTTGTGAAATTCGAATGATGCTGAACAAAGCCTACATTTAGACGCAGCACCCCCATGAGCAAAAAAAAACTTGAATTATTACTAATATTAACTATATCTAAAAAGGTAAAATCGCTAATATCTCGAAAACCATAGCCCGTAGAGGATTTCTGATGAAAATTTCGTTCCCCCTCTAACCCCCGCCCCTCTGACACCTCCTAGAATCTATTGGCATGAACAAAACTATCCTAGGTAGCTTGAATTATTAATAATATTAACTATATCTGAAAAGGTAAAATCGCTAATATCTCGAAAACCAGAGCCCGTAGAGGATTTCTGATGAAAATTTCGTCCCCCCTATTACGCCCACCTCAACCATCTAGAATCCATTGGCATGAACAAAAATTTCCTACCGTCAACTTTAATTATTACTAATATGAGTTCAAAACCAAAAGCCTACATTTAGGTGCACCACATATCTATCCAAGAAAACCGTAGTACCGGAGCATGCTGGTAGTACCGGCTAATGCCGCTAGGGTGCAGTCAAGATCAAATGATACATCCCGGTAGTACCGATTAATCCCGCTAGGGCGCAGTCGAGACTCAATGAAACCAAAAGCCTACATTTAGGCGAAATACATATCTATTTAAGAAAACCGTAGTATGGGAGCATGCTGGTAGTACCAGCTAATGCCGCTAGGGTGCAGTCAAGATCAAATTATACATCCCGGTAGTACCGATTAATCCCGCTAGTCGGGACTCAATGGTGCACCGAAGACACAATGGTGCATCCAAGGCGCAATGGTGTATCCAAGACACAAACCAATACAACCAAGGCACAAACCTACATTTAGCACGGACTCAAACTACCTAGCGACGGTGGCGCCATCTGTGGCGAAATCCTGGAGCTTAAAAAAGTGGTCCAGAACTGTCATAGTTTAACTAACTTTTTCGACATCCCCTGAGATCGCTGTCGTTGCAGATGGAAGCTGTAACTGCCCTCATGGTTCCATACCGGTCGTCTGGGAAATTTACGAGACTTCCGTTGTCTATGCGAAGAATGCGGGGTTTCTACGAAATAGGTGGTGCCAATGGATGCCCAAGGTTTTTACAGATTCATCACTTGCGAACTATAAAGGAAGTTGTATATTCTTGCTGATATTTGATAAGAGATCCGATGAATTGCGGACCCACTTCCTTAAATTGAATCCTTCTGAAAACAAGAGGTTGATAAGCTGCCCTTGTATTTTCAAAGCTTCGTCGATGGAATCGCACCAGTGAAAACATCATCAACATACAAATCCCGTGGTATAATTTTGGCAGCTATAGGATATTTAGCAGCTTCATCGGTGGCTACCTGATGAAGAGTTTTAACAGTGGTTAACTTAAAATCTTTGATGACTTCAGTGGGGTTGTTTCTCCAAACAATTCCTTGGTAATTTTGGTTTGGAGATTGAACGTTTATCATTCGGTACATTTTCTCTATGTCCTCTGTCGGCTGACATAGTGAATCCGTACTTTCGCCATCGAAGTAAAGTTGAAAAAATTCAGATTGCAGTACTTGACCCGTATGCAACTGTTCATTTAAGCTTTTCCCATTATTGGATATAGCCCAAGCATCAAAAACAACTCGAACTTTGGTTGCTGTATATCCTTGATAATGGCGTGGTGAGGACGATAATAGCATTTATTTTTATTAACTTCTTTGTCAACCACTGTCATGTCCCCTAATGATTGATACTCATTAATACAGGCTTTATATTCCTGACTAAGCTCAGGATTTTGAAGTAGTTTACGCTCTAAACTGTGAAATGTTCGTACAGCCATGCCACGAGAGTTGCCTAAGCTAGGACTTTCATTGATGAAGGGCAAACGGACTTCGTAACGGCCGTTGGTGATCCGATAATAATTTTTTTGCTAGAATTCTTCACAATAACGGTCTGCTTTAGACAGTTGTCTTCCTGGAATAAATTTTTTTGCTTCCCAAAGCCGTAGCAGAAGTTTATCCAATGAAGACTCTTCCTCGTAATGAGCGTTTGCTGTTAACGCAGACGCTTTGGAGATTGTGGAAGTGCCTTTTAGGTTTCCGAAAAGAATACAACCGAGCGTACAATTTTGCGCGATTAGTTATCCTGTAGGACCTTTTCGTAATCCTTCTAAGAGGATTTCTCCGTATACATCCGCTACTAAAATCAGGTTGATTTTTCCTGATCTCAAAAAATATGGATCTGCGAGTTGCAGATCACATACATGACTCCATTCCTTGTTTGGAATATAGATAATAAGATAATAAGAGATAATATGTCTGTGATAGTATGCACGACAAGAGCATCAATCGTGGTCACCTTATTCGGGGTTGAAGAGGGATGTATGCCAATTGTTACTTCTTTTTTGACATACATAGTTTCTGACTTTCCTAAGCCAGTGATTTGTATGGATGTGTTCATAGTGGCCAACTGCAGCTTGCGTGCTACGGCTTGTGTTATGAACGTGAGTCAATCAAGGCTGGCAGAGTAAACATGGTACCCTTTCTTGTCGGAAATTTAAACAATGCTGTGGCAAGAAAGGCTTTTGCAGTTCTTACTGATTGATTTGCGTGAAGCGAGTGAATAATAGATTTGGAAGGTGATTTATAAGGTTGAACTTATTCCTGTGAATTTGGTGTTGTCTTGTGTGAGCTCTGCGGATTTCTGCTATTCCCATGAAGTAAATAATTGTGCGTCGTTCCACATCGTTGGCATATAAAATTGCTTGAACAAAATTTTGAGTTGTGTCTTTTTGAAAGGCAGTTGATGCACAAGCTATTTGATTTGACAATTTTAAATTTAGGATCTACGTCCAGTTTTACAAATTTGGTGCATTTGTATAAACGATGTTGCTTTTGACAAAGTATACATCTGTCACCAGATGATGTAGAGTTGATACCTTTAGAATTTAAACTGGTTTATTCATTAAATGTGGTTTTGTGTCTGCGCTTGCTTCTAGAGCTCCGAATCTTTTCTCTAGAAATGTTTTTAAAGATTCAAGGGTGGGAAGTTCGTTTACACTATTCACTTCTTGCTCGCAGTGTTTAATGGGGACTTCCATTGCTTTAAGTTCGTATATGCATTTGGAGAACTTATCTAGTACACTTTTTATTGCTTTTGCTGTGTCCTTTTAGGTAGATTGAACAGAATGTTTAGCTGAGCTTTAATTAATACTCGCTTGTTGTCATACCTGTTAAGCAATATCTTCCATGCGCTGTCGTAACTCGAATTGGTCACGGGAAGTTGACGCAATAGGTACTCTAAATCTCCAGAACCACTTGATTTAAAAAAAATGAAATTTCTGCACTGGAGATAGCGCAGAGTTTGAATGCACCATAGGGAATTGAATAGATCATGAAAAGACCTCCATAAATCGTATGACCCTGAAAATTTTGGAATTGTGATGCTGAGCAATCTCAGAAACGAAGAAGATTCACTCTCCGTCTTTGGCGTTGGATCTACTTTTGTTTCAAATACATGTAATGCATCTCTAAGAATACTTCGAAACGTTTAGTATTTCTTTTCCACGTTTGAAAATTGATCGTTTGCAAAATACCCGTATTTTTGAAGTTCAATATCTTCCAAAGCTTGCGTAGCGTGGAGAATTGTATAATGAACAGTCTTAAAATCTGACCAAATTTCGCGTAGGGCGGTCAATCGCTCAGAAATTAGTCCTTTCGTCCGCTTTTCTACATCAGTTTTGTTGTAGTTATTGAAAGATTTTACGGATATTTGTGCAGAGGTGGTTTGATTAGCGAAAAGTTTGTGAAGTGTAGTC
Organism: Dioctria linearis; assembly: GCA_963930735.1. Lineage (NCBI taxonomy): Eukaryota > Metazoa > Arthropoda > Insecta > Diptera > Asilidae > Dioctria > Dioctria linearis. The sequence continues at coordinate 148,098,029 of OZ005740.1, read as the reverse complement.
ATGTTTCGAAATTTATAATGGTGAGAATATAAAACTACTTGACTATAAATTTGGCTGCGAAGGACCATAAAATGTCACAGATGCCTCTTACAAATACTCATGTACCGGAATTATGGTAGTCCGCCACCCGACTTTTGAATGTGTCAATAGAAAACATGATGTCCTTAGATCATCAACTGTTGGTGAATCCAAGGCCATTCAATTGGCAATTGAACAAACTAAAAACCTAATACTAACGGATTCCAAAGGGTCTCGCTCGGCCCTGAGATCTAACAATGACTCTTTCTACGTAAGAAGCATCTTCGACTTAAGATCCCAAAAACCAAATCACAAATACCATATCATATAGCACCTAGCACACAAAGGACTAGCCCTAACTGATTTCGCAGATTCCAAAGCAAACAATGCTTTGGAATCTCACTCAATCACAGAAATCATGATATTACTCACGGGTGCAATAACAGATATCACAAACGTCATCCATAACGAATGGAAAGAAGAGTACAAGTCTTCTGGCAAGGGAATTTTTTTCAAAAACAATTTTACTACTCCTAAGAAACCCCCTTGTTTGAACTGGGGCTTTTCCTCAAAAGAGATATGATTTCTAAATAGACTTAAGTAGGTCACAGCTATGATTCCAAACTATTTGCTTTATGCATGAAACCAAATTTCATCGAGCACAGCATAACTGAATGCAGCAGATAAAATTGTAAGACTGCCCTATATCTACCTGGGACTTCCTCTCCCATTTTTATCTCCTCGCCAGTACATATATCCTCCACCAACAATCATCAGTTATCAGTGATAACCGTCGCTCATCCCCAGGTCTATCTTCTCCGGTGTCCCGCAAGGGGAAGTCCTGGCTTCATTCCTGTTCTCAATTTACATTACTGACATCACCACACCATTAGGCAATTTCAAATACCACCTTTACGCAGATGATCTACCGATATATGCAACTACTAGTGCTAATGATCTCAAACCAATGATCGAGTCGCTCAATGTGACTCTAGGTGACTTATCTAACTGGTGCCGAGCTGGTGGACTGTCCCTTAACCCCGCCAAAACCCAACATATAAAATATTCCATTCGCGCTAACGCCCCTGTCTAATGCTCCCTAACCTGCTTCTTTACGATCAGATCATCCCTCTCTTAACCAGTTAATATGCTCCTTTGTTTAAGTAAAACACCGGCCATTCTTATGCTAATGGAATTCTAAGTGAGCGGAATGTGCTCTGATCCGATACCTAGACTGACTGACCAGTTACTTCACTGATAAGCGCAGAAGCGGTTCTCCTAATTACATTTAGACTATGTTTGTATGTACATATTTCTCGCATGGGAGTATTTGCCGGTTGACTGTATATATGTATATTAATGTTACATTGTTGACTTACAATTTAATATTTTAATACATATCACCAGTCACGTCAAGAATCTCGGCCTACTCAGGGATCCCCAACTCACCTGGCGATCTCACATTAGCAAAGGTGCTCCAGGATCTACTACGGTCTTCGTTGCCTATACGCCGTCTCGCATCATCTGGACCAGTCCATCAGCCAATCCCTGATATCATCCCTCATCATACCGCACTTCTTCTATGCGGATGCAGCAATGTAACCTCTGCATATCTCAGAAATCGCCAAGCTTAATAGAGCACTCCAAGACTGTGTGCGATACATTCTCACGTCTTTTCAATGGAACAACTGTTCATGCCTGAGCCCCTCACTAAACTCCTTGAACTCAGAGTCCTATACTTTATCCACAAAGTCAGATGTAACTCGCTCCCTGCTCTCATGAAACAATCCTATGAGCTCCAAACTAGTCCTTCATCGAACGCGCACCCGATCTGGGTCCAATGGGGTATATTTGGTCATCGAACCTGTCTTTAGTTTAAGAAGTTTGCTCTGCTTCACCTCATGAACCCTACTTTAATTTTACCTTAGCTCATAGGTAGGCATTTTTTAGCTCTTAATTTTTATTAGTTAGTGTTATGTCTAACCCAATTACTCCTATTTAGATATTTATTCTGCCTGTACACGCCTGGTCCCCATATTCCAGTACGTTTATAGTTAGTTTTAGGTTTAGTTTTTGTACTTTTTATACTTTTATACTTCCAAGCCAGAAGCTTATCTGTCGACCAGTTTTCGTTCTTATGGTTTTCTGACCTGCCCTGGCTTATTTCTTGCCTCCACATGTAACGCTTTCTTTCACTCGTGATCTTTCCACTTCCTTGCTAGTTTTCCTAGCCACGCTGTTCCAATCAGAGTCTGTTGTCCAAACAACTAATCTCATCTATCGGTCTTCCGTTGAGTAACCAACAATTGTAAGGTTGTAACGTAGCCTAAACTTTTGTTATGGTCGTAGCATACTGCATGTAGCAATATGCTACACTGAGAAGAGTTGCACGTATATGGCCGGCCCATAGCCACATGAACGGCCCATAGCCACATGAACGGCGAGGTGACAAAGAAATCCGAGAAAATCAAGATAATTATCAGTAAAAGTATTAGATAAATCGATGCACTTGACAAGTAATTTCACTCGTTAACGTTGCGGGCTCATAAATTTTCGGAATATATTTTCTCTCGTCAGCCCCGTCATACAATGAAGGGAAGAGTGAAATCCCAATTCATCGCGAGATCTAGTAAGATCGGACTTTTTTGATGTCATCCACGCTTGTTGGGACAAAATTCTCACATCCCGATCGGAGTTTAACATTGCCCTACAAACATTGTAGAACAGGAGGCACGTGAATATCTTGAAAATTCCCGACCAAGTCTTGTGGTAAAGCTTGTGCCGCCGAACCTCCATGAAATTTCTTTGGCAAAGGGAAAGATCCAGAACCGAATTTGTCACCTATTTGTTCGCGAGCCATCTGGACAATTACCAGAGATCGCTAGATCATCTGTTGAGCTCCATTCAGACAGCAACTCACAAAAGTGTAGTGAACCTTTTATTCCCAGGCTAAATTTGCTGGAATCATTGATACTTGTCAGTGAGGCAGCCAATATATTTGCGGAAGAAAAATACCGGATGTCAGGCAGCTGTTCTGTCAAATTATCCAGAGACTATCATCATGCCGATAAAGTATAGCTCACACAAGCGAAGTTACTGTCCCAAGTAGCCTCGTTTTCAGTCCCTCACCTCCTCTTGACATACCCACCAGTTTACTTGCGCCAATACGAAAACGAGTTCCACTCACTTCAACTTTTTAGCGAAGTGGAACCTGAGAAATTGTCAAATTGTGTGTATTTTCTGTGATTGGTACACGTTTTAATGTGTGTAATCATTTATAATATCATCTGGCGTGGAACTTGTGAAATGTGAAGATATTTATTTTTTAGAGAAAATGGTTTCAAGTAAATAATTACATATTGAAAAGGTCATAAATTGTGCAGCAATGTAATTAAGGGCAATTTCGGAGAAAAATTCTAAGAAAAAAGGAAGTGCGAGTACGTTCCTGGCATAATGATTGCTAAGGAATAATATTTTTGCTTACATAATTATCTTCTAAATTTACGAAATTTCTTACTGAAAAATAAAAAGCACTCCCTCCGTATAAAATTGCAAACATAAATGTGTTGATATTTTACAAGTTCCACACCAGCTGATATTATTAAAGACTGCTTAAATCAAAAAATGTACCAGTTGCAGAAAATGTACTCAATTTGACTATTTCTCAGGTTCCACTTCGCTAAAAAGTTGAAGTGAGTGAAACTCATTTTCGTACTGGCGCAAGTAAACTGAAAACTTCGCTTGTGTGAACTATACTTAAGAGTCGATTGTTCGCGAAAGGAGTTTAAGGTGGGCATAGCTTCAGAAAAGAAAAAAAAATCATAGTGAAAGATTGTTTGTATATGAATTTTAAGATTTGTTAAGCGAAATTTTATTCTTTTAACTATACTATTACGAATACAGTGGCATAGTGGACTGTCACGGAGGCGCCTCTGCGAAGGATCCGCACCAACAAAGTTTGTAAGTTGTGTCACGCAATCACATTTTTCTTTCTGTTGTATACTTATACTGTTTGTAGGATTAAAGTTACAATTTTATTCATATATGTACATTATTATTATTAGATTGAACATAACGTACTAATACCTATTAGCGAATAAAATTGAAGTTTTATTCATATACATTATTATTATTAGCTTGAGCAGACCGTACTAGTACATGGTAACGAATAAATCTGTAGTTGTATTCATATGCATTCTTATTATTAGCTTGAATAGCTAATACTAGTACATGGTAACGATTAAATTTAATGTTTTATTCATATACATTCTTATGATTAGTTTGAGCATACCGTACCAGTACATGTCAAGGATTAAATTTAAAGTTCTATTCGTATATATTATTAGTATTAGCTTGAGCAGATCGTATCAGTACATGGTGACAATTCCCCTTGAATTTTATTATCCTGGAGTCTAATCATTTTTAATAATGAAGACTCTTATAACGTGATGGTGGGTTAGTTTCTTTATTTTTCCTTCATTCTCCTGGAGTCCTCTTAACATGAATGTTGACTAGGTCCACTCTCATCTTCTCTTTTCAGGTAAACAGGGACACTGGAAATGATCTGCCCTCAGTGTCTATTGGGTGGTTAGGGCGAGCAGAGGAATCCAAGACATCTGCGCCTTCACAAGGATATTGCTTAGCCAGGCACGAATTTATTTTGTATATGGCTGGTGGTAGCGGCAGGTTTTCGTGTAACCTCCCCACACTCTCCGCCAATAGCCGCGGCGAGCTAGCGTGCAGCCCTGCAGTCAACGCTGTCCACCGAGTGATCTGTCAAGTCATGCTGACAGTCTGGACTTCACGTCAAAACCATTCACTCTGACATACTTCCATAACACTTCGGCTCCTTACTTGGTGTTCTTCCACCTCATTTCACCCTTTTTCTTTCTCTTTTTCCTCACCTTGCTCATGAAGTGTCTATATAGTTTATAATTAAGATCTTACTATTTCTACCCAGAGCTGGGCAATACTTGTAAAAAAAGACTTAAGTACTACTTATGGTACATTTTCGTTACTTAAGACTTATTACTCAATACTTTTGAAATGCCCTACTTAGTACTTGAAACATAAGTACTTGCTTCTATTTACTTGTACTTAAGACTTAGTCTTATACTTAAGTACCAAGATATTTCTGAGTCTATTAAGTATGTTTTGCTTTTGAGCATCCAGATTTTATTTTAGATTTCTGGAACACCTTAATTCAAAAAATATCAAAATTCTTGTGCTAAGAGACACCAAGGTTATTTCTGATCCTGATAATAATAATAATAATAATGAGTATCACGTCCCTGGTTACAGCTTGGTGCCTATTTTCTCAGGATACTTGCTCCGCGCAGTATGTATTTGGAATGATGTAGCCTTAACCATTCTTAAAAGTTTTTCCTGCCCCAATCCAAATTTTAATTACATCTGGAATAGGTTCAAATTTCACAGCCACATCATGTACTTCTGCTTCCTTTATCGCCGCCCAAATATACCTGATGACGACAAGGTATCAGTATTTGATAATGAGTCTAAGAGCCAAAGCTATTTCATCTAAGATAATCACTTAACCACTCCCGTTTCCTTTGATGGATAATTAATTTCTGATACACCTTCATTCTTGTCGAGGCCAATTGGGATAGTTTAATTTGTTATAGATATAATAAAATTATTATACTTATTTTATTAACAGTTAGTTTAATAGATCGAAAATAGTTAGTTAATTATTAGAGGACAAATATTAGCAAAACAACAAAAGATTCAGTAGATACTTAAGTTACATACAAGTTGTTTCACCAGAAAGTTAGATTTGGCAACTTAAATTAAATATAATATAAATAATAAATTTGATTTCTAACCATTTAATGATAAGAAGAACATAGCAAAAAAAGAAATCGGAGGAAATATGAAACATTTATGAAATATTTAATTGCTAAGTATTCGAGGATGGGAATGACATAGCAAAAACAAAGACAAAAAGAAATTGAGGAAAAAATCCCGATTTCCATTAAAACATTTTTTTTATTTGTAAAAATTACATGTATTTTTTGTCACTTAAAATAGGGGCCTTAGATTCTCTCAGTGACGCAGACCGAACTTCACCAAAGTGGCGGTTAAAGATTCCTCTTCTTCAGAAGACAATGTAAAGAGGAAAATAACTGCTTATAGAAATAGCATCGAAACCACTCATTTCCAAATGACTGCTCTCAGCAGCAATCCAGCAACTCCTAATGCATTTAACTCAGATTCTGAACTGGTTCTACCCAAAACGGTCTCTTATCATTGGTCGCATAATGATAAGAAACCGTTTTGGGTATTGATCCAAAGTGTGTTTGAATCAAGTGAGACACAAAACTTTAGACTCAGTGATATTGGTATATGCCTAGTTCTAAAAAGGGCGGGGTGCCCGTGTAACGACAGCTGTCTGCAGCTATAAGATATAGCCGCCGAATTCAGTCTCGTATCGAAATCCAGTCATGTGAGGAAGAAACCTGAAAAAAAGTGGCCACAAAGAACCGCGTTCCTTACATTGAATAGTCTAGAAACTTATCTGAGGTAGGTGTCTGCTCCCTGTACTGCGTTCAAGCGAAACAATTTTTGTAGTCACTCTAGCCATGTGGAATTTAGTCTGTCTGAGAGCATGGGTTCAAATCGGTTAGTAGAAGACGTACTACGAAACAGGTGGCAGACGAGTAAGTCGCTACAGCGTAGTGTAGAGGTTGTGATGGAAATTGTATTGATATTGTAAGAATGCTTAGCCTAGTCTACGGGAATACTTAGTCTTAAAATTTGGCTAAAACTTTTTTTTAGGTCCGGTGAATTACATATATTTCCTTCCATTCATAAGCAAGAAGCATTATTAGTAAGGTTAGTCTAGTTAAACCTCCTGTGTAGGAGGGTGGCAGATGAGTGAGTGGCTACAGCGTAGTGTAGTTATTGTAATGGAAGCTGTATTGAAATTGTATGAATTGAGCCCGTAATGTTAGAATAAATTGCTTTGACGGTACATGCTGAGTAGATAATTGAGGGGTATGAGGTATTATGGACGGCGTTGGTACACCTGCTAGTAGGTCAGTCATTAAGCATGGTGGGATATGGTGTGGCTCGAGCTGTGTCAGCAGGAAGTTTATTGAGGTTGGCTCGAGCCCTACTCTATCAATCGCTGATGCGGCGACTCCTCTTCTTCCCTCCCACGCCCAATCGACGAGTAAAGCCGGCTTAGATCGAGGTAACACCAGGGAGGAAAAGTGAGCGCGAAGCATAGGACCCGGACGACTGCTTTTCTAAGCCTCCTAATACGTAAATTATGGCTCCCAATCTTATTATCTGAAGGAACATTTAAGCGTGTTTCGGCAGGGGACCTGGCGCCCACTAGCTTAGTTATACTCACTGTGCATGGAGGACGGCTTGGACATAATTGTAAATGGTTGGACTACTGCTATATTGAGAGTCGCGTCGTTGCTTGTGACTAGGCTTGTTGATTCCACATTAAATATTTGCTTTGTAGTAATTACTGACTTCGAATTTCCGCCATCGTGGATTGGCTGATTTGCCTTGACATAACTAATTAATTCCTTTGAGTTTTTTCCGGCTGTAACTAAATTGAAGTCCCAACGTGGCAACATACCTCCAACCAACAGTAACCCTTCCGCTGATCTTCCGAGAGCAGTTAAAGACTTATGTTACACCCGGCCAAATACCTTGAAAATGACTTACTTAATATTATGACCATAAAAGGCATCAACAGAAGTGAAGCAAGAAAGTAAGCTCGCATGTCTCATAATCTGGTAACTCTTCCTTTAGCGAAAATAGCTTTGCATTACTACTCAATCTAAATGGTGAGACATTTCCCATGCTATCAAGGATTGAAAAAGTACGAAACCCAACTAAGGAGGTGAACAGAGTGGTAACAAAGAAATCGTACTGGAAAGTCACAAAAACGTACAATCTTCCAAAACCTGTGTCTACAGGATGTTTCAAGAAAAAGAAGACACACGGAAAGGGACTGGCGTAATGGAAGATAGTCTCAGAGTTTCAGACCTTGCAAATCCTATGTACTTGATCATAAAGGGACAAAAAAGTTCCTCGGAAGCCAACACAACACGACTTTTATTATAAGTCTAAAAAATAAATTTAAATAACTATACATATCAAATGATTTAGAAATAATTCAAAAGCCTTCCAGTGTTCTTGATGAGCTTAACACTCTAAGAAATTCTGCATACATCATTGAAGATACATATATGCACAATCATCAAAAAACACATACCTTCAAAACCCCTCACAGTAATTTTTCGCACCTAAGACTTGGTGGAATGCTAAGACGCTAAGACTCTTTAAGTTATAAAAATCAATCCTGCAGACTGTACCAATACCACATCTACACTTCTTATCAAAAAATATAGAGCAATTTCAAAATTACTCAAAAATGCCTCTAAAAGAGTAAAAGCTTCCTATACCTCTAGCTTTATTGATAACAACGGCTAGACTCTAGAGAATTTTTTAAAAAATTTCGTGCACTTTCCGCCAAACATCAAAGTACTGAGATGGTTCAGAAATGGGATACTTCGAAATCCTTAGACTACTTAGTCCTTCACCCATACCTCTGCATCTCAAGACATACATCGCTCAGAGTTAACCAACACTACAGTGTCTGCACCACTCCCACTCACCCCGAAGGAGCGCTCGAAATTCCTCAAGAACAAAATGAACTACTTATCCTAAAAAGCTCAGCACAATTATCTTTTTTGAACCATCTAAACAAAATATGGGCCACAACTTACAACTCGGCTTATAACCATCAAAGTTATTCCTTTTTTTGGACAAGGGTTTCGACCTTCCCTCTAAAAAATCTAATTTCAGACCAAAACATATTTATGAGAGCCAGCAGCAATAAATCCTCCACCTCAGATGAAGAGCTCACAAAAATATACCGGAGCACTCCTAGCCTCTTACGACTAACCATGTACCGAAAGAAGACCAAAATGGTATGTGGAAAATCTTAAAAGAAATGATATATTATAAAGAACAAAATGTTATTAGGGAACTTATATATAAAGATGAAGTCATTAAAGAACCTGAAGTAATATGTGAAAAATTAAATATCTTTTTCGTGGAAAGTATCGCTGAAATTCAAAACAAAATAAGTAACATACCGTTTGAGTTCAAAGACAATGAATACCATACCCAATTTAAATTTAAACTAGTAGATAGAGACAGTATATTAAATATGCTGTCGAAACTTTAAAACAAATATGATTCATGGTTAATAAGTGTCCAAGTGTTGAAAGATGCTGAGGAATATCTATGTAATATCATAGAAAAGATCGTGAGCCAGTCGCTCACTGAGGGAGTTTTTCCAAGTAACTTGAAAGAATCCTTGATTACGCCTGTACCAAAAATCAGGGGAACAAATAAATGTGAAAATATACGCCGAATAAACAGTATTTCGATTATTGAGAAATGTATAGAGGAAGTAATGCAAATGCTACTAGAAGCATATTTGGAGGAAAACAAACTTATTAATAAGCATCAATCACACTCTTGTGAAACGCAATTAAATTACATAGTTATGGAATGGAAAACCTTGATAGATGATGGTAATACAATAGTGACTTTGTTTTTTATTTAAAGCGTGCCTGTGAAACAATAAGCATTGAAATACTCATAAAAAAACTAAGAAAGTACGGAGTCAGAGGAACCGAAACCGATTGGTTCAAGTCATATTTATCTGACCGCACTCAGATAACAAAATTAGCTAAGAATAAATCAAACCCGCTTACCGTTAACTAGGAGTTCCATAGGGTACAATTTTATCTACTATTCTCTTTATACTATATATAAATGATTTGCCAAATACTCTCAAAAATGATAGTATTATTCGCAAACGACACACTATTATACGTAGTCGGGAAAGACATTCAACAATGTCAAAGAATAATGCAAGAGGAACTAAATGGAGTAACGCAATGGATGGACATGAATAAACTAAGCCTAAATGTGTCGAAAATAAAATGTATGGTGCTAAATAACAGGATAAGACTAAAATTAAATGACGAAGATATTATCCAGGTAGATATAATCAGTAACTAGGAGTAATGGTTGATAACAAATTGAAATTCTCTTCTCATATCGACTTAATATGCGCGAAAATAGAAAGATTGGTTTATCAAGAAGAATAAGAAAAAGTATGGACACAGATACTGCAATTTGTATGCATATATCACAATTATACTTTCCCATACGGATTATTGCGCAACTATTATATATTGCTGTAACGCTGGAGAAGTTCGCTGGTTGCAAAAACTGCAAAACCGAGCTATGCGAACATTATTACAGACTAATTTCTGAATTAATCTGGATGACTGTGTATCAAAGGATCTGCTTCAAGGTTCTGATGTTTATTTCCGAATTACAAAATTATGTTACCTGATTATTTAGTGGACTGTGTTGAATATGTACATGGGGTTACAAACTATTAATTAAGAAATATAAATCATTTCAGAGTGGTTAAATATAAGAAAACAAGTACATAAAATGCATTACTAATTAAAGGACTAAAATGTATAATAAATTATCAGATATATGCAAGAACGAAACAAATATGACTAGATTTAAGAGAAGCATCATAGATATAGTGGAAAATAAATATTAAACATTCATTGTAATGTATAAATTTCAATATATCATTTGCCTTAGTAAGGTTGTACAATTTCCTAATTTTACTGGCACGTTTCTGTCCGAATCGTCTTGGAATATCTTGATCAGTAGGTGCAGTGTAAATTGTGAAGCCGGGCAAATCTTTCCTTTTTCAGACATATCACCATCAACAATACACCCTTTTACAGATTTCCATTTTCTTTCGCCGGTCCGCCTTGGACGGACGCCAGCGGGAATGTCGTTTTTAACAGAAGGCGAACTCGACCATTCTTCAATGGGAATCCTGTGTCATTTCCGCCAGTTATGCAAATAACAACCTTTCCATTAATCATCTAATATATTAGATTTGAGCTCCCACACGTTAATCATAACATATACGGAGTTTGTGTTCATCGACAAATTCGAGAAGTTCTTGACATCCCGTAGCGTGATATCATTGAATAAATATAATATTTATTCAACGGATGATATGAATATGAAAATTAAGAGTGTGACATTTCGTTTTGTCATTTGTCGGAACTGCATCATCTTCAACAGCTGTGATCGCGGTGCGAAATGTGTTTCGTTCTTCCGTTAACTTGTTAGTATAGACAAGTACTTTTTATACTAAACATGGTAATTAAAACTATAATATTGTTACGCGCCACAAAGTGATACAAGCGACATCTATTGGAAATGGAAACAACTTTAGGTTAGTGACATCCTAGTAAACTGGGTTTGGAGAATGGAATATTCAGGAAGGTTCTAGGATAATTCGTTGAGTATAAATACGGCGCTGCTCACATCCAGGAGGGAGTATTATTTCAGACAGCGAAGTGAACGAAGTAAACTATTTGGATTGCGATAATTAGAAGTACAGTACTAGCGATAAATAAAGAGTTGATTTGATAATTATTTGTGAATTTGTGAGAGTAAACAGTAAAGTTAAATAAAGAAAGAACTTTTGAATTATATCTGAAATATTGTGTTTTAAATAACGAACTAAGGCCACGCTCGTAACAACTGGTGTCAGAAGTAAAATAAAATCGCGAAATAAAGTGGTGGCATTTCATTTTGAAATTCAAAGAGTGATTAATTTGGTGAAATCGTGTGAAATTTTCCTGCTTTAAGTGAAAATTCCGAAAGATAATTTTATATTAAACTGTGAGTGAATTATCAAAGTAATGGGACGCAAACTAGAGGAGCTTCGCATACAGGAATTGAAAGTGGAGTTGGGGAAGCGGTCATTGCAAACGACAGGTCTAAAGAATGTTCTAGTCGAGCGACTTAGACAAGCTTTGATAGAGGAAGCAAAGAATCCTGAGACATACATTTTTGAGGAAGAATCAGAAACTGAAGAAGAGCCTGCGATGAACATAGAACAGCTTTTGGGTACTTTAATGACCAAAATGGAGCTTTCAACCCTGCAAGTAAAGAATGCTCTTGAGGAACAAAAGAATGCTTTTGAGGAACAAAAGAATTCTCTAGAAGCCCGTTTGGACGAACAAAAGAATGCTTTTGAGGAACAAAAGAATTCTCTGGAATCCCGTTTGGACGAACAAAAGAATGCTTTTGAGGAACGAAAGAATTCTCTGGAATCCCGTCTAGATGAACAAAAGAATTCTCTAGAAGCCCGTTTGGACGATCAAAAGAATGCCCTTGAGGAACAAAAGAATTCTCTAGAAGCGCGTTTGGACGAACAAAAGAATTCTTTGCAGAATTGTCTAGAAACTTGTTTGGAGGAACAGAAGACTTTTCTTAAAAATTCATTAGACGAGCAAAATGTAAAAATTGAAGGAATCCAGCAGGAAGTGCTGGAAGTTCAACAGCAAGTGTCGGAAGTGCAACAAAATATTACGGAGAAGCTTGACAACTTTAAAGCAGATTTGGAGGGAATGAAGCATCGACAATGTCGGCACGAAGGAATTGAAATATCCGGTGCAGGCAGAATGAAACCTCCAATATTTGATGGACAAAATTCGTGGCATATTTTCCAGAGACAGTTTGAGGCAGCTTCCGAAGTAAATGGATGGAATGACGAAGACAAAGCTACAGCTCTGGTTTTAGCACTTCGAGGTCCTGCGTCAGAGCTATTACAAACTATATCGATTGAAAGGCAACATGATTATACTTCGTTAGTACAAGCGATAGAGTTACGTTATGGAGATGAACACATGCAGCAAGTATATCGCCTACAGCCACGCAACAGGATTCAAAAGCATGGCGGATCACTACAACAACTGCAGGCTGATGTGGAAAGATTAGCTTATCTCTCATACTCTAGCGTAAATGCAGATTTCCTTAATGAAGTGGCAACAGAAGCATTTGTGAACGCTATTGCAGATCAAAATTTACAACAAGCTTTGAGGCTAGCAGGAAAGAAATCAACAGCAGAAGCACTAGCCTATGCACTAGCGTATGAATCTGCCAGGCAAGCTTCTTGAAGTGCAGTACGACTGAGTGAAATTTCGGTGGAGGAATGTACTTGTAATAGAATGCAGCCATCACAGAGCAATTCTTCACGTGGTATTCTGCGATGCTGGAATTGTAATAGACCAGGACACCTCCAAAGGGACTGCAAATCCCCTGTTCAGCAGTCGGAAAACATGTAAAAACCAACTTCGGGGGGCAGAAGTTGGTTGGTAGAGTCGACAGCCCCGAAGTCATCATTCATATAGCCCAGTTGAAGAGAAATAATAGCAGTCTTGTTATATATGGAAGTGTAGGAAAAAATGACTGCGTTGTCACTATCGACACTGGAGCTTCGAGATCAATTATTAGAGCGGATCTTGTCAAGAACAAATGGCTTCACAATACAACCAAATATTTACTAAGAACAGCAACTGGAGCAGCAGCACAAGTTTTTGGAGAAATAACTTTGGATATTCAACTAGGTGAACTACTATTTCCTCACAATTTCCTAGTTTCAGACATAATGGATGAATGCATTCTTGGAGTAGAGTTTATGACCACATATAAAATAAATTTAGATGTCGGAGAACGAATACTCAAATATGGCAACATAGAAATTCCTATGAGACTAGGAGGAGGAACAGATTATCCTGCAAAAATAAGGACGATGGTCTGTGAGAATATGACTCTCTCTGCATTCTCGGAGACGCTAGTTTGGACAAGGCTTACTGATGACATCCGGACATGCCCATTCTATCTGGTGGAGCCTAACCCTGCAAAAGTAACATCGAACATCATCGTTGGTAAGACTTTAGTGAAGGCAGAAGGCGCAACATTAATTCCAGTCAGAGTGCTCAACACATCCGAAAATCAGGTACAACTAAAAGAAGGTGCTATAATTGGAAATTGTGAGCCTGTTTATCAGATTGTTAATTTGGAAAATGGTAGTAATATTAAGGAGGCAATACGTATACCAGCTACTACTCGACGGGTTCAGAAACTTCTTTCATCTAGTGCCTTAAGTGAACAACAACACAACGATGCCAAAGAGATGATCGATCAATTTTCGGAATTATTTGCAATGAATGATGATGATTTCGGCAAAACAAATCTTGTCCAGCATCGGATCAATACAGGAGATTCTAGGCCCATTCGGCAACCACCACGAAGACTACCATTAGCCAAACAACCAGAAGTTGCAGATATGATAAATTCCATGAAAGAACAAGGCATAATTGAGGAATCTAACAGCCCTTGGACATCGCCAGTTGTTTTGGTCAGGAAAAAGGATGGCAGCACCCGATTCTGTGTGGACTACCGCCAACTAAATAATGTAACAAGAAAGGATTGCTATCCGTTACCAAGGATTGATGACACATTGGACACCCTTTCCGGAGCGCAATGGTTTTCCACATTGGATTTGAAGAGCGGTTACTGGCAAGTGGAAATACATCCCGAGGACCGAGACAAAACTGCTTTCTCAGTTGGAAGTGGCTTATGGCAATTCAAAGTTATGCCATTTGGATTATGTAATGCTCCAGCCACATTCGAATGACTCATGGAATGTGTTTTACGAGGATTAACCTGGAAAACATGTCTTGTCTACTTAGATGACATAATTGTGATCGGAAGGACATTCGAGGAACATAAAAACAACTTACGGGACGTACTTCAAAGACTGAGAGATGCGAATCTGAAGCTCAGTACGAATAAATGTGCTCTATTCAAGAATGAAGTAAAATATTTGGGGCATATAGTTTCATCACAAGGAGTAAGAACTGATCCAGAGAAGATAAGAGCTGTGAAAAATTGGCCTGTTCCAAAGGACAAACATCAATTAAGGAGTTTTCTTGGATTGGCTACCTACTACAGGCGATGCGTTAAAGGTTTAGCAGATATAGCAAGGAGCCTACATCAACTTACAGAAAAAGGAAAGCCGTTCATATGGTCAGATAAATGTAACGAGAGTTTTGCAAATTTGAAGCAACAGCTCTGTGGAACTCCAGTGCTTCACTATCCAAAGCTGGGAAAAACTTTTATATTGGACACGGATGCCAGCAATGTAGGTATTGGTGCAGTGCTTTCACAGGAGGAGGATGGTCAAGAGGTGCCAGTAGCTTATTTTAGCAAAGCACTCTCAAAATCAGAGAGAAATTATTGTGCTACAAGGAAAGAGCTACTTGCCATTGTAAACTCATCCAAGCATTTCCATAAATATCTCTATGGGCAGAAATTTATCCTCCGCACTGACCATGCAGCGCTTAAATGGCTTTTGCAGTTTAAGAACCCTGAGGGGCAAGTGGCGAGATGGATAGAGCGACTCCAAGCTTATGACTTTGAAATCCAACACCGAAGAGGACGTATCCATGGAAATGCAGACGCCCTTTCACGACGTCCATGCAAAGTTAAATGCAAACATTGCGTTCGGCTGGAAGAAAAAGAAACAAAAGCCACAATACAGCTGATGACGGTGGAACCATCGACAGGTTGGAACAACGAGAGCTTGCGAACAGCACAACGGGAAGACCCAGACATATCACCTATTCTTGCTTGGAAAGAAGACATGGAACAACCACAATTACAAGATATCTCGGAGAGGAGTGAGAAACTGAAGAGCTACTGGGCTCAATGGAACTCTCTTCACGTTGAATGTGGTATATTAAATCGCAAGTGGGAATCAACTAACGGCGAGTCATTCCGAATGCAGATAGTCGTGCCAGCATCCCAGGTCAAAGATGTTCTAGAGGAAATGCACAGTGGATCATCTGGAGGACATTTGGGGGTAAATAAAACAATTTCCAAAATACGTGAACGGTTTTATTGGTTACATATGCGAGAGGATGTTGAGGAATGGTGCCGCAGATGCACTATCTCTGCTTCTTGCAAAGGACCACCACACCGAAATAGAGGAGAAATGCATAAGTATAATGTAGGAGCCCCATTTGAAAGGATAGCCGTAGACATCGCTGGACCTTTTCCAGAAACAGATAACGGTAACCGTTATATATTAGTTGCTATTGACTATTTCAGTAAATGGCCTGAAGCTTATGCAATCCCTAATCAAGAGTCTACCACAGTAGCGGATCAAGTAGTAATGAATTGGGTCAGTAGATTTGGTGTTCCTCATGAACTTCATTCGGACCAAGGACGGAACTTCGAATCACGGACTTTCCAAGAGATGTGTAAAATTCTGGGAATAAGAAAAACCAGAACAACTCCTCTGCATCCACAATCTGATGGCATGGTAGAGCGCTTCAACAGAACATTGGTCGAGCATCTAAAGAAAGTAGTCGACTATCACCAACGCGATTGGGATCGACATATTCCCATGTTCTTAATGGCCTATCGATCAGCTGTACACAACACGACCGGACAAACTCCAGCAAAAGTGATATTCGGAAAGGAGATGCGTTTTTTCTGACTAGAATAAATGACGTAGTATATAGGATTCAGCGGGGTACAAGAGGCAAACGGAAAATCATTCATGTAGATCGTTTATGTCAATACTGCGAGTATCAAGACCGTGGATCACCTGTTGTTCGGGACGAACAATTTTAAGAAGGGGGCAGTGTTACGCGCCACAAAGTGATACAAGCGACATCTATTGGAAATGGAAACAACTTTAGGTTAGTGACATCCTAGTAAACTGGGTTTGGAGAATGGAATATTCAGGAAGGTTCTAGGATAATTCGTAGAGTATAAATACGGCGCTGCTCACATCCAGGAGGGAGTATTATTTCAGACAGCGAAGTGAACGAAGTAAACTATTTGGATTGCGATAATTAGAAGTACAGTACTAGCGATAAATAAAGAGTTGATTTGATAATTATTTGTGAATTTGGGAGAGTAAACAGTAAAGTTAAATAAAGAAAGAACTTTTGAATTATATCTGAAATATTCTGTTTTAAATAACGAACTAAGGCCACGCTCGTAACAATATTTAAGGAATTACTTATTGCCGCCGCAAAATAAAATTATTTCCATTAATTACAATTAAAAGTCTACTCCTTAGGCAATAGCTGAATACTCAAATTGTCGTGAGGATTATACTAGGAGTATGCCAAATAATTACTCGAATTTACTGAAAATTTTGGACTAATTTTCCTATTTTTTCGTTCCAGCGGAATTTAGGTTTAATAACATAGATAAGTTAAGTTTTTGAACTACTAATTATTTTTCTGTTTTCTCCAACGGAATTTAGGTTTAGTAACATAGATGAGTTAAGTTTTTGAACTACTTATTATTTTTCTGCTTTCTATTGTATTTTGGTTTTTCTTTCTCTTTTTTACTTTTGATTTACGATATAGACATTATGTAACGTATTTATTTTCAGTGAACGGTAGCTCGGATTTCTTCATTTGTTAAATAAAACATCTCCGTAAATAGTGTTATGGTCGTAGCATACGGCATGTAGCAGTATACTACACTGAGACGAGATGCATCATGCGTGCCCAACCTGCCTTCTATATGGACGGAGTGCCTGTGCGCACCGAACGTACCCAAACCAACAAGAAGAGCGTTTCCTGTTATTTTTTCTTTCAATAGGTCGAGAAGAAAAGCGTGTTTGTGAAAAGAAAAGGTGATTTTTATTCCAATCACAGTTTTCATTACCATTCGCCAACGGGCGTTGTGAAAGTTTTTCACCAAAAGACATCCACCACAAGCATCAAATAAATTCACCGGAGGATTCATCCATAGTGGCCAGTTCGGCGTCACGGTAGTATTGCTACAAGACTACATTTGGATGTCCCCAATAATCATACCTTAGAACTTGAAACAAGAGCATATCTTGCTATAAAAATCAAGAGGCCTTATAAATTATATATACTTGACAAGGCATGATGTTCTTACATAGAATTTTATTAACAAAACACCTATTTGTATGCCAAATCATGTGGCTGTCATAAAATTGGTCAGTGAAATTGATTTAGAGGACTTTCGCAAAATTCGCAACCTAAAAATAACATATGCAAAAAAAAATAAGTATCCAAGTATTGTGTATCATGACACTGTGCTTGTCGTATCCCTATGCAAATAAAATTCGGACTTTACCTTTACTTAAGATTTTATTTAAAAACAAAACTGACCTAACTTATGTACTTGCACGCAGGTGACCGTACTGTCTGCAATTAAACCCCGAACTCGTCATAACATCGAAGTCTCGTGCTCAGTTAACCTGTATACGGAAGCGAATTTGACCTTGCGACTATGTAATAACTTACTTCCTGCATTGCAGTCGCGATTTGTCAACAATAAATAAATGTAAGTATTCACAACGGCAAAAGTGAGTTACCTAGCGATTATTCATTGCGTCATCGGCGAGCACCACCTGTGTTATTGTTATTACACAGCGCCGCTTCTTGTTAACAACAGACAAAAGCAGTACCTCACTGTGCGAAGTGATGTGTCTAGCAATTATCCATTGCGTCATCGCTATCTGCAGCTGTGGTGTTATCATTTGAATAATAATGCTATAGCCAGTACCTCACTGTGCGAAAAGGAAGTGCTGGGCGATTACTCATTGCCTAATTACCCCAACAGCTGCCCATTGCTTCCGCCTCCGGTACTAGAGGAGCTGGGCCGCGACATCCCTCCCCCCTGGAAAAAACTAGTTCCCAGGGGAACTAGGCCTGTTGTGACAAGTTAGTGTCTCTATACTATCAAAACATTTTCTCATTAGTACAATTTCATTCATTTTTCTCTTTAGTGCATCTTCAGTATCGTAATGTCTTTGATACATCTTCATTATTATAATTTTCTGTAATACAATTTCATTATTATTATTCTTGTTAATGCATTTTCCTTAATATATTTTTCTTTAATATCTTCTCCTTATCATTTTTTTTGTCATAGTCCTCCCATCTCTATTACAAAATAAAATTTATTATTTCCATCTCCTCTTAACTAATTTATTTATTTTTTTTAGTCTACTTCATGCAATTGCCCTTACTTCCTAAATGAATGTTCATCATAATATTTTTTTTTACATACAGACTTGACTTTCCATACTTAATTAACATCTTAATGAACAAGCAATTCTGGTCACTAACAAGTTTGTTCTATTTATTTACACAGTTTTAGTTTACAATTTTACCTATCCATTTACATAACTACCATTAATTAAATAAAGGCTAAGTAGTACCAAATTGAGAAGAACAAAAAAAAACTAAAAAGTAAGCTCTACTTATTCCTTATTATGATTCTTGAGTAAAACAAACACATAATAATAAATACCGATATTAATTTTATACAGTATAAATACTAACCCTACGGTGGTTAACTTAACTACTTAACTACTTCAACTGCATCAGTTCTTTCTCTCCGATCGTAGGTAAGTTTATAGTAGGCTGTTGTTGGTACTATCACTTGTATGTGTTCTGGGATAGTGGGTTGTTCCTTTTTCGCGATCTGGATTGTTTAGGCTGATTTCAGTGTCAGAGGTGCTATAGATAGTTTATTTGGTCGTCCTGCTACTTTACTTAATTATTCCATTTTTTATTCACTTTTTATATAGTTAATAGTTTTTACGCTTTTTAACATGACGTTCAAGTTAAGTCAGAGCCAACAAGCGCTCCTCTGCCTTAAGAGATGTTTTCCACATTTATACTGCAAGCGATTTTATGCTGCACTTACAACTTTCATCTCTTGGAATATTTCCAGCATAGTACATATTTATATTTTGTAATGCAAGATTTTGCGATTCGCATGTCAACAACTTTTTCAATAATCGGAGTTAACATTAGTATATTAGCATTTTGATTCTCATTGAATCGACCATTCCAGATCTTAGTTCCACCATAACATTTTTGGCGACATTCATATACTTTAACATTCAAGAAGAAAACGTGTAATCGCTTTCTCTAATTTTATTACACAAAAAAACGTCGCTCTTATTTTCGAGGTTTTAAGAAGATATTTTTTGTCCAGAAGATTAACACTTTAGAATTGTCCTCGATTATTTAGTTACCATGAGGTGGATTGATAAATATTTGTAAAATATTATTTATCTTTTATTTTGATTGTCTTTTGGTACGGTGGAGTTCTCCCAATTATATTGAGAGTCCTTAAAGAAATATTTTGTTTTCTAAACTTCATATTTGTAGTTAAGCTCTTAACATGAAATTATATCTTACTAATTTCATAATGTTTAATAATCGTCGTCTTCTAATAAAGCGTCTTCCTAATGTTTAATTATCCTTTGCAGGCTTTACTTCCAAGTTTTGCATCCTTATCTACATACACGAGTTAATTATTCCAGAGCTCCGTAGAACTTGCTTTTCCCTCTTTCGCTGCGTACTTGATGGTTTTTGGATATTTTTTTGTTCACTTCTGTTACCATATTTACCTCCACCGTTGAGCTCCTAAGGCTAAAATTACAATACCCTACGTATATATATTTTTCTACATCGAAATTTTTAATCTTTCCTAACCTATAAGTCTTAAGGTATCTTCATATACATATGTAGTAATCATTATTGTTCTTTATTTATAAACTGCGATTTTTTAACAAAAATATTTTATATCTGCTCGTGTCGTATTTCTTTACTGATTATATATTTCACTAATAATTTTTTGTTCGTTTATTCATTAACACAAGTTTCCCTTTCTCTTAGTTTTTACAATATATTTCCATAAAACATTTCCCAACATTTATCTTTATTTTTAATTTGTCCCTTTATTTCGGTTAATTGTCAATGAAGTCATATTTCCCATTAATTTTTTTATCTTACAACTTTACAAATTTGTTGTTTTCCCTAACTTGAAACATTTATTAATCACCTATCTTCATATATTGCTTATTATTTTTCTTTAACTTTTCTTATTTTCTTTTTAATCTCTTATTCCTTTGCTTTTACAAAAACCTCTTGTTTCTTTTAAATTTTCCAATTTTCATTACTAATTTTTACTCTATTTTTTTTTGTAATTTTTACATATATATTTCTTTAAAGACATTTTCTTACCTATACATCTGTAACTTTGCCTTACCAATTGGATCCACTGGGTTACCTATATTTTCATCTATATCTTCCTGGCCATGGATTATCAAACTCTGCTCTTCGAATTTCTTCTCAAATTAGAGGGAATTTGTTGGAAATCTCTTTGGGTACGTTCCCCGATTCCTGGGTCAAAACCGTTACCTGCCTTGTACAGCCCGGTCAAATTTGGCGTAAGATTTGTCCTATTAATCTTATTTCTGACCGGCGGAGCTGCCATATCTGTTCGACAGCTATGCTTTGGCGTCGGTAACTTACCTTTTTGCTTAATCCCCTGGGTTTTCCCTAGTTGAGGATAGAAATTGTTCCTACATTCATAGCGCCATGCAGATCGCTCAGAATACTTACGAAGTCCGTATTGTTCAGGCGAAGAAATCGCTGCTTTTACAGGATAGGCTCTCAGATTAGCGATTCTTACCAATGCAAGCCCATCATCCAGCCTATTGCCACTGTGGCCATAATATTTATATAGCCTCCTCCTATCCTCATTAAATTCTTCGTTTCTAATATCAAGACCCACATTTTCGTCAGGTTTCGTCAAGGTTTTTTCCCATGTTGGCATCAGAAATGGGTCATCTAATGTAAGTACACTTTTCACTCCATGTCGTGAAATTTTGTCAACATTATGTGCTTGTTTTTCCAATTTGGAGTATTGGTCACTAGCGCCTGATGTGATGTTTTCTGGCGTGTTGATTTTGATATCCGCTATTCTGGTCTGATACGGTCATTCTTGACTGATATTTTGCCTAGCTGTAGATTCCCCTTGTGCACAAGCTGCGAGACTTTCACAAGAGGTATTTTCTTCCTTACTATTTCCGGTGCTTTGTATCCACAATTTCAAGTTTACGCAGTCAATAATAGCTCTGTTGTTGAGAAAATCGATTGCCAGTATACCGTCGGCTGGAATTGTGTCCGTATCACTAATGGCATTAAATTTGCATGCATGCTGACTATTGTCTATCTGCAACTTCCCCTCACAAGTGCCTATGGAACTCCTAGTAGATCCGAACAATCCTCCAATTTGAATTTTTTGATATGTTTGAATGGGCGTACTCCTTTTCATCCTATTAACTTTAGTTATGCTACATGAAGATCCAGTATCTATTAAAAGCCTTAACTTACCTTGTAATGCTATATCCGATGGAACCGTGATGATAAACTTATTCTGGGAATTTAATTTTTCACTGGCCTTTTCTGCTAAGTATTTCTTCAGGCAGTTCGCTGTATAGTGATCCCGACTTCGGCAAAATTGGCAGTAAAGCCCTTCCCCTCCTGGATCGATTCTTCCAACAACGCCTTCTGTAATGTCTGGGACTCTGACGACATGATGTATTCGGCAATTGGACGTTTCGTGCCCATATTGCTGGCATTCTCCACAGAAGGGTTGCTGGTGACACTCTCTCGCGAAATGTCCCTGCTGGCCGCACTTGAAGCAATGGCTGAGTCTGTATCTATATGCTTTTCTAGGATATCTTCTGTACGATTCTGTGTGAATCCGCTTTAACGAAGAGAAAGATTTTTGGTGAGGTGCAGGTACATCTCCGTTAAAGTAGTCGCTGTTCCCTCCTTCCTGTGAAAAACCCTTTATTGTTTGGTACCCTGAGCTGAAGTCTTATCGCATCCTTTTCGTAGAATTCAGCTTCTGGTCACACCGCCTTTAATGAATCAAACTTTTGTCTTGTTAGGCGATTCCGAATAGCCTGATTCCATCCTCCAGCTTTAAATGTGGCTATCGCATCCGCTTCCAACTCCGTCAGTAATCCTTCATCTTTACCTGGGTACTTTGCAGAAACAGCACTTTTAATCTGATCCAACAGTTCCTTCGTTTTGTCCGCCAACTCTCGGATCCCTTCTCGTGGCCTTTGTCGACATGCTAGCAACTCTGTCCGTAGCTTGCTGAACGATATTCGTGGCATATAAGCGTCTTTGATTGACTTTTGTAATGCTCCCTCCAAGTCCTTTGGCTCTTCAGAGCTTATCAGAGAGTACGCATCGTCTGTCAGTCGACATTTCACACACTTCATAAAGATGCCTTGCTTTGCGGTTTCCAGCCGGTCGTATAGATCTTTACAACAACTCAGAAAACAATAAACTTCCTGCCCTAGTTTTGGAAACCTTTCTCCGGAAAGCGTCGGCACGTATTTAGACACTTTGTCCATGATTCTTTCATATGTGTCAGCCATGTTCTTTTGTTGTCTGTAAACGTTGAAATGACCCCTTTTAATCTCTTAATCTCTTTCAGCTACACTTTCTTCTCACTACTTGTACATACATATATTTACTCCAAACTTCAATTCACCGAATTTCTGCAAAAAAAATGGTGCAATTTGTGACATTAATACTCTTGATTAATAGTTTAATCACTAACGTTACAGAAGACTTGACTTTTTGGAAGCTTTTCCACAGAGATTCTTCTTACTATTTCATCTTGCGACCCCTCTTCCAGTTTACACGCCTCTTAGTACCCGAATGTCCGTAGTTACAATCAACGCCTCCACGAAAACGTGACGTTGAAAACTTAATTGTCCACGCAAAGAAAAACCCCATCTTAAAGTTATTACTTTCTTAAAGTTATTACTTTCTTATACTATTTTCCTGCAACATATGTATTTAACATATGTATATAAAAAAACCTGTTACTACCTGAAAATAAGAGAAAATCAGACAAAAACAACAATCTCAAAATAAGAGAAAATCAGACTAAAACAATGATCTCACCCAACAAAACAATCACAACTATATCCTTATTTCTAAAATACACAATTTCAAATTTCAGTGCTATAACCGATGCTACACTGAAAACACAAAGCACCTCGCACTGATAATTTCTATTGATTTTTTTTTTCAATTTTCACTCTCTGAAAGCGGCCAGAGATCACTTGTAAAATTGTAAAAGGAGCCGAAATAATTTAGTTTATTCTAAAAATCGAGCATATACAATTAAACACAAATACCACTCTATTTACAGAAACTTGTTTTTTTTATATTTATTTTACCCAAAAAACCACCGAAAATATATATAACGAAGATAATAAATAATTTCAAAATTTTGCAATCTGATCACTTAAAAGCAACAACAAAACACGCACCATATATACGAAAATCATCTGTTTCTTTATACAGATACAAAAAAAAAAAAAAAAACAAAGATAAAATATGTAAAAACACAAGGCCACTTCATTGACTGTACCTATTGGAAACCAAAACTCACTTACACTTTTCAGGCTGCGCCAAAATGTCGTGTCCCTATGCAAATAAAATACGGACTTTACCTTTACTTAAGATTTTATTTAAAAACAAAACTGACCTAACTTATATACTCGCACGCAGGCGACCGTACTGTTTGCAAATAAACCCCGAACTCGTCATATCATCGAAGTCTCGTGCTCAGTTAACCTGTATACGGAAGTGAATTGGACCTTGCGACTATGTAATAACTTACTTCCAGCATTCAGTCGCGATTTGTTAACAATAAATAAATGTAAGTATTCACCGGCAAAAGTGAGTTACTGAGCGATTATTCATTGCGTCATCTGCGACCACCACCTGTGTTATTGTTATTACACAGCGCCGCTTCTTGTTAACAACAGACAAAAGCAGTACCTCTCTGTGCGAAGTGATGTGTCCAGCAATTATCCATTGCGTCATCGCTATCTGCAGCTGTGGTGTTATCATTTGACCAATAATGCAATAGCCAGTACCTCACTGTGCGAAAATGAAGTGCTGGTCGATTACTCATTGCCTAATTACCCCAACAGCTGCCGATTGCTTCCGCCTCCGGTACTAGAGGAGCTGGGCCGCGACATGCTTATAAGAGATTTGACCCAGAGCGTGGAATGGACTATCACCTACCTTTAAACTATTCGGACTGGTAGAGCTAGTTCCATCACCGTATATAACAGAAATCACAAAAGTCGCTATGGTAGTTCCCGCGTTTGATCCCCAAATACAAGAGACACCAGGTATCATCAAGCATTATGAAAAATCTGCATGGAAAATCAAGATAACACATTTCTTATGGTGGTATTTTTTTATTGTGCGAATGCTCGGATGGATATTTTGGTGAAGTGGTAAGTTCTTTACGGATTTTGTCTCACAATTGTTCAGCGCTAAGGTAAATTGTTGATTTTTGTTTTGAAATTTCGCGCGGGTAAATAATAATTACTTAAACCAAAGCTATACTGGCAGAATATATTAGGAATATTTATTTAAGGATTTCAAAAAGGCAGGAAAAAGAAAAAAATACATATTTTTGTAGAAAAATGCAGCTTCGACTGTGATGTTACTGCATGTTATATACTCGTATTTGTTTTTTTTATTATTTTTACTTGTAGTAGTACACAGTCTATAGTTTAATTTACAATTTATTGAACATTAATTGAATTGGATTAGTTACTAATATAGTTATACATATCGATTATAAATCTACAAGATTGTAAGTATTTGCCGTCGACAGAAATATAACGGAAAACTTGATAATTTGTACGCATTAGTCGAGAAATTTCTTACGTACTATTATACTACAATTAGTTACGGACAGAAATTCTTAAGTTTAAAGTATACATATATTCAACCTTTAATATTACAGAAATTATAATTTTTAATCTTTATCGTATCTACATTGTGGTTTTTGGTTTCACATATATAGTTTAATTCAAATTGCGTATATGCGTGAATAGTATAACAACGATAATGTTCAAAATAAAGGTAAAAGCATCGATCATAGCGTAATGAAGCACTAGACGTTTGGTTTCTTCCTTCTCTCTCTCCTGGAGCCCTCTCGACGTAGGGGTTGAACAGGTCCGCTACTCCTCTCTCCTTTTCAGGTCAACGAAGAGTGGTTGAAAGGCCCCTTCAGGGCTGGAGTGTATGCTACGGCTTTTGTCTGTCAGGCACCATGATTTTTTTCTGTTATGGCTGGTGGCAGCGGCAGGCTTTTTGGTTAACCCCCCCCCCCCCCCCACTATAATTCTGCCGCAATAGCCGAGGTGCTAGAGTGCCGCCCTGCAATCAACGCTTTCCACCGAGTGATCTGTCAGCTCATGCTGACAGCTGGACTTCACGTCCAAAATAAATCACTCGCAACATAGTTACATAATAAAATGGCGCCCAACGTGGTATGACTTTTACTGGGCGCATGGCCTTTGAGTGATGTAATACGCACGAAAATACCCCAAAAGCACAAGCATAGAAGTTGCATAAACTTCCATAATCGCAGTGAGTAAGTAAGTTCAATAACACATGTATGTAAGTAGCATAATGAGCAATCGCTACCTGCCTCAAGCGAGGTCAGCGACTTGCATATGAATAAACTCATATGTGAATTGACTCACCGACCTACCTAGCTGCCTTCTGCATATAAAAGCTAAAACAAACAAAAGACTTCTGTTTATTTTAGCTCAAATTACAAAGTAGCAGCAAGGTATGAATGAAATCGTAAAGGTGGAAAAGTGCAACGCAAGCTTTGTTTATTGAATTGTAATTAATCGATGTCAATTGGTTCTCATGCAATTATTGTAAAATAAGCATTTTAAGCATGGGAACCAACTTAGGTCAACCAGGTAATTTTGAATATAAATAAGATAAGAAATGGTAAAATAAAGACACGTTTTTGATTGACATTAGTTCAAAGTATACGGAGTGTTTTGTTTTGCTCAACCGAAGTAGAAATTGGAGTCAAAGCTGTTCTTAGCTGCTCCGCTATACTATTTAGAGTTAGCGCTGACATAGCCGCTGTTCTTAGCTGCTCCCAAGATCTTGTATCTTGTATCTTGTATTTGCATTTTCGTTTGTGAAATGTTTGAATTGATCTTTCCCGCTGACCTTCTGCTATGGAAATAGTAGGTGGCCTCACAACATTTTTGTTGTGTTCTCACGGAGGCATGTCTTTGTCGGCCAACTGTCTGGACAGAGTCGTTAATCTATGAGATGACTTTTTGGCTTTGAGCTAACCAGTTGACTAGATTCATGATTCTGCCCAGCTGGAAGGTTAGCTAAGTACTGTGATCAGGCGAAGAGGAAGGAAAGAGTTGTTAGAAGATGGAAGTGATGCTGGAGACCTTCAGTAATCAGGAATTGGCATACTGCTAACTGCCTGGCTGAAGAATCTCTGGTATCATTTTCAGTCTCTAGCTTCTCCAACCCGACTCTTCCCACATCTCTGTGAGGACACAAGATTTTTCATGCACACACTCACACTGCCTATCCTTACTGAATAACTTCTGACCTGATTAGAGAGAGTGGGCCTGGGAGACCTCTGTGTTGAGAGTTAGCTCTTGGAGAGTGAAGGAGAGAACTTTCGTGAACTTTTTGATTTTTTGTTGAACGTCCGAACGGAAATTTGAGTAGATCTTATATCACAAGTTAGCGTTTATTTTTCTGTGCAATTTTGCAAGTGCAAGTATTGATCCCAACTCCAAGCATCTTTATTGCGAATTCCCCGATAAATTGAATTTCGCTTGTGTTTGCGACATTGCTTACTTGATTATAAAATATTTTTTTGACCTGTCGAACTCTGAACTTGTATACTCGGTGGATAGTCCTGAGGACTTCCTTTTCGAATTTTTGAAAAATTTTTTGTGGTTTTCGAGTCGAGACTTTTCTGACTTTTGTCGAGACCCACGTGTCTCTTGACCAAATTACGACAAACATCTGTACAAGCTGCAGAAACTGAAGTGATTTGAATATCGGCTATACGCTCAACTTCATTAAACACGTGGAGGAATGTAAGACTTTTTCTGTTTCATAATGGCGACCGTGAGAACACCCCCTTCCGCGACAGACAATGTGAACAAGTTGCCCCAACAGTGCTCTATCTATCAAGATAGAGACTTGTCAGTCGAACGAAAGCCTGTCAGGACTGTATGTGAACACGTGTTCTACGGAATATACGGGAGCCATCCCAAAGAAACAGAAGACGAAACCTGTCAATAACGAGCGTAAAGTGCCCACACCAACGTTTGATTTACCACCTCCAACGATCCCACCAGTTAGCCGAGGATCCCTATCACCTGGAATGCCAGATCCGCGTTCCATAGCTTTTTCAAATCCCAACTCACGACGAAATAGTCCACTACCTACTGCTCAGGGTCAAAACTTAGTAGCGACGGAAGCTTTGATGGCAGGTCTGCGCATGCAGCTACAGGATTTAGTTCGCGAAGGCCTCGAGCAGAGTCTGAACACATTGCGGACGGAACTGTTGAATAACGTCAGACAGCAGATCTCAGCTGCTATGTCACCAGTCGACGTATCACGTCCACCTCCTCCTGTGGGTGAACCGATACCACCTCAAGATTTTCACGACCCGCGTAGACAGTCGTTTTATAGACCAGCGTCTGCATTCAGTCAACGTGGACCAAAATTTAACCCAGTTTCCGCCAGCTTCATCCAATCGTGTCCCGTCGAGCTTAGGACAACGATGTTCTGATAGTCCCATCCGAAGATGGAATATCTCATACAGTGGCGATAGTTTTCGACTTACTGTCGACGAATTTGTTTTCAGAGTAGAAGCCCTCACGTACTCGGCCTTAGACGGAGATTTTGATCTTTTAGTTCGGCACATGACGACTGTGCTTTCTGGTCCAGCAATGGACTGGTACTAGTCTCTGCTGAGACAGAAATCCACACTTTCGTGAGAGTATATAAAAGCAGCTCTGTTAGCTGAATGGGGAGTACCGAAGGATGACCTCAAGGTCAGGGTCCAGCTGATGTTGAGAAAACAGAAAGCAGGGGAGTCATTTGCCACGTATGACCAACACCTGGTACATCTACGTGATCTATTGCAAAGCCCGTTGACGGACGGAGAGTTTCTAGAAATCGTGAAATAGAAATCCAACAGAAAATCTGTTTGCATCCCACTAGCACCATACATCAATTGCGAGGTCTCGTGACTCAAATATAGGCTACCCAGCAGCGAATAGCGACTGCGTGCAGCTGGAACACCTGGCGCGGCCCAAGAGTTAGCGAGTTAGATGATTGTCGTTCGACAGACGCCGAACAGCATATGTCACTACAAAACAGTGTGGAAACTGCAACATTATCTGCGATGTCAGCACTACCGAGAGTTAGTTGTTGGAGCTGTGACCAAACCGGTCATTTTTACCAGGACTGCATGCAGGAAAGACAACAAGTGCTGTGCTATGGATGCGGACGCAAGAGCGTCTTCAAGCCAACTTGTACACTGCTTGACGAAAAATGAGAGACGGGTCGGGAATCCCATCACCTGTTCTCGACCAGTGTCAACGGTCCGAACGGCAACAACTATGACGACTCCAGTTCAAGCCTTGAACAGGGAGGAAGGTCCGCTTCATCAGCAGACCTTAACGATGAACCACTGAACTGTCCGTTGATATCATTCAGTGACTCTGATGATGGCAAGCACCCATCTGATCCTCTGACGGATTCACTGATAGAGACGGAGAGTCTAATAGACTTCTCCACAAATCTTCAAGCTTCCGTTTCCACCTATAGGGAGCCCTTGACACTACTAGACACTTCTCTGGAAGAGTCTTTGATCTTTGACGTCCCGATAACACCGACAGCATTTTTCGCTGGCGTCTCAATATTAAAGCGGCCACCAAGCTGTGTTATGACGAGTGGGCGTGAGCCTGTTTTATATCCGCTGACGACTTACCATACGCGGTTGCAAAGCTACGAAGCAGCAAGAGACCGTATCTTCTCCTCGGTGGCTGATCTAGCTGACATTATGTATCCTGACTTAGACCTTAGACCAAGAAAGAAACGATCGTTGGCGGGAATACTGTCGACGAATGAGACAGGAAAGAAAGGAACTGGCACATATTTCCGTGTCGATGCCACACGACATTCGACCGTATGCCGAAGTAAAACTACTCGCGCGAACTGAGACTGAATTACTTGATAGTGGTGCCACTGCCAGTATCCTAGGCCCAGGAGCCCTAGAGAAGTTAGCTGAAGCAGAGGATGAATGGAAGACGTATCGGACACAGGCACAAGTAGCTAATGGTGCCATGACGACTGTGCTTAGGAAAAACATCTCTGTCAGTCGCAAGATTGAAACGAATGACACGACACCGATAAAACAGAGGTTTTATCCGATTTCACCAGCAATACAGAATCTGATGGATGTTGAATTGCGACGAAGGAAGGAGAGCCAGAATCCTTGGAGCTCCCCAGTTGTACTAGTGCGGAAGCCTGGGAAGGTTCGTGTTTGTTTTGACGCCAAGAAGGTCAACTCCGTTACGTAGAAGGATGCTTATCTGCTGCCGCAGATAGATGCGCTTCTGAGTCGACTTCCTCCGGCAAACTACATCACAAGCCTGGACCTCAAAGAAGCTTTCTAACAGATCCCAATAGACACTGAGTCCAGAGAGAAGACCGCGTTTACAGTACCTGGTCACCCTCTCTATCAGTATACAGTGATGTCATTCGGCCTTTGCAATGCTCCACAAGCTATGTGCCGCCTCATGGATAAGGTCATTCCTTTCGATCTTCGTGAGAATGT
Organism: Dioctria linearis; assembly: GCA_963930735.1. Classification (NCBI taxonomy): domain Eukaryota; kingdom Metazoa; phylum Arthropoda; class Insecta; order Diptera; family Asilidae; genus Dioctria; species Dioctria linearis. The sequence continues at coordinate 148,067,501 of OZ005740.1, read as the reverse complement.
CCTCGTTTACTTGGACGATTTATTGATCCTGTCATCTGACTTTGACCCTCATCTCACATTGCTAGCCCATTGCTAGCGGATTGTTTGAGGAAATCTGGCCTCACTATCAACGTGGAGAAGAGTAAGTGTTGCATTAAGGAGACATAACAACAGACCTAAAACAAAACAAACGACCTCGTAACATTTACATTTTGACCATATAGTTACAACAGGCTTACTGACCTGGTGCTAATAAACCTATCGCCCGCATAGGGCACAACAACATGGCTACGGCCGGACGGCCGCAAAACTAATACGCCGACTTGGACTCAGACAACTGGCCCAGGAAAACAGTGAAAAAGGCCAGGAAAAGAAGCCCCAAACTCGACTTCCCCTCCCACAAGAAACGATAGACCTCAATCCTTTTGTGGTAGGTAAAATGATCGAGCATGTAGCCCCCCGAGTTCGCTCATGGAAAGAATTAAGAGATCACAGTAGTAGTTCTATATATGTTCTGGATCACTTTTTCCATACAAAAAGTGCAAGGTAGATTCCAACTATTTTGGTGGCTATGGACTGGGGTTCTGGGCCACTGAGAGGGATTCCGTCTAGTGGTATACGTCACAGGGCATGCCTGGAGAATTCCTTTCCTACCGTCCGTCTGACAAGGAGATGACATTAACTTTTTTAGTAATAATTCAAGTTTTATTTTTTTGCCCATGGTGTGCTGCGCCTAAATGTGGGCTTTTGGTTTTGAACTACTATTAGTAATAATTCAAGTTAACCCTATGCTATTCTTTTTCCTACCAATAGATTCTAGGAGGTGCCAGTGGATAGGGTATTGGTACTGTTGGGGGACAAAATTTTCATCAGAAATCCTCTACGGGCCATGGTTCTCGAGATATTAGCGATTTTACCTTTTTGGATATAGTTAATATTAGTAATAATTCAAGTTAACCCTATGCTATTCTTTTTCATATCAATAGATTCTAGGAGGTGCCAGTGGATAGGGTATTGGTACTGTTGGGGGACAAAATTTTCATCAGAAATCCTCTACGGGCTATGGTTCTCGAGATATTAGCGATTTTACCTTTTTTAGATATAGTTAATATTAGAAATAATTCAAGTTTGTTTTTTTGCTCATGGGGGTGCTGCGCCCAAATGTAGGCTTTTTATTATGATTTTTCTTGAGCTCCTAAATGTAGGCTTTTGGTTTTGAACTAATATTATTAATAATTAATGTTAATAGTAGGACATTTTTGTTCGTGCCAATGGATTCTAGATGGTTAGGGTGGGAGTATTAGGGGGGATGAAATTTTCATCAGAAATCCTCTACGGGCTCTGGTTTTCGAGATATTAGCGATTTTACCTTTTCAGATATAGTTAATATTATTAATAATTCAAGCTACTTAGGACAGTTTTCTTCATGGAAATAGTTTCTAGAAGATGTTATATGGGCGGGGGTTAGAGGGGAGATAAAATTTTTGTTAGAATTCCTCTACGGGCTATGGTTTTCGAGATATTAGCGATTTTACCTTTTTAGATATTGTTAATATTAGTAATAATTCAAGTTAACCCTATGCTATTCTTTTTCATATCAATAGATTCTAGGAGGTGCCTGTGAATAGGGTATTGGTAGTGTTGGGGGACAACATTTTCATCAGAAATCCTCTACGGGCTATGGTTCTCGAGATATTAGCGAATTTACCTTTTTAGATATAGTTAATATTAGTAATAATTCAAGTTAACCCTATGCTATTCTTTTTCACACCAATAAATTCTAGGAGGTGCCAGTGGATAGGGTATTGGTACTGTTGGGGGACAAAATTTTCATCAGAAATCCTCTACGGGTTCTGGTTTTCGAGATATTAGCATATTAATAATTCAAGTTATTTTTGTTCATGACAATGGATTCTAGGTGGTGTGGGGTGGGAGGGGGAACGATATTTTCATCAGAAATCCTCTACGAGCTATGGTTTTCGAAATATTAGCGTATTAATAATTCAAGTTACCCTAGGGAGTTGTAGATATCAGCATGATGTCGCCTTGGATTTGCTGTTTTCTCACTTGTTGATTTCTTAGCGAAGAATTTGTAGATATCAGAAGTTCTGGATCACTTTCTATGGGGGTTTTGGGTATCAAATATTAAATGTTTACCAAACATTAGGCATGCTCCCCCTATTTATGATGTAATTTGATATCACCGCTGTAAACAAATTCGCATTAAAGCTGAATGGTTGTTGTATACCAGTATGTATATCGATATATATTTATAATTCCAAAAACGGGTACTCACTGTCTGCTGCACAAACTGTTGGTATTAACAACAACTTTTCGTTTCTACCACTTTTCTTTATTACTAAAACACTTCCTTGTTATCTTACAATTTTTTCTTTTTTTTTTATTGCTATTACACTTCAAGCTTTGCTTTTTTATGATTTTTTTGTATTGCTATTACACTTCAAGCTTTTCTTTTTATGATTTTTTTTTGTCTTGCTATTACACTTCAAGCTTATCTTTTTACGATTTTTTTTCTATTACTATTACACTTTAAGCTTGTCTTTTTATGATTTTTTTTCTATTTTGCAATTACACTTTAAGCTTTGCTTTTTACGGATTTTCTTTTTTTTTTAACTCCCGTGACAAAAACTCCGTTTCAAAAACGACTCTTCTCGACTCTACTACTTTAAAAAATCAACTCTGGTTAAAAAGTCAAAACTCTTCACGTAAATTTTTGCCGAACCGCCGTATTCTAATTTAAAAATCCAACTCTAGTTAAAAAGTCAAAACTCTTCTCGTAATTTTTTGCCGAACCGCCGTATTCTAATTTAAAAATCCAACTCTACTCTTGATCACATTCATCGTGATCAAGAGCCGTTGTTCAGGATCGAAAATGCTAAATTGCATTTTCTTATCCTGAGAAAATTTTACTTTTTCAATTCTGGACTTGTTCAAACATGTCCAGAATTATTCGCGTTGAATGATGGCTTCAAAAATGTAATCTTACACTTTTTAAAACATCAGCCACCGTTTGAAATCGCGACGCGCCTATACATACAATGCATTTATGCTGCGCGCTTTTTTCGTAATATGTATGTACGTATGTACATACACGTTGTATTTTTCGCGACAAATCGTACTGAAGGTACGATTTGCTTTTTAATTTCTTTTTTAATTAAATTGTTGGAATGGAAAATTTTGCTGAAGGCAAAATTTTGTCGTGGAAATTTTAAAGTAAAACGACTTGGGGTGTAAAATGAAACTTTTGTTTTTCCCAAGTCGTTTGATGGGAAAAATTTTATGACTTGTTTAGAATGTGAAGAAAATTGCTGATGCAATTTTCTTCACCCTTTTTGGACGATAAACTAATCATGTTTTGTGCATGATTAGTTTATTGAATTTTTATATTTTATGGTTTTTCTTTGAGTTGAGTGCGTGGAGTGAGCTGGAGCAGACGTTCCATCGTGCGTGTTACTGGTGCCAAAGATAAATAGCGATCAATCTGTTGTGTAGTGCAGTGCAGTGAAATTTTTTAAATATAAATATATATATAATAATAATAACTAAAATCCGCCACGCCGTTTTTATTACATAAAAAAATAAACAATACCAGCCAAGTCCAGGGCTTTTCTATGCCCTGCCGGCATTCCACAAGCCAGCAGCACAGTACGGTGGAGTTTAACAAATCTCCCATGTACATCAGTGATCAGTGCAAGGTCATTAGCCCTTGTCACTGATCAGCAATACGGGTGTCCCCAGCTGTGGTCATTGAACTGCACGGTCTGAGGTACTAAAAGCAGCAAATAGGCATAACACTATTGCTGTTTTTTTTTTACCTCGCTGTGTCGTTGACTGCAGCTGGGCGCCCCCAAATAAATATTTGTGTTGTTGTGTGTCGCTCTTTCTTCTGCTTTTTTTTGTTTTGCTTTGGAATATGCAGAATTTTATTTTAGAATTTTGCAACATTCGCGGATTGGGGGCAAATCGTTTTTCGGTGTACTGCCACCTTCAATCAAAAAATCCGGCAATTCTTGCGCTAAGTGAAACCAAGGTCGTTTCTGATGCTGATTCTAATCAATATCACGTCCCTGGTTATAGCTTAGTGCCTCTTTTTTCTCCACATAGGGGGATCGCAATATATATTCGGAATGATGTGGCCTTTACCATTCTAAAAGCCTTTCCACCTTCTGCCAATCCTGAGTTTAATTACATCTGGATTAGGTTCAAACTTCACAGGCACATCATCTACTTTTGCTTCCTTTATCGCAGCCCAAATATGTCTGATGACGACACGGTATCCGTATTTGACAATATCTCCAACAATATTGATCATTTGCTTTCTGTTTCCCCCTCTTCCGAAATCGTCCTGGCAGGCGATTTTAATGTTCATAATATACCGTGGCTCAGACATTCTTCTACCACAAGTCCTGCGGGCCGATTCGTTGAACTATTTTATGAATCTTTCAATTTGCATCAGCTAGTGGATGCACCGACGAGAATCCCTGATGCTGCTGGTGATAGGGCCAATTTACTAGATTTGTTTCTGTCATCTCCCCCTGACAAATATTCTATCTCAGTCGGCTCCCCTCTTGGTAATTCAGACCACTGTCTAATCACGGCTCAATTTATCACCTCATCTCTGCGCCGCCCCACTTCTCCACCTACAAGTAGGCTTCTCTGGCACTATAAGAACGCTGATTGGGAAAGTCTCAATCAGTATCTTAGAGATATAGATTGGTCGGTCTGTTTTGCTTCGAGGGATGCTGATGAATGCACATTAGAACTTAGTAACTTACTAAGTCTAGGCATGCGTGAATATATTCCGTATTCTTACAGCAGATCTCAACAACAGCAAAATCGCTCTTGGTTTAACGATAAGTGCAACCAAGCTATAAAAGCCAAAGGGTCTGCTTTTCGCGCCTATCAAGTGCATCCTTGTCCAGAACTGAAAGAAATCTACAAGACTGCACGGAACACCTGCAAGTCCATTATCCCGAGAGAAAAATTTCTTTTTGACCAGAATGTTAGACAAAGAATCTTGGCAAGCCGCAAAGGTAGTAAAGGTTTCTGGTCACTGGTCAAAACCATCAGGAACAACTTCAGCAGTTCCTCTATACCTTCACTACTTAATAATGGTGAAGTGGTTGTTGACTCCCAGGATAAAGCTAATATTTTGGCTGCTAGATTCGCATCAAATTCTTTTCTTCCACCCACTTCACAGGCACCTGTCGTGAATCCCCCGTGCGGATGTGTACAAGAGCCAATACACATCCGTACGAGAGATGTGTTCAAGGTCCTTAATGGTATCAACGTCTCTAAAGACGCAGGTCCTGATGGTTTCTCGCCCCTATTAATTAAAAGCTGTGCCTCATCCTTGGCTAAACCTCTGCGCAAACTATTCTAACTGTCCTATTCGACAGGAAAATTTCCAACTGCTTGGAAACTAGCTCACGTTCAGCCTATTCCCAAGAAAGGAGAGGGTAGCGACCCCTCAAATTATCGACCAATTGCAATCACTTCGATTCTTTCAAAGGTTTTTGAATCTATCATTAACTCCAAATTAATGAAGTATCTGGAAACCAATCAGCTCATCAACGATCGCCAATACGGCTTCCGGCACGGTCGCTCATCTGGAGACTTGCTGACTTTTCTTACGGAACGTTGGAATCGTAGCCTTCACAATTTTGGTGAGTCCAAAATCGTTGCTCTAGATATTTCAAAGGCCTTTGATAGAGTCTGGCATCCAGCCCTTTTAGCCAAACTCAAAGCACTTGGTCTTTCCCCTCCTCTTCTATTATGGATTGAAAGTTTTTTATCTAGTCGCCAAATACGTGTTGTATTAGATGGCGTTATATCTGAACCTCATCCTATTAATGCCGGTGTCCCCCAGGGCTCTGTTATTTCTCCGACTCTATTTCTAATCTTCATTAATGATCTGCTTTCCCTTACTTTTAATCCTATCCATAGCTTTGCTGATGACAGTACCCTTGATTTCGCATACTCCTTTGACACCCTTGCGGATTCCAGAGGGAACGCCACATGTGTTAAACGAGACTGCATGATTAGATCATTGAATAACGATCTTGACAATATTCTCGCTTGGGGCAAAGTGAATCGCGTCGAATTGAATGCATCTAAGACCCAAAGCTGTCTCATCTCATTAAAACAAGACCATCACTTAACCACTCCCGTTTCGTTTGATGGAACATTAATTTCTGATTCACCGTCACTAAGAATTCTTGGCATTAATATTTCCAGTAAGTTAAGCTGGACAGATCACATCTTCTCGGTTGCCAAAGAAGCATCAAAATGTCTTGGTTTTTTGAAAAGGTGTAAGAAATATTTCAGCCCATCAAATATAGCGCTCCTCTACAAGTCCTACATCAGACCTAGAATGGAATACAATTCCCATATCTGGGCCCGGGCTGGTCGCACAGCCTTAGCTTCATTGGATATTGTCCAAAAGAGAGCCTGCAAGCTCATTGGCGATGTGACAATTACTCGTCATATCGACTCGCTCGAGCACCGTCGCAATGTTGGATGCCTTTCGCTCCTTTATCGCTATATGCATGGTCAATGTTCTGATGAAATATCTAGTCTGATCCCTTGTAGAATAGTTCCTGGACGCAATACTCGCGCTGCATCCCGCGCTCATCCTTTTACCCTTCAAATTACCTTCGGCCGTGCACTAAAATTCCGTGATGCTTTCTTATCCCGAACTGTGCGAATGTGGAACAGTCTACCATCTTCTGTCTTTCCTCCGGCATACAACCTGCGAAAGTTTAAGGGCGACATACATCGGCACCTCCGCCGCTCTCCTCATATCCCTTAATCCTTTCCCTATCTCCTTCCTGCCACGCTGTGCTTTGCATCATAGGGTATCCCCTGAGCTTGGCTTAATAATATAAAAAAAAAAAAAAAAAATATGCCCAATTTTAAGTTTCTAGGTATATAGGGCTTATTAATTATTTGTTTTTTTTCTTTTTACCTGTTAGCCCCTAAGGTTTTATATACCTACCTATGGTACATATATGTACCTAGGTTTTTTATACATAACATTCCTTCCCCCCGCGAAAAAGAGAATTATTCTTTGAAGAGGAATAATTCTCAAGGGGATTGAATGGGTGTATATTTTGTATGGGGTATTGAATTGAATTTAAAATGAATTTGATATCTGTAAAATAAAAAAAAAATAAAAAAAAATTCTTGGTGCACGTAGAGTTCGGGTGAATTTGATATCGTAGTAATTAAAAAAAAATAAAAAGAATGCCATGGGTCCATAGCGTGTGATACATTAAAATGCATCTTGCACTGGCTTCGAAAATAGAGAAAAAGAAATGTTTGAGATTTGTGTTTTTGTAGCTACACACATAATGCACAAATTGCAACTTGTGTGATATGAAGCTTATTTTGTGTGCTTTAAACGATGAAAAAAACTACTTTTGCTACTGCGGTTGCGTGGGATTCTCCGAGATAAGGGCACAACACATACTAGGTGCATTTTAGCAAATTTTTTCCAACGTTAGCTGTTTTGCCCTTTAAATTGGGTTGCGCGACCGGAATAATTTATAGTTTCATTATGCAATTTGGAGAAGTATTAAGTCCGCGTGCTCCATACGTTTGCTACAGGCCCCACTGTGTGAGGGTGATAAGCATATCTGTGCAGAGTGTGGCCCCCCGATGGCGGAGCTTAATCCGTATTCTGCTGCGGAGGGAAGGTCGCCCAGATATGTGTATTTGGTCTGCTCCAGCCGAGGTGGATAGTTTCCACAGGGCGGAGCTGTGTTTGTCTCCCCATGGCGGGGCCTCTTGGATAGCTTTGGGTAAGTTTTGATTATTATTTTGAAAAACGAATATTTTGCTTTATTTTCTTCTTTTTTTTTCTTTTAGGGGCGACGATGGTTCTATCTGGGGAGGTCGGCTGGTGTTGCTGCCTGACGTGCAGGGCGCATCCATTATACATGGTGCACGAGGACGACGTGGCAGCTTTGGGTACCTCCACCCCTGTGGCCGGCTGGGGTCCTCCGGTTGTAGCATCTAGTCCTTTTCTCGAGGAGAATTTGGACGACCCTGCCCATGGGGAGCTGAATGCGTCAGCCGTGGAGTCAGGCGAGGATTGGGACCTCCCAGCTGCGGAGTTCGATGCTATTGGTGAATAGGATTGGGATGCTGAGTGTGGACCAGCCTAAGAGTCGACCAGCCCTAATTGTATGGAGTATACTTCATATAAGTTATTTGCAGATGTGAGTTCAAAACATTTTTTTTTTCATTTTAGGTTTGTGGATGGCCCGGGACTTTCCCCAGGAGTCTCCGATAGTTTTTTTTTCTTTGTCAAATTCTAGTTTTAAGAGTATAAATTTTTTTTGCTTTTCCAAAGTTAGCTTAATTTCACTAGTTTTGTAGGTTTTATTTTAATAAAGTTTTGTAACCTATGTAATATGTTTATTTTGTAGTTGTTGTTTTCGTTTTTTTTTCAGGTATTTGGTTATATCTGGGTTGGCAAAATGATTCTCGGGGTTCTGGGCAGGTTGTTGAGCTTTCTTGTATGGCGGTTTCGGTGTTGATGGATTATAGTTTGTTGTTCGACTTAACTTATGCTAGAGACTAAATATTTGCTTACTCTACGTTGCCTAAATACTTCAACGTTGTTTCCTTACGTGATTTATTTATTCTAGGTAATGCCTGGAATTCTAGGGAGTTATACTTCATTTTCCATTTATACTAAGGGTTTGGTAAAAACATGTTGACTAATTTAGGTTTTTTATTCTAATTGTTGATTTGGTCTCTTTTTGTTTTGTTTTTGTGTTTCATCTTATTTAGTATCTTATTTATTATCTATAATTATTATTACTTGGTTATTGTCCACTTGATCTTATTAATTTTATTCTTAGGAACTACTGGTTAAATTTTTATTCTCATGTACTATAAATTTTGCATGGTCGATTTATTTCTTAATTTTTGGCAAGGTTTTCGTTGTCTTGCGGTGCGTTCCTGGTGGCTTGTTTTTTGGTTGGATCTTTGCTCTTGATTTACCAAAATTTACTTATAATTTTTGGTCGCTTTTACAGGAATGTGCAATGTTTATATATATTTGTCTAGGTATTCACAAATTCTAATGGTGTATGGTGGTATGGTATCTAGCTCTACTTATTTATTTATTTATTTATATCTACTTTTAAAGCATATTTTCTTTTTCCTTTATTTTTTTTGCATATCCAACGCCTTTTAATTTTTTCTCGGTTGTCTTATTTTTTGTTTCTTTATTGTATTATATTTATTTACTATTTTTCTATTTATAATGTTAGTACCTTAGCTTTTCATTTTATATCTATTTAGCATAGTTATTTATGTTATTGTATTTTAATATCTTATTTGCTAAATAATTATTTTTTGTATTGCTTAATGTTACTATTTATTTTTTTGTGTAATTAAATTTTGCTTATATCTTAATTGGTTATATAGTTGTTTTAATTCTACTCTATTATGCCTTTCTTTCTTCTATTTTCTTAATTCCTAGATCTTTTAATCTATCTTGTTGAGAACTTCCGAATTGTGTTTTCTTTTGAATTATATTTCCTGTCTCTTAATGTCTAGTTTTTATTTCACTTATTTTCTATCAGCCAGTGTAGTAAAAGGAGAGGGACTGTGCTTGTCACAGGAGAATGAGACGGGGCCAACTAACGAGTATAGATCTTTTTGGGGTGTTGCGTAAACCGGTTCCATGGGAACGTTTTCAGCTGTGTGCTGTTGTCTGCGCTTAGCAATCCATGCCATGAATGCCGGGACGATATATTTTGCTAATGCCACCACTGATATAAGTAGCAACAAGAGTCCTGTCATTGATAGGGATGTAATAGAGAGTATATGAGGAATCTTGGCCTTTGGTCCAAAGTGAATGCTGTGCGCTTTGGTACGGATTTCGTCTAGAGATTTTGTATCTAGGTGGATACGTTGGTTTGTATCATCTCCGAGGAGTAACGTTGGTTGTTTATCAAGGTTTTTAGGAGCGAATATCTTGGACATATATTCTGCCAATTCCTCTTGCGTTTCGTTTGTGCCTGGGAAGTAAGTTGGTTGGAAAACTTTTAGCGGATGTAGATTTTCTGCTTCGTAATACAGAGTGTGAGACCCTATTTGCAAGGAACATGGTTCGTTGATTGTCATGATTCCTTGTCCTGCGAGACGATGAGTGAGTAACTGTTGAGTACAAGTTATCTGTACTATAGTGGTTTCGGTTAAGGAGTACAGCCGCGAATTTGGTCTATTGAGCTTAATTATTGTATCTCTTGGGGGAATTTGAGCTCTGATGCTACACTGTGGGTGTTCGCCCAGTGAATTGAATAAAAGTTTAATAACACATTCATCTGTTTTTGTAGCCTTGGTGAGTGGTGTATTTAGCTTACCAACCCACGTATCCTCATCGATTCCCTTTGAAATTTTTATGAAAGATCTCAGGTTTTCTGGCTTCAGCAGCAGAAATTCCTGGATTTGTATTTGACTTGCCACATGGGAAAATTCGATATCAGGTATTAATGAGTGGTCTGAATCCACCCGTATGGGAAAACATCTAATCTGTTGGATTTTCATCTTGGGAATATTAAATAAATAAATAAATAAATTTGTCCTGCAACAAATGTGTCTTAACGTCTGCTGTTTGATACAGAACTGACAAACAGTCCTGTAGATTGGGACAAGTGGAGTGAGATTTGTGATAAATCTCTAGCAAATGGTTTGGGGAAATTAAAAGGGGATGAATTTGATTATTTCTACTGGACACTATTATGTCCAGTAGAGCTTGTTGTCTAAATTCCAACTGTATCATTTGTAGTGTCAGACTAGAGACGATTTCTTGTCTTATTTGGTGGGCTGTCAACTCGTCTGTTGTGTTCCGCAGATTGTTAAACTGGTTGGTTATCTGACGCTGTCGTTCAGACAGGGAAGATAGGGGTTTCTGAATTTGTTCAAACGTGGTTTTTATTACGCTGATCTGTTGTTTTTCCAGATCAGCTAAGGTTTGAGTATTTACCTCTAATTCGCTTAGTCGGCTGTACACCTCTTGTTCGTTTCCACTATCCATGGTACCGAAAAGATAATGCATCGCATTTCCAATTCCATCGAAGATGGATCGGGGCTTGCGCGATTTGGGCACAGCTTCCCTAATAACACTGGTACGCCTATTGATAATTTCCACACAATTGGTGTATGTAGTGTTCCGCTCGTTCTGCTAGTCGCGTCTGATTTTCCAACTCGGCCAGATCTAACTCAGTGATGATGCTCCAAGTGTCGTGGTAAACTGATAGGCTTCCAAGATCCTCAAATAGTACTCCCGTATTATTTAGGGGAGTGATTGAATAAGGTTCCTCAGCGCGGACTCCTATCGTGGTCAGGAACAGTCCGTAGAAAATTATTGACTGCATTGTTATCTAGGAGAGGATAGGATAGGGTGTTAAAATGGGTTTTTTGTTGACTTTGTAGCTTACATGCTATTATATATGTATCTTTGAATTACTTAAATTATATTGACACCATGTTATTCGTAGAAAGGTTTTAGACGGTTGTTATGTACCGTGACCTCTCGTTTACGAATTTTAATTGTTGTGTTAACTGAGCTGGGGATGCTGGTTACCGTATAGGGTCCTACCCAAATCTGGGAGAGCTTATGTTTACGACTCTCGCTCTTGAGTAGAACCTTGTCTCCTCTGTGAAATGTCAGGGGACGTACAGCTTTGTCATAGTAATTTTTCGAGCGTTGTTTACTCATCAGTAGATTTTTCCGTGCCGTGGCGTAAGACTTTTGAAGCTTATACCTGAGAATATGGTAGTAGCTCTCGTGGTTATACACGGGTTCGGGGTCTCGCCTTAAGTTGGACGGAACGTCCGCTGTAAAGCCGTAGAGGCAGTCCATGGGAGTTAATTTTGTCCCTTCGTGTACACTGTTGTTGTACACGAAAGCAGCGGTTCGCAGATAACTATCCCATGACCTGGGATTTTCGTCCACTATAGTTCGTAGATACTCAATCAATGGTCTATATGCACGTTCGAGTGCTCCATTTGATTGGGGATGATAAGCTGAAGTCTGCAGCTTATTTATCCTAAGGAGTTTGCATACCTTTTTGAATAGGTCACTCAGGAAATTACTTCCCTGATCGGTGACTATTCTTTTGGGAATGCGGTAGTGCGTGACGATTTCGTCGAAGGAAAATTTGCGCAACCGTTATAGCTTCCCCATTTGGTATGGCATACCAATCTACGAACTTCGTGAGGTTATCCTGAAACGTTAGTATGTATTTGTTTCCAGATTCAGTTTCCTCAAGTGGGCCGACTATATCTAGATAGATTTTATCGAATGGTTGTTCCGCTATGTCTGTAATCACCATCGCCATTTTATACTGTGGTGAAGCCTTCATGGTTTGACATTTGGCACACCGCTTAATGTGCTTTTTGGTGTCACTAAGCATGTGCCTCAACCAGTACTTTCTTCGGATCCATTTATAGGTTTTTATCACTCCCTGGTGGCCACCAAAGAGAGAATCATGATAATCTTTTAAGATTAATTGAATCTCCTCTGGGCTCGTGATTACTTCAGGGGAACGAGTTTCATCTATAATTGGTGGATTGGTACTGGGTGGACTGTCACGGTCTCCGGTCTCTTCTGGATGATGCGTTTGTTCTTCTTGTTCTATTAGTTTGGCCTGGCTGTCTGGATTTGTTCCACTTTCCTGAATATTTCGTGTCTGGGCTCTTGTTACTGCATTGCATTGCAGACACCCTTAAGGTCCGATGAGTGTTTTTCCTCCTCTATGTCCGAGTCCATTTGGTGGTGGACTATAGCTTCTATCGTGAAGGTTGTAGTTTCCTTGTCTTCGTTATTACCCGGTGGAATGCGGCTTAAAGCGTCGGCATTCGTGTTGTACTTTCCGGGCTTATATTCAATTTTATAATTGAACTCGGAGAGTTTATGATGAAATCTCACCAGACGGGATGTGGGGTCCTTAACATTGAAGACTCCCTTGAGTGGTTTGTGATCTGTATTGACCGTGAACTCTCGGCCTTGCAGATAACACCTGAAATTTTTAGTCGCCCAAACTATAGCCAGTAACTCTTTCTCAATCGTGGAATAGTTACGTTCGGCTTTGTTCAGGGTACGGCTGGCGTAGGCAATGGGTTGGTCACTTCCTACCTCTCCTTGAGAGAGATCTGCTCCAAGAGCCTCGCTGCTGGCGTCGGTGGTAAGGTTAAAGGGTTTTGAAAAATCGGGATATATTAAGAGTGGAGGGGAAATTAAAGCGTTCTTAATGCTCTGAAATGCCTCTTGGCATTTCTCAGTCCACTTAAACCTTACATCTTTTCGGAGTAAGTTTGTTAGAGGACGTACTGTTTTCGAAAAATCGGGTATGAATTTTCTGTAGTAATTGGCAAGGCCCAAAAATGATTGCACTTGCCTTACTGTCTTAGGGATGGGGAAAGTTTGGAAGCATGCCGTTTTGCTAGGGTCAGGTAGAGCTCCTTGGTTAGAACATTTGTTTCCTAAATACACTACCTCGCGCCTGAGAAATTGACATTTCTCAGGTTGAAGTTTCAGGTTATTTGCCCTTAACCTGTCAAAGACTTTTCGAAGCTTTTCGTTGTGGTCTGCCAGACTTTTTCCATAGATGACGATCTAGGTAGACGAAACATTCTGGGCCTTGTAGGCCAGTTAATATGAAATTCATTAAACGCTGAAATGTGGCCGGGGCTCCTTTGAGCCCGAACGGTATGCGTTTGAATTCATAATGCCCGTAGTTGGTACTAAAAGCCGTTTTTGCTCGATCTTTCGGATCGACGAGTACCTGATGATAGCCATTGGCTAGGTCTAGGGTGGTGAAGTATCTTGAATGGCCCAGTTGATCGAGGATATCCTCAATCCGAGGTAGCGGGAAGGCGTCGCCAATCGCTTTTTCGTTCAACTTACGGAAATCAACGACGACGCGCCACCTTTTCTCACCATCTGGTCCCGCTTTTTTGGGGACGACTAGCAGTGGCGAGTTCCATGGGCTTTTGCTGGGCTGGACAATGTCGTTGTCCTGCATTTCTCTGAGTTGCTCGTTTATGACATTTCGCTGTGTCTCTGGTAACCGGTACATCTTTTGGTTAATAGGTGCTTGGTCTTGCACCAGAGGGATGTCGTGGGTGGTGGCGTTGGTATGTGTAAGCCTGTCACCTTTTAAAAAGAATATGTCATCATATTCGTGACAGAGATTTGTTACTGAGGGTTTTTCCTCAGAAAGTTTCATCCAGACTGAGTTCTTGCTCCAGTCTGGTGAGGCAGCGCTGATTACTGGTGTCTTCTTGCTCGACATCGTCTGGGAACAAGTATTTTATGTGTTGTATGGTGGCAGTCTGTTCAGCGCTTATTGCCCTATTTTTTATACCCTAGATGAAATCTAAAGGGGTATACTAAGTTTGTCATTCCGTTTGTAACACCTCGAGATAATGATGGTAGAGCAAAATGGATTGGACACCCACGCATAATATTAAAAGTTATTTTGATTTTTGCATGTCCGTCCGTCCGTCTGTGCGCACGATAACTCGAGAACGCGTACACTTAGAGAGCTGAAATTTTGTACACGGACTTTAAAAAAAATAGTAAAATTAAGTTCGAAAATGAGACAAATCGGGCAACTCCTTCGTGGGGTTGCCATACAAAAATTTCGTTTTCCGTTATATATTTGAACACTGCCTGAGAACGAGTCGCCGTAGAGAGCTGAAATTTGGTACATGGTATTTCCATTGTACTAGCAAATAAAATTTCAAAAATGGACTAAATCGGGCAACCCATTCTTGGTGTTGCCACATAAAAAATTAGGTTTTTTATGTATACTGTGAAAACGACCAGTCCAAGACATTTTTGTTGTACTAAAAACTTCTTCAGAATATGAAATCCTATAAAATTGGTTATAATCATTTTTTCTGTCCGACGAACCGTTCTAGAAATATATGCGAAAAACCACTGCAAAAATCAAAATTGCTCAAATTTCATACGGGCATTCATCTAGGGTATCATAAGAATTGGTCTTAGACCAATTCTAGCTTTTTCACTTGTTATTCTTAAATCTAGTCTTCTTTATTGATTTTGTATTACTTATTTTACCTCTTAACCTACTTGTTTTATAGTTGAGAGGTGCTGGGTCAAATGGATCTGCGGGAGTTGCTACCGGCAGGCCGTTTGGGTGCTGGCCAGCGCCTGACGTTGGGGTTTTCATGAGGGACCCGCAAGCGTCTTGGAGCAGTTTCTTATGACTGCTTAGTTGACTGGGGCTCTTATGCCCTATTTTCTTAATCTTAGATCTAATTATATTTTGATGCTCACCATTGCCGTCATTTCGACTCATGGGATTGAAAGGATGGGCTGTTGTAATATTTTTGTCTGGCTCTCGTTTGATGGGGACGACAGTGTAGTCTTTAATGCGAACCAGATTTAGGTTCACCCTGTTTAGAACTACTTGTGAACTGCGTGTGTTGAGGATTCTTATAGGGACTGCCTTTAAGCCAGCTGAGAGTAAGCTGTTTGCTAAGAAGACTCCGTCGTCTATTTCTTTCGACAGACTGATCATTTCTTCCTGCAACTGCAACGGAACTTTGACTACGATCTGAGACCTTGCTGGGACGCACACAGGTTCATTTAAATTCACCTGATGCTGTCCAGTCTTACAGGCCGGATCTTTGGTAATCAAGTCACCCTTATCGCGTTCTTGTAAGTCACAGCCCACTTCTTCTGACTGAGAAGCTTTGAGAACACTTCGGGTAGAAGGTGTATCCCCGTCGGGTTTAATATCTTCTACCAGTGTCTCTTGGTTGACTGTGTTTTGTGCACACGGGTTGTCCGATGCGGTTTCTAATGGAACAGCAAACTCTTCCGGATTAGTTTCCGTACGAGGAAATCGCAGAACCTTGTTGGGTCCCTCAACATTACTGTTTTAGGCTAAGAAGTCATTTCCTAGCAAGCCGTCGTCGGAAATACCTGGGATGTGTTTTACCACCTGAAAGTTGCAAGGTAATTTGCTTTTTAGCATGAAGTTTCCTTGGCAACTTCCTAAGGTTTTTCTGGTTCCAAAGGGGCTTTGAAGAGTTAATTTTTTGTTGGGGTTTATTAGCTCGCGAGATTTGAGAACTTTTTTCTTAATTATACTGAACTCAGCACCGGTGTCCACTATTAGCTGGGCCTGACCATTTAGACTTATGTCTAGAGGAAGTTTGGCGGTGGGCACACTGAAGTCGGGCGGCTGAGAAGACCCTTTTTTATTGCTGGTAGGGTTTATAGTCGAGCCGGGGAGTTTTGGGTCGACTATTTGTCGTTTCCCTGTTTTTTATCCTCCCATTTTTGCTTTTGTCGACATTCGTCGATCTTGTGTCCGCGGCGCCCACAAAAATCACATTTTTGTCTTATGTTAAAGACTCTGGGGCCTTTTATATTGCTTGGGTCTGACTGTGGTGGATTGCTAGGCGATCCTCGTGTGAAACGATTTGCAGACTGTGTTTGGTTTTTTCGACAGTCGCGAATGTCATGCCCGTAACTTCTACAGTTAGTGCAGAAGGGGGTGTTTTTGCGTTTTAGACACTCCGTGTAGGTGTGTCCCCGCTTCTGGCAGAAATTTTAAGTGATGTTTTGTACCAGATTCTGTGTATCCGGTTGTCTGGAATCCCTTCGTGGAAATGGCGGGCGTAATGGTTGAGCATGTACGTATGGGGGATTATTAAACTGCCTGGGCTCTTGTGCTCGTGGTGATGCATACATGGGTGGCTGTGGTGCTTGATTGTAAGGTGTTCGGCTAAGAGCTCGAACTCGAAGACTTGGGTCTATTGGTGCCATTGGATATGGCTGCTGCGTTAGCGGCGTTTGGACGAAAACTGTGCCTGCTTGTAACTTTTCCATATCTAAAGCCTTTTGTATCAGCTCCTCTAGATCATTTTCTAGCAGAGTGCGGAGGTACTGGCATAGGTGGGGATTGTTCACTCCTCTTTTGAGGGCATTCTTGGCGAAGTCCGCCAACTGTGTCTTCACAGCTGGGGCTGCCGTTGCGCCGTACTTCAGTACCGCTGCCTCGTTGCACAGCATCAGCAACTGCTTCACTCTTGTTGTGAAGGCAGTGAGAGTTTCCAACGGGTTTTGCGCCATTGTGATCAATTTGTTGACCAATTCTTGATATGATTCTAGTGGTAAATAGGTTCTGTTCAGACGTTCCTCCACCTCACTAAAAGTAGTTGGAACGTCCGAAGCAAACAGCTGATAAGCATCACCACGAAGTCTTGTGGGCAAGATATGTAGGAAGGCTGGTTTTTCTTCCTCATTTAAACAGTGTAAGGCCTGTTTGCAACAGCCAATAAATGTTTGTAGCTCACGACCTAGCTGTGGGGTATTTTCACCCGAAAACAGAGGGACTAGTTGTGCCGTGAGCTTGGCCACCTTTGCATAATCTACCATTGTGATTATCTTTTTATTTAAACTTTTGTAAGGTAGTCTACTGGTGCTTTGACGAGTTTCAGGGCTGGTTTCTGGACTAGAATCCGTGAAAGATACTTCTAGCCAGCCACTAAGGAGATTTTCGGCGGTTGTTTGGTCACAGGCGTCACCACTAATATCACTGACACTTTCCTCCCCTTCAGCACTTACAAGCACACTGGCTGTGGTCTTATCTATACCTAATGAACGTGAAAGCCCGGCGAATTCGATAAGCTCCTGTTTGAATCGCTCTGTATCTTTTTTGAATTTTTCGATTTGTGTCCGCCTCAGCTCTCTGCCTTGACTTAATCTGTGGTCAAGAGCGTCGCAGTGCGTGACAGTGAGCTTATCGGATTCACGTGCCTTCTCTAATAACTTATCTAAAAATTTATCTAGACTTACTTTAGATACAACTGTGGGCCCTGTTAAAACGGTGCCGCTTCGAAGGCGAACTCCTGTTGCTTCTTGCTGTGCTGGATCGTCTTCTTGGGCGTTTTCTGTACCTTCCCGGAGGTGTTGGAGATTTTCACCTGGGGATTTCTCCGCGTCGGATGAAGGTATGCAGTCTAATCTCGTGCCTGTCTCAGGTGCTGGTGTCGAGTTTCCTTCTGACATATGCGTCCCGCGTTGTCCAAAAGGGGGGCTTCCAGCCTTCTTGGAGTATTCCCTTCTGGAATATTTTTTGCTACTAGGGGGGCCCCTGCCGTCTTAATTCCCTTGGCTGAGATTGAAAGGGGGGCTTTTGCCGACTTCGATATCCCTTTCAATCCTGGAACGAAGTTATAATTTTCCGGTGCTTCTGTTTGCCGCTGGTGGGGGGGGGGGGGGGGGGGGGGCTAGGCCTCCTTACTTCCCCTGGATATGGTTGAAAGGGGGGCTTAAAGCCTTCTTCGAAATCCCCTTCAACTCAGGAACGATGATATCTTCATTCTGGAGTTGGTTTTGATTGGTAGTCCGTTGTCCTGACTTCTTTTCGGCTGGGAAAGAGCTTTTATTAGTGAGTCCAGGTCCCTTGTTGATTTCGTTTCTTTTTTTTTTCACTCACTGGGGTGAACGCTTGCTCGCCTGGAGCAGAGGCGCCTATAGATGAGGTCTACCCCGATCGTTGGGGGTGACGTGGCCGTATAGTGTGTCTTAGTCAAAGGTTCCCCATAGATTCGTGTAGGACCAAGGCTTTTCAAGCGTTTACGATCGTTTAACCTGACCAAGCTTCCTTGATCCTACCGGCTGCGCCAATTTTGTTGTATACCAGTATGTATATCGATATATATTTATAATTCCAAAAACGGGTACTCACTGTCTGCTGCACAATCTGTTGGTATTAACAACAACTTTTCGTTTCTACCACTTTTCTTTATTACTAAAACACTTCCTTGTTATCTTACAATTTTTTCTTTTTTTTTTTATTGCTATTACACTTCAAGCTTTGCCTTTTTATGATTTTTTTTTGTATTGCTATTACACTTCAAGCTTTTCTTTTTATGATTTTTTTTGTATTGCTATTACACTTCAAGCTTATCTTTTTATGATTTTTTTTTCTATTGCTATTACACTTTAAGCTTTTCTTTTTATGATTTTTTTTCTATTGCTATTACACTTTAAGCTTTGCTTTTTACGGATTTTTTTTAACTCCCGTGACAAAAGCTCCGTTTCAAAAACGACTCTTCTCGACTCTACTACTTTAAAAAAATCAACTCTGGTTAAAAAGTCAAAACTCTTCTCGTAAATTTTTGCCGAACCGCCGTATTCTAATTTAAAAATCCAACTCTAGTTAAAAAGTCAAAGCTCTTCTCGTAATTTTTTGCCGAACCGCCGTATTCTAATTTAAAAATCCAACTCTACTCTTGATCACATTCATCGTGATCAAGAGCCGTTGTTCAGGATCGAAAATGCTAAATTGCATTTTCTTATCCTGAGAAAATTTTACTTTTTCAATTCTGGACTTGTTTAAACATGTCCAGAATTATTCGCGTTGAACGATGGCTTCAAAAATGTAATCTTACACTTTTTAAAACATCAGCCACCGTTTGAAATCGCGACGCGCCTATACATACAATGCATTTATGCTGCGCGCGTTTCTTATCGCTAAAGCTTTTTTCGTAATATGTATGTACGTATGTACATACACGTTGTATTTTTCACGACAAATCGTACTGAAGGTACGATTTGCTTTTTGATTTCTTTTTTAATTAAATTGTTGAAATGACAAATTTTGCTGAAGGCAAAATTTTGTCGTGGAAATTTTAAAGTAAAACGACTTGGGGTGTAAAATGAAACTTTTGTTTTTCCCAAGTCGTTCGATGGGAAAAATTTTATGACTTGTTTGGACTGTGAAGAAAATTGCTGATGCAATTTTCTTCACCCTTTTTGGACGATAAACTAATCATGTTTTGTGCATGATTAGTTTATTGAATTTTTATATTTTATGGTTTTTCTTTTATATGCCCAATTTTAGTTTTCTAGGTATATAGGGCTTATTAATTATTTGTTTTTTTTCTTTTTACCTGTTAGGCCCTAAGGTTTTATATACCTACCTATGGTACATATATGTACCTAGGTTTTTTATACATAACATGGTTCATACACACCCGTGTAAACTTCCTGTTTACAAATTCGCATTTTAGCTGAATGACTCATGCACACCTGTGTAAACAAATTTAGGCAATATCAGCACATTTATTCTTTTCATGTAATTTGATAGCACACTTACTGTAGGCGGCCAAAAAATTTTATTTTATTGTTCCAAGAATTGTGTTTTATTGTTTATTCGATATCATCCCAGCCTGTAAGCAAATTCGTTGGAATTCATCCTGTGCAATGATTATTGTAGCAGCAGGATCATTCATGTTTACAAACCGTTCCTATAAAAGCTCAAGCAAACTCTTGGGGAGCATCAGTCAGTTTTATTGAGTCTCCGTGATAGTACATAAAAAATAAAAATGTCTTCGGTGTTAGCAAATAAAAGTTTTTCAATAATTAAAAACTTGAGGAAGGATGTGTCGAAGTGTTTAACAAATTCAGAGAATAAAGACTATATTGTTCAAAAGTGTAATAGAAACATGCATAGATTTCAAGTTGCATTTCGGAAGTGCAATAAGAGTGCTAGGAAACGACATTTCGAGAGCTGTCTCGAGCAAATTAAAGCATTGAGAGCACTATTGAGAACTCCCCGTCGAGGTGGAGGAATTACTCGCGTAAGAAGAAGTGATTTTGTAAAGTAGGAGGAAATAAAGACAGCGTTCGCAGACAGTATTCGGCAAGGTGTTATTGCAAATTTAAAACATATCGATCCGAAGCTATTTATGCAAGACGCTGCCAAATTATTTACGCGCCGTATTAAGAACACTCTAAAACGTTATTTTAATATTAAAGTTTCTACAACGTTTTGCGGCGAATTTATTAAACAAAGTGCTGACAATGAAAACATAAAAGACATTAAATATTTCCAAGCAAGAACTGCTCCAATTAGTGCAGATGATAATTTGGAGGAGTGGTTTAAATCAAACATTTTGGACCCAATAAACACTCTGCTGGAAGAATTCCAGGAAAAAGACAGTGGCTGGGCACTGCAGTCTATAATACATTTAGCGGTGCATATCAACAAGTTTGAGCCGATTGGGGGATCATTTTATATACCTCTGCCAAAGGAGATTGCATCAAAGAAAGCATGTATAAATGTGAAAAACAATGATGAAGCATGCTTCGCGTGGGCAATAACATCAGCGCTATATCCTGCAAATATTAACACCAATAGGATCTCATCATATCCACATTGTTCAACTGTACTTAATTTAACTAGGATAACGTTTCCCATGACACTTAAGCAAATTACGCAATTTGAAGACCAGAACGATTTATCAATAAACGTGTTCATCCTAGAGAAAGAGCGTTTCTTCACCACAGTTCCAGTTAGACTTACGAAACACAGGATGGAGCGACATGTTAATCTCCTAATGCTACAAGATTACTATGACCAGGCTGAAGATCATATGGATGATGATGATGATGATGCTGGCAGATATCATTTCTGCTGGATTAAAGATCTTTCGCGCCTTGTATCGAAACAAACTTCAAAAAATACTCGTAAGAGGCATATATGTGATAGATGTTTGTTCTATTTTTACTCTGAAGAAAAATTAGCATTACATACTCCCGAATGCGAGAAGCAAAATGATTGCATGATTCACCAACTGGATACATACTCGAAGTTGATTTAGACTATCCACCACATCTGCATGATAAGCATAAAGACTTACCGTTTTGCTCTGAGCATACAGCACCACCAGGTTCAAAATTAGAAAAACTTTTAACAGCATTACACCATAAAGAAAAATATATTATACACTATCGAAATTTGAAACAATGCTTATCACATGGACTCATCCTAAAAAAAGTACACCGGATCCTGCAATTGAACCAGTCAGCTTGGCTTAAACCATACATTGATTTGAATACCTCCAAACGGAAACAGGCTACCAGCGATTATGAAAAAGACAGCTATAAAAAGATGAATAATGCTGCGTTTCATAAATCCATGGAAAATGTACGCAAGTATAGTGACATCAAGCTTTGCGGAAAGTGGGAAGGCCGACATGGTGCCAAAGCTCTGATTGCAGCTCCCAACTTCCACAGTACGAAAATATTTGATGAGAATTTAGTTGCTGTGGAATTAAGGAGACTGAAAATGTTGTTTAATAAGCTACTCTATATTGGCATGGCAGTCTTGGAAATTGCAAAAACATGCCTCTACGACTTCCATTACAGTTTTATGCAGCGCGAGTTTGATGATAAATGTAAAGTCATGTATACCGATACAGACTCCCTAATATATGAAATTGAAGAGAGAAACATATATGACTTTATGGCTGAAAATATTGATAAATTCGATACAAGTGATTACCCTGTAAATAATCAGTTCAATATACCGCTTATGAATAAAAAGATTCCTGTTCTTATGAAGGATGAGCTGAACGGGAAAATCATGTGTGAATTTACAGGGCTCCGCTCGAAAATGTATAGCCTACGCATAAATGATGGTAAAACTGTAAAAAAAGCCAAAGGAATAAAGACAAATGTTGTTCAGAGGCATATAAAGTTCCAAGACTACGTCGAATGCCTGAACAACAAGCAGCTTTTAACTGCAAATCAGAGCTGCATACGATCGCATAACCACAATGTCTACATCATCAACCAAAAGAAGATAGCTTTAAGTTCACATGATAACAAGCTTTATATTTTGAGTGGTACAACGGATACTCTACCATGGGGACATTACTATATTCCACCAGAGCAACAAGGAGCAACAGAAAACATATAATCTAAGGCTAGTCTAAGATAGGTATTGTAAAGAAAAATTGTATTATAGTTTTAGTTTCATTTATATAAGTAATTTGTTTTAATTGTATTATAGTCTAAGATGATATACATTATTGTAAAATAAAGGAAAATATTATAATTATAGGGTAACCGATCTAAGGAAGCTTAATATAGAATGATGCCTTAAGAATTAAATGTTAATCTAGAATGATACCTTAAGAATTAAATGTTAATATTTTTCAATTTATAATACATCAATAATAATATTTTATATATGGTATTCTTTTTATTCAACTTCCCTACTAAGTCCAGAGCTCCCGAATAATATTTGCTCACTACAGCGAGCTCCTCATCGGGCGGTTGAGCGTTTTACCCTGAATGTTAGGACGACTTGCGAAAAAACATTTACCCGTGGGCTCGCCCTTGACCCCCGGCATCACCTTTGAAACCGGAAGGGCGTCTGACCCTTGACCTTCATCCGGAAATGTATTATATATAAGTGTATAATCAAGCACATCACAGGGAACTCCGATTTGACTGATGATGAGGATTCCGTCTGTTGATCAGACTAGCTTGAAAAGCTGTTAAGCTGTTATCAGACCTGTTCGAAAAGCTGTTTAGCTATTATCAGACCTGTTTAAAAGCTGTTAAGCTGTTATCAGAGCTGTTTGAAAAGGTGTTAAGCTGTTATTTAACCTGTTTAAAAGCTGTTAAGCTGTTATCAGACCTGTCTAAAACCTGTTAAGCTGTTATCAGACCTGTTCGAAAAGCTGTTAAGCTGTTATCAGACCTGTTCGAAAAGCTGTTTACCTCTTATCTGACCTGTTTAAAAGCTGTTAAGCTGTTATCAGAGCTGTTTGAAAAGCTGTTATGCTGTTATATGACCTGTTCTAAAACCTGTTAAGCTGTTATCAGACCTACTTGAAAAGCTGTTAAGCTGTTATCAGACCTGTTCGAAAAGCTGTTAAGCTGTTATCAGGCCTGTTCGAAAAGCTGTTAAGCTGTTATCAGACCTGTTCGAAAAGCTGTTTAGCTGTTATTAGACCTGTTTAAAATCTGTTAAGCTGTTATCAGAACTGTTTGAAAGCTGTTAAGCTGTTATTTACCCTGTTTAAAAGCTGTTAAGCTGCTATCGGACCTGTTCGAAACCTGTTAAATCTGTTATCAGACCTGTTCAAAAAGCTGTTTAGCTGTTATTAGACCTGTTTAAAATCTGTTAAGCTGTTATCAGAACTGTTTGAAAGCTGTTAAGCTGTTATTTAACCTGTTTAAAAGCTGTTAAGCTGCTATCGGACCTGTTCGAAAACCTGTTAATCTGTTATCAGACCTGTTCAAAAAAGCTGTTTAGCTGTTATCTGACCTGTTTAAAAGCTGTTAAGCTTTTATCAGAGCTGTTTGAAAAGCAGTTATCTAACCTGTTTGAAAAGCTGTTAAGCTGTTATCAGACCTGTTCGAAAAGCTGTTTAGCTGTTATCTGACCTGTTTAAAAGCTGTTAAGCAGTTATCAGGCCTGTTTTGAAAAGCAATATGGAATCCCCTGTGATGTGCTTGATTATACACTTATATATAATACACTTCCGGATGAAGGTCAAGGATCAGACGCCCTTCCGGTTTCAAAGGTGATGCCGGGGGTCAAGCGCGAGCCCACGTGTAAATGTTTTTTCTCAAGCCGTCCTAACATTCTGGGTAAAAACGCTCAACCGACTGATGAGGAGCTCGCTGTAGTGAGCAAAATATTATTCGGGAGCTCTGGACTTAGTAGGGAAGTTGAATAAAAAGAATACCATGTATAAAATATATTATTGATTAATTATAAATTGAAAAATATTAACATTTAATTCTTAAGGTATCATTCTAGATTAACATTTAATTCTTAAGGCATCATTCTATATTAAGCTTGCTTAAATCGGTTACCCTATAATTATAATATTTTCCTTTATTTTACAATAACGTATATCATCTTAGACTATAATACAATTAAAACAAATTACTTATATAAATGAAACTAAAACTATAATACAATTTTTCTTTACAATACATATCTTAGACTAGCCTTAGATTATATGTTTTCTGCGCCTGCTCCTTGTTGCTCTGGTGGAATAGAGTAATGTCCCCATGGCAGAGTATCCGTTGTACCACTCAAAATATAAAGCTTGTTATCATGCGGACTTAAAGCTATCTCTTTTGGTTGATGGTGTAGACATTGTGGTTATGCGATCGTATGCAGCTCTGATTTGCAGTTAAAAGCTGCTTGTTGTTCAGGCATTCAACGTAGTCTTGGAACTTTATATGCCTCTGAACAACATTTGTCTTTATTCCTTTGGCTTTTTTTACAGTTTTACCATCATTTATGCGTAGGCTATACATTTTCGAGCGGAGGCATGCAAATTCACACATGATTTTCCCGTTCAGCTCATCCTTCATAAGACCAGGAATCTTTTTATTCATAAGCGGTATATTGAACTGATTATTGACAGGGTAATCACTTGTATCGAATTTATCAATATTTTCAGCCATAAAGTCATAAATGTTTCTCTCTTCAATTTCATATATTAGGGAGTCTGTATCGGTTTACATGACTTTACATTTATCATCAAACTCGCGCTGCATAAAACTGTAATGGAAGTCGTAGAGGCATGTTTTTGAAATTTCCAAGACAGCCATGCCAATATAGAGTGGCTTATTAAACAACATTTTCAGTCTCCTTAATTCCACAGCATCTAAATTCTCATCAAATATTTTCGTACTGTGGAAGTTGGGAGCTGCAATCAGAGCTTTGGCACCATGTCGGCCTTCCCACTTTACGCAAAGCTTGATGTCACTATACTTGCGTACATTTTCATGGTTTTACCAAACGCAGCATTATTCCTCTTTTTATAGCTGTCTTTTTCATGATCCCTGGTAGCCTGTTTCCGTTTGGAGGTATGCAAATCAATGTATGGTTTAAGCCAAGCTGACTGGTTAAATTGCAGGATCCGGTGTACTTCTTTTAGGATGAGGCCATGTGATAAGCATTGTTTCAAATTTCGATAGTGTATAATATATTTTTCTTTATGGTGTAATGTTGTTAAAAGTTTTTCTAATTTTGAACCTGGTGGTGCTGTATGCTCAGAGCAAAACGGTAAGTCTTTATGCTTATCATGCAGATGTGGTGGATAGTCTAAATCAACTTCGAGTATGTATCCAGTTGGTGAATCATCAGGAATTTGGAAAACATCAATATCGAGACTATCAGCCCATCTGAATCCTCCGGTAGGTAAATGTTGTGACATGGCCCATCCATAAAGGTTGTTAACATCATAATATATCAAGTATTTTAGTTTTTCATCTGGATTAAAATCATCCATATATTTATTGTTGGCTTTACTGTATCTATTGGAACATTGGCTTATACCTCCTCGAATACCTCTCTCTACGAATAGCAGTATGTCAACATCAGTTATCAGCTCCAGTTTCGCTTTGGTATATATTAACATTGCATCCCATGTTAGACCTGGCATGGTGTAATAATGTGCAGGATCTAAATTGTACGTCTTCATACAGACATCTCGAAAGTTCTCGAAGACATCGGCCAATAGAAGGATATCAGTTTTCAGGTATAGATCGGAATATTGGCCAAGTGTCTGTATTTCAAATGTCCTCCACACCTTTTCTGCGCGGCTGTAGTCCTCAGCAGATATATCACTGTCAGTCATTTTATTTTAGAATTGCTCCTGTGCCGGTAAGTGTTGGAAATCCAATTTTGCCCAATCGTCATCGAAGTCGTATGGGAAGACACCTTTGCGCGTAAGTAGTTTAAAGTCATCATCATCCAATTCCTGTCATACAGCCCTTGTAATATTTAATTTATCCATTGGTAACAATGATGATAGCTTATCTAATGATTCTGCCATAAAACGGAAGGAATCGGTGAATCTGAATTTGATATGGCTGCCTTCAACGTGCTTGGTGAATGAGATATATCTTTCTTTATTTATTGGTAGGAGATCCACTTTCCCAGGAATAGATGTAGCTATATCCTTAATAATGAAGTGAGCATCATATCCAGATAAGTTGTGAAAAATGACTGGAACTATTGAGCAATCTTGGTACATCAGATTGCATGTATTGTGCGCTGGCCCTCGGTATTTTCCTGTTAAAATAATTTATGAAAAAATGAATTGAATTATGATTCTCAGTATTTACCTGTTAAGTGGCAATGGTCTCGGACTCGTTCCTCATCGGCTGCAAACGTTTTTTCACATATATGGCAGCAAGTATTTTCCATATGCGAACGCCGTTCCTCTTCAGTCAGGGGTTGCATTGGCCTGATGTTCAGCTTTTCCTGTACAGCTACGGAGACAATTTTTTGCAATTCTAATGCAAACCATTATTGACAGTCCTTGCCTCGATATGCTCTGTAATATGAGAGCTTAGCATCATGTTGCCAGTGGAAATAGAATCCTATGCTATGAACTTCATGTTCCTGGATTCGCTGTGTATTTTGATCGTTTCCCTGAAGCGGCTTCAATATTGATTCAAGATCTGCATACACACAAAACGGGACTGGATTCTTATGGTTATAATTCTTATATTCTAACCATTACTTTTCTTTTGATGGAAACATAATCCTGCAATCATTTTGCTTCTCGCATTCGGGAGTATGTGATGCTAATTTTTCTTCAGAGTAAAAATAGAACAAACATCTATCACATATATGCCTCTTACGAGTATTTTTTGAAGTTTGTTTCGATACAAGGCGCGAAAGATCTTTAATCCAGCAGAAATGATATCTGCCAGCATCATCATCATCATCATCCATATGATCTTCAGCCTGGTCATAGTAATATTGTAGCATTAGGAGATTAACATGTCGCTCCATCCTGTGTTTCGTAAGTCTAACTGGAACTGTGGTGAAGAAACGCTCTTTCTCTAGGATGAACACGTTTATTGATAAATCGTTCTGGTCTTCAAATTGCGTAATTTGCTTAAGTGTCATGGGAAACGTTATCCTAGTTAAATTAAGTACGGTTGAATAATGTGGATATGATGAGATCCTATTGGTGTTAATATTTGCAGGATATAGCGCTGATGTTATTGCCCACGCAAAGTATGCTTCATCATTGTTTTTCACATTTGTACATGCTTTCTTTGATGCAATCTCCTTTGGCAGAGGTATATAAAATGATCCCAGAATCGGCTCAAACTTGTTGATATGCACCGCTAAATGTATTATAGACTGCAGTGCCCAGCCACTGTCTTTTTCCTGGAATTCTTCCAGCAGAGTGTTTACTGGGTCCAAAATGTTTGATTTAAACCACTCCTCCAAATTATCATCTGCACTAATTGGAGCAGTTCTTGCTTGGAAATATTTAATGTCTTTTATGTTTTCATTGTCAGCACTTTGTTTAATAAATTCGCCGCAAAACGTTGTAGAAACTTTAATATTAAAATAACGTTTTAGAGTGTTCTTAATACGGCGCGTAAATAATTTGGCAGCGTCTTGCATAAATAGCTTCGGATCGATATGTTTTAAATTTGCAATAACACCTTGCCGAATACTGTCTGCGAACGCTGTCTTTATTTCCTCCTACTTTACAAAATCACTTCTTCTTACGCGAGTAATTCCTCCACCTCGACGGGGAGTTCTCAATAGTGCTCTCAATGCTTTAATTTGCTCGAGACAGCTCTCGAAATGTCGTTTCCTAGCACTCTTATTGCACTTCCGAAATGCAACTTGAAATCTATGCATGTTTCTATTACACTTTTGAACAATATAGTCTTTATTCTCTGAATTTGTTAAACACTTCGACACATCCTTCCTCAAGTTTTTAATTATTGAAAAACTTTTATTTGCTAACAGCGAAGACATTTTTATTTTTTATGTACTATCACGGAGACTCACTAAAACTGACTGATGCTCCCCAAGAAATTGCTTGACCTTTTATAGGAACGGTTTGTAAACATGAATGATCCTGCTGCTACAATAATCATTGCACAGGATGAATTCCAACGAATTTGCTTACAGGCTGGGATGATATCGAATAAACAATAAAACACAATTCTTGGAACAATAAAATAAAATTTTTTGGCCGCCTACAGTAAGTGTGCTATCAAATTACATGAAAAAAATAAATGTGCTGATATTGCCTAAATTTGTTTACACAGGTGTGCATGACTCATTCAGCTAAAATGCGAATTTGTAAACAGGAAGTTTACACGGGTATGTATGAACCATTCAGCTTAAATGCGAATTTGTTTACAGCGGTGATATCAAATTACATCATAAACA
The DNA here is from genome assembly GCA_963930735.1 of Dioctria linearis. Taxonomy (NCBI): domain Eukaryota; kingdom Metazoa; phylum Arthropoda; class Insecta; order Diptera; family Asilidae; genus Dioctria; species Dioctria linearis. The sequence goes on along the minus strand of OZ005740.1, from coordinate 148,038,456 downwards.
GGGGAAGCATGCCTAATGTTTGGTAAACATTTAATATTTGATACCCAAAACCCCCATAGAAAGTGATCCAGAACTTCTGATATCTACAAATTCTTCGCTAAGAAATCTACAAGTGAGAAAACAGCAAATCCAAGGCGACATCATGCTGATATCTACAACTCCCTAGGGTAACTTGAATTATTGATACGCTAATATCTCGAAAACTAGAACCCGTAGAGGATTTCTGATGAAAATTTCATCCCCCAACAGTACCAATACCCTATCCACTGGCACCTTCTAGAATCTATTGGTATGAAAAAAGTGTTCTAATTTTAACTTTATTTATTACTAATATAAATTCAAAACAAACCTGAAAAGCCTATATTTAGGTGCTCAAGAAAAATCATAGTAAAAAAGCCTGCATTTAGGCGCAGCACCCCATGAGCAAAAAAACTTGAATTATTACTAATACTAACTATATCTAAAAAGGTAAAATCGCTAATATCTCGAAAACCATAGCCCGTAGAGGATTTCTAACAAAAATGTTATCTCCCCTCTAACCCCCGCCCCTCTAACACCTTCTAGAAACTATTGCCATGAACAAAACTGTCCTAAGTAGCTTGAATTATTAATAATATTAACTATATCTGAAAAGGTAAAATCGCTAATATCTCGAAAACCAGAGCCCGTAGAGGATTTCTGATAAAAATTACATCCCCCCTAATACTCCCACCCTAACCATCTAGATTCTATTGGCACGAACAAAAATGTCCTACTATTAACTTTAATTATTACTAAAAACTTGAATTATTTCTAATATTAACTATATCTAAGAAAGGTAAAATCGCTAATATCTCGAGGACCATAGCCCGTAGAGGATTTCTGATGAAAATTTTGTCCCCCAACAGTACCAATACCCTATCCACTGGCACCTGCGAGAATCTATTGGTGTGAAAAAGAATAGAATAGGGTTAACTTGAATTATTACTAATATTAACTATATCTAAAAAGGTATATTCGCTAATATCTCGAGAACCATAGCCCGTAGAGGATTTCTGATGAAAATTTTGTCCCCCAACAGTACCAATACCCTATCCACTGGCACCTCCTAGAATCTATTGATATGAAAAATAATAGCATAGGGTTAACTTGAATTATTACTAATATTAACTATATCTAAAAAGGTAAAATCGCTAATATCTCGAGAACCATAGCCCGTAGAGGATTTCTGATGAAAATTTTGTCCCCGAACAGAACCAATACCCTATCCACTGGCACCTGCGAGAATCTATTGGTAGGAAAAAGAATAGCATAGGGTTAACTTGAATTATTACTAAAAGTAGTTCAAAACCAAAAGCCCACATTTAGGCGCAGCACACCATGGGCAAAAAAATAAAACTTGAATTATTACTAAAAAAGTTAATGTCATCTCCTGGTCAGCCGGACGGTAGGAAAGGAATTCTCCAGGCATGCCCTGTGACGTATACCACTAGACGGAATCCCTCTCAGTGGCCCAGAACCCCAGTCCATAGCCACCAAAATAGTTGGAATCTACCTTGCACTTTTTGTATGGAAAAAGTGATCCAGAATACATAGAACAACTACTGTGATCTCTTACCTTGTCCTGCTCCCATCGCAAACAGAAGCGGAGAACCTGATCGAAAACTTAAAAAATAATCCGGGATCACGAAGTGCAAGTAAGCTACCACTCAAAGCTCAACTCATCCAGAGGCACCACGCTTGCTCCCAATGTAAAAATGCTTTCGGAGGCACACATTCTAGAAGGACTGAGAGAAAAAAATCAGACCATCACGGAAGATGACAAAACCTGGCCCGTTACAAGACGAACGAGTGCCAACAGGCGCTTTACAGATTACTTTCGACTGGTCCCCCCTCCCCCTCCTCGATAGGTTGCTGCCTGGTGAAACTTCCGGTATGAAGATGGTACCCTGCTCTTCTCAGATGTAGGAAATGCTACAAATTCCGGCACCATGAGAGCATCTGTCACGCCACCCCTGTCTGTCCCGACTGCGGCATATCCAAGGCGAAAGGAGATAATACTCACATATGCGAACGCAATTACTGTATCAGCTGTGAGCACGTCGGCGGCCATGTCACCTTGGACAGAATATGCCCAGCATACGCAAGAGAAAAGGCCATTGTACAGATCCAAGTCGACAACCATGTTACCTGCTTTGAAGCGCGGCGATAGTGGTATGCCACGTACGGCAACCAAGCTCCACTCGAGCAAAGCCCAAGCAAGGTCCAGACAGGCACTTCCTTTGCTGAAATTTCTAAAAACAACTACACAAACAAACCAAGCCAAAGTAACAAAAACCCCTCCCCAAGCTCCCATATCCTCCATATCCTCTAACCTCCCTCTTAACAGCAGAATGGCTACTCGGCCAGCTGCCCCACCAACACAAACGTCCAAAAACAAGCACAACAACCCACAATCGCAACCTCACGCCCCACAGTAACGAGAAACGAAACCAACCCTAACATAGCAACAGCCAAGACTGAACAAGAAACAAATACAGGTATAGACACCAACACACATACAGACAAACAAAATAAATTTATCTTCAAAAACTACACTCTTAACTCTCACCTCCTCCGCTCCCCTATCTCCTCACAAAACAAGCAAGACAGTGCATTCAATCTGGCCACGCCAGAAGTCACTTACGCCACACTCTCCCCTTCCACACGTAACCTAGAAGAAGAACTGGGCTCCCCACCTTTTCATCCCCCATACAATCTCCACATAATTATTATGACCCCAATCTGGACTCACGTAACGTTTTCCCCACTGGTCTCGGTGACGAGAGCATGGTGGAAATCTCAGACTGAACAGGAATATGATCACTATGTCTTGATCCCCACTTAAACTCTATTCTCCCATCCCATGCAAAGTCCCACATTAGTACCACGCAATCATCTAATGTCGTTTTCGTTTGAACATCCAGGTTCGCTCTGGAGGCAACCCCGTTCAATCGAACGTATTCAGAGTGCACCTGAAAAAGTTCGCTTGTGTATACTAACGTCAAAGTAGCTATGAAATTTTTGCCAAAACTGGCTGGTAATTTGTTTGCGAATAATTTTGAGGATAATATAATAATAGTAGTGGTCTTAATAAAAATTGTTGACTTTAAAGTTAATTAAATAATATCAAATCACAACTAGACTTTGTTTGTGTGGGTGAACTAATAGTGTACCCGAGTAAATTTTCAGAGTGAAACTCATGCTTTTTGGGTTGCCACCAGAGGCAACCCGTGACGTCATTTTTGCTTCAAACGAACGCTTTGACAGCACTTAGGTTGCCTCCAGAGCGAAACTGATGTTCAAACGAAAACGACATAAGAGACCTCACTGTTCTCGAATGGAACATCTGCGGGTACTACAACAACCTTGGTAGCCTTCAGCTCCTGGTTGGCGAGTTCACTCCCTCAATCCTGGCTATCCAGGAAACTCACCTCTCAAACGGCGCTTCCCCTCCCCGCCTCTCCAACTTTACGCCATTCCTGATAAACCACCGCACGTCCCGCAATGCCTGAGCTGGGGTGTTTGTCAGAAATGACATCCCTACTACTGAACTCCCCCTCGACACCACGCTGTTGCTGTTAAAATCCCACACCTCCCCCCCAGCCATGTAGTCTCTGTCTACCTGAGTGCTGAGGACACAGTCACGGAAAGCGCTCTGCAGTCCTTAATAGACCAGGTCCCGAGTCCGGTGCTGCTGCTGGGCGACTTCAAGGCGTATAACGTGCTCTGGGGATCGCCCAGAGGCGACGCTAGAGGCAGGACCATTGCGGAGTAGCTGGTTGACTCTGGCCTGGCGTTGCGAGAGCAGTCGAAGAATATCTACACTCACAACCCCCCAGCCTGGACCCAGACAGGGAAGCAGCAGTGCTCTCAAGAGCTATGCGCCAAGCCAATATAAATATCGCACTGTCTCGACCCAAAGTCAAGCTCCAGAAAGCTTGGTTCAATGCCAAAGTAAGACATCTCGTGGAGCAGAACGACAGAGCAAAGCTGCTAAAAAGCAAGCCTGTCACGACTTCGCATCCAGCATTGACTCTTCCATCCCTATGAAGGAGAACTGGCGCAGGGTCAGGGCAATCTGTGGACACCCCGCTAAGGCAGGCATCACCGGCCTTAACGTTGAGGACGCCACTGTCACTGAACCTGTGCTGACAGTAGAACACCTTGCCAAGCACTACACCAGCTATACAACTGATGTTGACCGCTCCATCATCTATCACTCCACCAAGACTTCTTTGGAGACGTACAGACAACGAGACATTGAGAATATTCTCCTCTACCCACTCGATGTTCCTTTTCACTCCTGAAGCTAAGGCAAACGCTTAACTCCTTCCAAGGATCCACTTCAGGTCTGGATAATATCTCCTTCGGTATGATTAGGCAGGCTCCTGCAATCTGGCACACCAGGATGACGGTACTGCTGAATCGAGCTTTGACTCTTGGCAGATTTCCGACAGAGTGGAAGCTTGCCGAGATTCCAGCAATTCCGAAGCGGAACATCCGATTGCCAAGCCCCCCGAAACCAGACCAATTTCCGTCCTTAAAACCACATCCAAACTCCTCGGGAAGCTGATGGCAAACAGGTTAAGTTGGCTTCTAGAGCAAAGGCTGGTTCCCACGGTTTGGAGCTACAGACCTGGTAGAGTTACTCAAAATCTTCTGCAGGAACTGGAGCACAACCTAAAATGCGCCTTATCTAGACGCCAACACACTGTATTTGTTAAGACCCAATATGGGCTTAGCATAAAAAGGAGCAGGTGCCGGTTAAAAAAATGATAAGGCAGGAATATTTTTAAATAACAAAAATTTAGGCGTTTATTATTCACAATATATTTCTTAAAAGCTAGGCAATTTAGTACTTAAATTCTAATTTAATTCAACAATTCACATTAATTTAATTCAAGCTACTCAACAATTCAAACTTACTTATTCATACTATATAAAAAGGCAATGAGCCTCCACTGGCGAGTTTTATTCTTTAATCTGTAATAAATAAAAACGACACTATTATTAATAAAATTAATTAAAGGGGGTAGGATTTTAGTTTATCAGAGTGAGCGTCATATAACTGCTCTTTAAAATAGCTGGGATCAAGGCTCCCGATTTAGGGTGCTGAAAATATATTTAAATTAAGTATATTAAATTTGTTAGTAAAAAAAAGGGATCCATGTACTTCTACTCTCTACTACTTTATTTGTTAAACAAAACTTCAGTGGCTTCAATATAACTGCCGATCTGTCTTGATGCTCAATCAGAACTTGAGTGATTTGCTACTTCTAGTAGCTAGCTATTTATAGGTAGAAACACAATAGAAATTGTGTCTGCCGGTGCCGTTGCCAATGACGCCCGCGTCATTGTGTGAATTTTCATACATTTGGTCCCCAAGTGACGTCATCACACTTTTAATGAGAATAATTTACTATTTACTGAAAGCTGCCATTTTGGAAATGTCAAACGACTTGGTGGCAGCTGCTTGGTTATAGGTAAGTATTTACATTTTGAATGCTTATCTTATTTATTTTTATTAATGATTTGTTTGCCTTTTTAATTTTTGCTGACGACGTAGATGAACTTGCGCAGTACCATGGGATTGGATTTCCCTTTTTTGGAGTTAAGTTTGTGTTTTTGGTTAAAGTCTCAGATCATGAAATGATTTGATACTTTTATAATTGTTTATGTTATGACTAATGCTTGTTTTTTGTTTTATTTCAGATTATGTTGCTGATAGCATCAAGGGATCTTCGAGTATATTGTCTTAGTGGGAAATACTTGTTAGCTGTGAGTGTTAGTTGTAACAAAATTTCTTTAAATTTATAATTTTTGTTGTTCCGACACGGAACATCCTCCCGCTTCTCGAAATGGGGGAACTGAACCTTTGCTTTATGTTAAATAAAATAAATTTTGTGAACTTACTTGTTTTTTTAATTTGCAAGCGAACCCTTAATTGTCCGTTTCGCATTCTAAGAAACCGCAGTGTATCTCCATCTCCTGTTTGGAGTCGGTATCCCTTTCTAGCTGAAAACACCTTTAGCCATGGAATAGGCTGGGTACGAACCTGTTCCCATAAATCAGGAGCAATAATTATATTGGGAGGCGGCCTTGTTGTTGGCATCATTTTGTGTCGATTGCTTAATGCTGGTTTGTTGTGGGTTGATGCGTCGTGTGGTGTTGGTGCAGCCCTTTTATATGACATGCTGTGTGGCGTCTTTGAGCAAGCCGTCAAAGCTTTCTTTCTTACTATTGCGTCATGTGGCGCTGTGGTTGATGTCGAAGCCATCAGAGCTGGCTTCATGACTGATGCGTCATGTGTTGCGCTTGCTGAAGCCGCCAAAGCTGGGTTTATGACTGTTATGTTGTATGCAGTTGTGGTTAATGATGAAGCCATTAGTGCTGGCCTTTGAAGAAGTGGATGCGACGTCGTGGCTGAGGCCGTCAAAGATGGCCTTTTAAATGATGCGCTGGGCAGCATCGTTATTTTTTTAGGTGTTATATTTGAGGCCGTCACTGCTAGCCTTTTAAATGATGCGCTGGGCACCATCGTTAACTTTTTAGGTGCTACATTTGAGGCCGTCACTGATGGCTCTGTGGATGTGTCATTGCGCGGTTTTGTTACTGCTGCCGGGTGTATGGCAGCTTACCAGTAGGGGGCTTAGCCGGCCTAGTGGTTTTTCGTAGGAAGGCAGCCTCTCCTAACTCTTTGGTTAGGACTGAGGCTGGTAAAGCCTCAAATGGAGGTTGGAACGGTCTTGGACGTCTTGGCATATCAGTCATTCTAAGCTTGTCCCTTAAAGGAACTTCGAGCTCGGGGACGTCATCTATCCACAAGCAGTCGTCGAGACTTGGTAAGGACTCCATATCTTTCTTTTAGTGGTTGAAAAATTAAATAATGAAAAAAATAAATAAAAATTGCAAGCAGAAAAAATAATAAGTCGCATAAATTATAAAAAGAAACTCACAAATGATAGCAAAAAGAAAACGGAGGAGAAGTCAAAGGAAAGAATAAAAAAATAAAAAATAAATAAATTTTGCAAATAATAAAGAAAAACTATAGAAAAACTTGTTCCGCCTCTTTCAGGTTTGCCAGTTGTCAAATTTTGGCGGATTTGATTGTAAGTGAAGTGGGATGTAATTGAAACTGCATTGCCGATAATTTGCCGCTACAAAATTATTTAGATGTCGAGGCCCACACGCTTCAGTTTGGCTGTGCTAGTTGCTTATTTATTTTGTATTGCGATTTTTTTTTTTATATGCATGCCTATAATTATTTTGGTTGGATATGCACATTGTTAAATTGTGCATGTTCATAACAGATGAATATAATTCTATCTTAATTCTTATATAAAGAAATTCAATTGAAATTGTAAGAAAACAAGATATATATATGTATATACCATTAATTCATAATTTTATATGTAGGTCAGGCATGAATAAAGGTTCATGTTATCATTGTAATAGGAAACCTAATTTCATTCACCTGGCGCGAAATTCATTCACCTCGCTTCATGCAAAATAAATTCTTCGTCATTATAATCTAATTTTGTTCAAGAAAGAATTTTTGGGATTCTCCGGTATATAGCAAAAGCTAAAAAATGTTCTAATTTGTTATTTCATCACACAACTCATTAAGTTGACAAGTTTCAAGTCTTTGTTTGACTCATCAACAGGTCCCAAATAGCGAAATTGGGTGATTTGGAAAACAAATGAAAAAATGAAAAAAAAAGAAAGAAATGAAAAGTTTGAGACAAATAGAAAAAACAATTTTTTATTTATTAAAAAAATGTAAAAAAATTTTTAAAGAAGCAGATTCATTCCAAGCGCGTCGAGCCTGTGTACGCCACGCAGTGGGCTGAAAAATAAAGAAGAAAAAGGAAGAAGAAGAAGCGTTTCGTGTCAGCAGAAAACCTTCCACTAATCGGTGCAGCTTGGTTTTCTGCCTACTGCAGACGCTTGAAAATAGATCAAACTGATCTCTTCTCATATAAACTCAGAATAAATTCTGGGTGTGAATTATATGAGGAAAAAACATTCCTATTCGAGCCCAGGAGGAAAAATAAATAAAAAGATTACTCTTTTGGGCTTTTACCAGGTTAAACTTAATTTTGTTCAAGAAAGAACTTTTGGGATTCTCCGGTATATAGCAAAAGCTAAAAAATGTTCTAACATGTTATTTCATCACACAACTCATTAATTTTTGATGACAAGTTTCAAGTCTTGGTTTGACTCAACAACAGGTCCCAAATAGCGAAATTGAGTGATTTGAAAAACAAATGAAAAAATGAAAAAAAGAAGAAAGAAATGAAAAGTTTGAGACAAATAAAAAAAACAATTTTTTATTTATTAAAAAAATGTAAAAAAATTTTTAAAGAAGCAGATTCATTCGAAGCGAATCGAACCTGTATACGCCACGCAGTGGGCTGAAAAATAAAGAAGAAAAAGGAAGAAGAAGAAGCGTTTCTTGTCAGCAGAAAACCTTCCACTCATCGGTGCAGCTTGGTTTTCTGCCTGCTACTATAAGTAATTATACATGTATCAAAGTCAATGATGTCAATAATACACAATATAAATATACACACTTATTCTTGCTCTTTAAAGATAAGGAAGTCATTATCATCGTTAAATAAATCAGCGATGCAATCATATCTTTCATTTAATCCGTTGACAGCAAATACTGCATGCTCCATAATTAAGCAAATACAAAAATTTCACTCAATATCCCCTTTTACAACGTACGCAAAAATCTAATCATCTAATTCATTCTTTTGAATTCAATTACCATTATTATTGTACTCGTTCGCCGGAATACTCAAATAAAAGCAAGAATTCTACATTGCCTCGCAATTAAACAGAAACGTACGTAATATTATAGATAGTCAATATCTTATTTTTGCACAATATGAATAAAACATGTTTAAAAAAAATTTATAATAAAAAACATTCAAGCATTTATAGTCAAACGAGATAATATAATTTTAAAGTATTGTTATTGTGTAGATTCAGTTTTGCAATGAAACTTTTTTACTTAGCTTATAATTTATTTATGAAAAATATTTATTTAAAAAGTTTTTTTAATATACATATTTTATTTTCTAATCATTACATTTTTGCTAAAAACTCTTATAACAGGACATACAGTAGGTTTACATGAATACTTGAAGCTCAGGTAGGGCGGTTGATTGAATTAATTCCAATTACTTGAGTTGAATTTTTCTTGAATTTAATATTCCTATTACTTAAGTTGAAATTTACGCATTGAATGAGCGCTTTCATGATATTTTGATTACTTCAAGCATACTTCAAGAATACTTCAAGTATTCATGTAAACGTACTGATAATTTATCTAATATATGCATATTAACTGGCATCTACGTTTTTTTGCGAATGTTGTGATGTAATTTCTTACCTCTGCGGTAAGTATAGTTTAGAAGATTATCGCACTTTAATGTAAATACTTGCATGTAAAAACGTTTTACACGAAAAAACTGGAAAATTTATTTCACATCAAAACCCTTCGGTTAATCATATAAAATTTAAATGTTCACATGAAATATGTAAAATATTATGCTGAAGCGTTTAAAAGAAAAATCAGCCCCCCCCCCCCCCGGAAGAACTTACACACTCGTTTGTACACAAATTCGAAAATCACGCATTTTAAAGAAATTCGGGTGAAAAAAGTCGGTTATAAAGTTTCTTACAGAACAAAAGAAAATATGCCATTTAATAAATCTCAGCAAAAGCTTCAATTTGGTATTACACACGACCAAAATTGGACAACGCCATGAGTGTAGTTAAGCCCACTGACTAATTCTAAAACAAAAAATCTCATGTAAATCCATCCACGTTTACTATTCTGAAACAATTCCTAAAATATTTTACAATATTCGTCACGAAGGTCGGATAAAAGTTATTTAAAAAAAGATAAGAATTTGTTAACATCTGGCAGCATTTAAATAAATCGTGAGCAAGACCAACACCCACCCGCACCAGCATATACTCCAGAATTTATCAATGAAAGTTACTATCAGGGGGTGTAAATCAATTGCCAAACGCTACGCTGCGGCCAGCGTACCATAGCAATGTACGCATGCAAACGTTTGAGTGAATATGAGTCTAAAAAGTTAAATGTATTTAACTTTTTACATTGGTTTTGTTGTTGTAAATACGCTGTAGGGATTTCAGCGTCACTGCGATGCCAGTGACAACGGGGTTTGATTCTAATGCCGTTCCATCTATACCACGAGAATATTATGTAGCTTGCTTGACAAGCCAGATCGGGGTGGATCTGGTGTTGGGTGGAATGATGGTGGGTGGGTCATACGCTACATTTTGGACAGCGTACCATACAGAATGTTAGTAGCGATATAATGACATTGGGCTGGGTGGTATGTTCTTAGTTTGCAGGAGAAAATTGGGCGTTACTTATAAAATATTTCAGGTTGTATCTAGTGATGCCAGAGGAGTAAACTTCTTTGAATTTTATACATTTTTTTTAAATATTCTAAGAATATTTTAAAGCAAAATGTTGTTTGGATTTTTTTATTTTGTCAAGGGAAGCAGTGCTTCCTCTGCTTCCAATGAGGAGCCGCCCCTGATGGGAACTGAGGACCCAATCAAGGAGGGCTATGATGCAGAAGAATTCATGAAGATGCAAGAGGAAGTGGATAACTGCTTAATATTATTAGCAACCAAACGTGACAGCCTTAGTGCAACAACAATACAGTCATCTCAGTTCTCAAACGTCAACTCAAGTGCAATACTAAAACTGCCCAAGTTAACACTCCCACGATTCGATGGTGATTACTTGAAGTGGACCCAGTTTCACGACTTGTTCACTCAGATGGTGCACAATCAACCAATGCCAAATTGTCAGAAGTTATGGTATATCAAGGCCAACTTAGCTGGAGAAGCAGTAAGATTAATAAGGCACTTTACGGCCTCAGAAGAAAACTATACAGCTGTTTGGCAGACCTTATAGAATCGTTATAACAATCGCAGACTGTTGGTAACAGCACTCATTAACAAGTTATTATCTCAGTCAGCACATGTGAACGATAATCCTTCAGCTGCTACAATAAAATCGCTACATGATACTACACAAGAGTGTCTCTTAGGATTGCAGAATTTAAGCGTTTCAATGGCAGATTGGGATCCTCTCTTGCTTCATATCTTAACAAAGAAGCTTGACAGAAACACGTACACTCTATATGAGCAATCACTATCAAAGCCCAGAGAAATACGGAGTATAAGGGTATTTCTATCATTTCTGGAAATCAGATTTCAAGCACTCAAAGCACTCGGCACTAAGTATAAGATTGACGATTACCAAAGAAGACATGGCAGCTCCAAGGCACTAACTTCGATAATATCATCCACTTCAAGTCGGCATCATGTATGTCATGTAAGGGGAACCATCCTCTTTTTGCATGCCCCCAGTTTTTGAAAATGACACCAGCCAGTCGACTGAGCTTTGTACGCAGTCATAACTTGTGTTTAATTGTCTCAAGCCTGGTCACAGCAGCAGCCAGTGCATACTTCGAGGATGTACAAAATGCACCAAAAAACACAATACGCTTGTACATCTAGAACCATCAGAGAAGACAGAAAAATCTGATGTCAAATCACCAGGAAGCTCATCTTCAGTAGATGTACTGTTACAAAGGGCTGATACACCAGGTTATCAACCAGCCATAGTAGCAACACTCACAAACCAAAAACCAAGAGATTATGTTCTCCTGGGCACAGCCATTGTCAAACTCATATCTGACAAGGGAGACACAATAGAAAGTAGAGCCATTCTTGACTCAGGCTCTCAAGTTAATATAATAACAGAAAGGGTTATTAAGAAACTAAACTTGACACCAAGTTCAGAAAGAATCACCATACATGGTGTCGGAAATAAGAAAGGAAGAATCCAACATAAGGTTAATTTGCGGTTAGAGTCCACAATGAACAAATATGCAACAAGAGTAGAAGCCTTTGTGCTGCCAAAAATAATCGCGCCACAACCAACGCAGTCATTTGACATCTCTGAGTGGGACATACCTAAAAATATCAGACTTGCCGATTCTAAATTCAACATAACCGACTCAATTGATTTGCTTTTGGGAGAAGAGTTTTATTACAACCTACTGTCCATTGGACAAATCAAGTTAGCAAATAATCTTCCAATGCTACCAAATACTGTTCTTGGATGGGTATTGACAGGCAAGATCGATCAGATTGAAACATCTGCCGCTACATGTGGTATTATGTTCAGAGGACGAACAAACAGATCAACTTGTTCAAAGATTTTGGAAACTTGAAGAAGTTGCTGCAGCAAAGGACAAATTCACTCAAGAAAAAAGGCGATGTGAAACCCACTTCACGCAAACAGTCCGTAGAGATGACAGCGGACGATATATTGTTAATTTACCATTTCGTGAGGAATCAACAAAATTATGCGAGTCCAGAAGCATGGCATTGAACAGATTTCTCGCTTTAGAAAGAAGATTGACCAAAGATGCAGCCTTAAGGTCTCAGTATGTGGAATTCATAACAGAGTATATTGATCTCGGACACATGAAGGAAATAAATGGCGATAGCATCCAATCACCCCATTACTTCCTTCCGCACCATTGCGTTCTAAAACCCGATAGTAGCACCACTAAATTAAGAGTGGTGTTCGATGCATCGATGAAGACGTCATGTCAATTGTCTTTAAATGATATCTTGTGCGCAGGACCAACAGTTCAAAATGGCTTATTTTCACTACCGCTGCGATTTCGGCTACCATGATTCGTATTCACTGCAGACATTCAAAAGGTGTACCGACAGATACTGCTGGACGAAGACGACCAGAAATATCAGCTAATTTTCTGGAGAAATGACCCAAGAGAATCATTAAAAATTTACCGACTATGTACAGTCACATATGGTACTCGACCGGCACCCACCTTATCTGGCAACAAAATAACTTCAGAAACTGGCTCAAGAAAATACCGTTAGATATCCATATGGTGCCGAGATCCTGAAAAATGACTTCTATGTGGATGATTGCATTACAGGATCAGACAGTTTGCCGACAGCCATAGTAATGCAGAAAGAACTTACAAAACTTCTACAAGGCGCAGGCTTTCGATTGAGACAATGGTGTGCCAATCACGCCCAATTGTTGCATGGCGTTCCACCAGAGGATCAAGAAATAGACCTTGACTTCGAAAACAGCACAGAAGAAAAGATAAAGACGTTAGGACTAACATGGCTGCCCAAGTCAGATCAATTCAGAATTAAAGCAGTCTCTAACCAAGGATCCAGGATCACTAAAAGAATAGTCTCTTCTGACATCGACAAACTTTTCGACCCTTTAGGTGTGTTGGCACCGGTAGTAGTCACCGCTAAGATTTTTACCCAACAACTTTGGCAACTAAAAATTGACTGGGATGCAGCCTTACCAATGGAACTTCATACAAGATGGCTTAATTTCAGGACCACTCTGTCAACCTTAAATAACGTTACATTTCCCAGGCACGTATTTGCAAAGGAAGTTCCAAGGCATATGCAAGTCCATGTGTTCTCAGATGCCTCAGAAAGGGCCTATGGCGCTGCACTTTATATCCGATCGATCAGTAAAGATGGCAGAATTATTGTGAGACTATTATGCGCTAAAACTCGCGTAGCACCACTACAAAAACAAACTGTTCCTCGTTTGGAACTATGTGCAGCTCTAGTAGCAGCCGAACTTGCAAACCGTGTAAGGAAGGAACTGAAGTGGGAAGAAGTACCAACCTATTTCTGATCAGATTCGGAAATAGTGTTATCATGGATAACTTCATCATCCACATCATATCAAACATTTGTTGCTAATCCGATTGGTGCAATTCAAGAATTAACCATAGCGGCACAATGGCATCATGTGAGATCACAGGATAATCCAGCCGATATACTCTCCAGAGGGGTGGAGCCAGACAAATTAGAAACATGTCATCTTTGGTTCTACGGGCCAACATTCCTGCACGGAAGTGAAACCGTATGGCCTACAGCATATCAAACCAAGATTGAGTGTCAGTTAGAAAGGAAGCGTACAGCCTTGCCCGCAATAACTACAGCAGAAGATATATCTAGTGTGATATACAAAATCAATCATGGGGGATCATTTCAGAAGCTTCAACGCATCATTGCTTATATGTTTCGATTTGTAAGGAATGCCAAAATTTCAGTCAATTCACGGCCAAACCATCGCTTCATCACTTGTCGAGAATTAAGTGAAGCCTTATACATCATAATAAGAGCCATACAAGAAGATGAGTTCAAGGAAGAAATAAAACAATTAAAGCAACAGCATGAATTAAACAAGGGAAGTTGTCTAAAAGGTCTTACACCATTTGTTGATGGCAAAGGCATCATCAGAGTGGGCGGTCGTTTAAAGGAATCAGTACTAGAATATGCTGCAAAATATCCTATGATTTTGTCCTATTCAGATCCGTTAACAAAACTATTGATGTTAACAATTCATAAAGAGAATCTGCACTCTGGCCCGCAAGCCTTGCTGGCCGATACAAGATAACGCTTCTGGCCAATAAAAGGAAAGTCAATCGCGAGATCAATTGTTCAGCATTGTGTAACATGTGCAAAACCAAAAATGTTGACACAGATTATGGGCAATTTGCCTCCCACAAGAGTTCAACCAGCACGACCATTCGTTAACTCCGGTGTTGACTTTTGTGGGCCAACCTGGGTACATTACAAAATTCGGGGAAAGAGACCTCACAAGGGATACATCGCTGTTTTCTACTGTTTTGCAACAAATTCCGTCCACTTTGAAATAGTCAGTGACTTGTCAACAGAAGCCTTTATTGGGGCATTAAGGCGATTCATGGGCCGCAGAGGAAATTGTAGGAACTTATACTGCGACAACGCAACCAATTTCGTTGGCGCAAGAAACCAACTAGGCGAATTGTCTGAGGACATCCATTCTGAAGCAGTGAGGGAAACCATAGCAGGAACTTGCAGTAAAAGAGGAATCGATTTCCACTTCATTCCTCCGAGAGCACCACACTTCGGTGGGCTATGGGAAGCTGCTGTAAAATCCGCAAAGCATTTACTTATAAAGACAACTTCAGCCGGATCTCTAACTTATGAGGAGCTGGAGACACTAATGATTGAAATAGAAGCAATTTTGAACTCGAAGCCGCTAACATAGAGGTCAAATGACCTTAATGACCTGACTGCTATCACTCCTGGTCATTTCCTGGTAGGTGAACCATTAACGGCACCCATAGATGCAAGTGCCAAGCATTTGAAAACAAGTCTGCTAGCTAGATGGAGGCTAGTGTCTGATTTAAAACACGAATTTTGGAGACGATGGTCCCGAGAATATTTAAATGAACTGCAATATCGACTCAAGTGGAAAGAGCGTTGCCAGAACATAGATCCTGGCACTTTAGTGGTTATCCAAGATGATAATCTTCCAGTCATGAAATGGCCACTTGGGAGAATTCTTCAAACACATAAGGGAAACGATGGTTATGTTAGAAACGCTGACTTAAAAACAGCTAAGGGTATACTTCGCAGGCCTATTCACAAGCTGTCACCATTGCCGTGTGAGGAGGTAGATCATAACGAGACTCCAATGAACAATAATGATATGGCCGAAGAAATTACCGAAACAGAAGTGTCGCCTCAAGGGACAAGCAATGTCGACAAGGATCAAGTGCCCAAGAAACGACGACGACAGTCTTATGGCGCTGCAATTGCAACACTATTATTGGCTTGTTTGGTTCTACCGCCCGGACTTGGAGCAAGCATCGATATCGAGAGCTTCGATCCTAAACCGGGGATATATTTCGAAAATATCGGCAAAATATTCATATCAACCGAATGGAATTTAATAGTTTATTACGATTTGAAACCATATTGGACGGAGCTTTCGGTATTATCTAATGGGACGAGGGCGTTACATAGCTTGTGCCAGCAAAGTAAAACAAGGAGCACATGCATCCAGATAGTGACACAACTTCAGCAGATTGAAGAAGAGTTACAGGCCGACAACATGCTCCTGTCCACCAGAAGAAAAAACGAGGTGCTATTGACATTGTCGGAAGCCTGGCCAATTCACTTTTTGGGATCCTGGACTCTGAATATGCAAAAAAATGTCTGAAACCATAGATACCATCAATGCAAATGAAGAACATCTTCTAACGCTACTGAAAAATCAGACGTCAATAATGGACGCAACGATTAACGTCTTGAAAAAGGATCAACTAGCTGCAGAGAAGAAATTTAAGGAGTTAGACGTCCAAATCACCCACTTGATAAACCACATAAACCACACCGGAGAAGAAATGTATGAGCTAAAAAGCAGCCAATTATTTACAACCCTATCCATCCAAATGATGTTCATAGTATCCCATCTTCAGAGAATGCTGTCTTCAATAATCGACGTGTTAACAGACACACACCACGGCAGAATCAGTCCATTACTTGTGACGCCTCAACAATTACGTAACGAACTCATCATGGTCAAGAATCACCTACCACCAGGATTGTAATTACCCGCAGATCAGAATGATATTGTGGAACTATACAAAACCGTGTCCGCAGAATCAGGAGTAACCAACAACCACGTATTAGTTAAAATCAGAATGCCGCTGGTCACTCTGGAAAGGTTTGACTTGTTCCAGATGATACCGATACCCGTATCAACTACTGAAGTTCTTGTAGCTGTACGGCCTTGCGCTACATACATCGCACTCAGTCCACACAGAGATCAATATTACCCAATGACAAAACAGGAACTGTCATACTGTATGTCGACGGAGGAGCACAATCATGTATGCCCTCTGAACCATCCTATATATCACAAGGGGGCGGCCGCTTGCTCCTGTGAATCTATTTAACAATTCAACATATAGAAAATGTGAAATGGAAAAAAATATAGAACAGTCCTGCTTGGATTCAGCTCAATAATCCAAACCAATGGATATACGCAGTCAAGGAACCCACCACTGCAAATGCTTGGTGTAACGAGGAAACCATCCCGCTGACTTTAATAGGTTCTGGTCTTTTAAAGATGATGCCAGATTGCGTCATCAAGCATGACTTACTGACAATTCGAGGAATACATACATATCCTAGCAGTATTAGAACATCCTACAAGAGGTTAAGTGAGTTAAGCAAAATCACCACACCAGAACAGCTACATCCAGTCATCGGTAACCTAACTCCCTAAGAAGCCCAAGAAGAACAACTGGAAGAATTGATGAGATTGGTCTCATCACAGCTCCAAGAGGAAACAATAAAGAAGACTCATTCCCACAATATCCATCAATTTACCATTGGCTATCTTTCGCTCGGAATAATTTCACTCTTCATCGCCATCCTGATATTCAAGAATCGAGATGATTGTAGGCAAAAATCGAAACGGCCTAAGCCCGCACCCAGGCAATCTACGGAAGTTGACTTCAGTATCAACATCTAGTCATTTCAATCTTCGAACGAAGGTTCAACGCGGGAAGAATGTTAAATTGTGCATGTTCATAACATATGAATATAATTCTATCTTAATTATATAAAGAAATTTAATTGAAATTTTAAGAAAACAAGATATATATATGTATATACCATTAATTCATAATTTTATATGCAGGTCAGGCATGAATAAAAGGTTCATGTTATCATTGTAATAGGAAACCAAATTTCATTCACCTGGCACGAAATTCATTCACCTCGCTTCATGCAAAATAAATTCTTCGTCATTATAATCTAAAGAAAGTTGACACTCAGCAATAGCTGAGGAATTTATTTTGCATGAAACTTGCAATTTCGCTAGATAAGCAGTATCCGAAATTCTTAATTGAATATTGCTTTCTTTTGTTTTTGGGTAGAATAAGTGGTAATGTTAGCAAAATTTGAATATATATTCACGGCGAGTAATGAATAAATTATCAGTTGTTAATAAAATTTAGAGCGTTTTATTCAGTATCGCGTAACCCTTCTAGTTTTTCAGGCTTTTTGGTATTCGGTTAAAGTGCCGTTTACACCACCATCCATAACAGCTAGCAAGCCAGGTAATTGTATTTAGCCTTGGTATATCGGTTCAAGTGCCGTTTATACCATCTGCGTTTTAAGGCTAAGAAAATATAGGCAAGACAAAAGAGCCTTGTCTCAACACACATAATTAACCTTTTTTATGATGATAAATTTAAATTATGTGGTTAGTATCTCTCGGCGTAAGACTCCAACAATTCTTTTACTGTGAGCTAAAGCGTGTGGGTGTGGCCCCAAGAATTCTTATGATGCATATGTGTTGTCCTCTTCTGCCAGAGGTAGTTTGAATAATTTTGTAATGGTGCGGCAATACTCCTGTTGAGTTATCTTGATAGTGGCGACTCTTTCATTATTGTCGGATCCAGTGTGAATTTTCATGATTCTTCCTAGCAGCCATTTTGTTGGTGGACAATGTTGACTGTGGATTAAAACTAAATCGTTTACTTTGAGGTTATTTGTTGTGGTTCTCCATTTAGTACGTTGCTGCATGTTGTGAATATATTCGACAGACCATTTTCTCCAAAATTGTTCTATCAAATATTGTATGTATTGCCATTTTTTTGTAAGGTTGTAATTTTCGGATGCAGATGGCTCTGGAACCGCTTTGATATTTCTGCCTGTCAAGCAATGGCCGGGTGTTAACACGTTGTAATCATTTGGATCGTTAGGTAATGGTGTCAGCGGGCGTGAATTGACACATGGTTCAATTTGGCGCATAACAGTATATAGTTCTTCGTATGTGTTCCAAGTAAAAGATTCACGTTGTGTTATATCGTCTTTACGCAAGAACTGAACTTTATTCTAAAAATCAATCTATATATGTATATACATTATGATTGTTTGCTTAAGCACTAAAGTTAGATACAAAAAATTGCTCGCTACAGAAAATTATGTCGACACATATTGCAAATAAAGTATGCATCATAAGCTTACTCACCTGAGGTGTTTTCGTGTCCGAAAGCAATCACACAACGAAAATCTTCTTTAATAAATCAGAACACACGAATGGTTTTAGACAGAAAGCTTTATTTTGTACAACACTGACCTATCTTACTTTAGTTTACAACTAACCCGAACCGAAACATGATACTGCGATGACTGATAATTAAACGGCACTCGCCAGACCAGTCATTGGTTTTTTATGCCCCGATATTCGGAAGTACTTTCTTTGCTCACAACGCGGATGTAAACAAACGACAACAACCTTGTCGTTTGTTCTACCGGTTGCAGCACCTGAGTCGCTTAGTAGTAAACAATCGCTTTACATAACAATTACCATGCTAGGTTAATTGTTATCGTAATCGTCGAATGCTCCACCAAGCGCTCATCGCAGCCAGCTGGTGGGCTAATCAGCAAAACAACCGACAGTTGCAGAACAATACCATGCGAAGTTCGTTCGCTAGAATGCGCCCTTGGCTGCTGGAAGAATCTTCCGTATATTGGGCCATAACATCCCTCCCCCCTTGGAAAAACTAGTTTCCGCAGGGAACTAGATCTGGAGAATGAAATCAATTAAATAAACGGAAAATTTCTTAATCCTCGTTCGGTTCAGATTCTTTACATCAAATCATTACATTTTTACATATTTCGAAATTTTCTTATTTTCTTTTTCTAACATTGTTTACATCTTTTCATATTTCTCTTTTTTCTTCTCATTATTAATTTCTCTTTCACCATTTATTTCTTCCTTAATATTCTTTCCTATGTTCTTTTCACCTTAAAAACTTTTTTTTTGTTTTCTGTATTCTATGTTTTTATTTTTCCATATTTTACTTTCTTTTATTGCTTCTCACATTCAAGTTCGTTTATATCGTCTTCTTACAAATACTTTCCTTTTTTGTCTTTATTTTTATTCTTTGTTATCTTCTTGTAACATATCTATGTGGTCTTCCAATTTATTTAACTTATTTAAATTTCTTTCTGACATTTTTTTGTAGTTAGGGGAATATTTCATACCACAATCTTTATACAATATATTCCCTTATTCCATTATCATCTAACATTTTCCCAATAGCTATTTATATATCCTAAACTTTCCACATAATTTACCAGTTTATTATTTCCCATCTATAGCAAAACATTGATCAAAGCTTTTTCCCATTATCTATTATATATATGTAAATGTATCATATCTTTTTTATCAATTACACGCACTTGTAACTCTTACCATCTCTAATCATGAATTTTTACAACTATTCTTTCTATTTGATGCCTCTATTTTATTTACCTTTGTCCTACCTGCAGGTCTATAGAGCGTACCTATTTACAATTATATCTAATGCTCCGGTTCGCTAACACTGCTGCATGCTGTTACGGTTACTTCAGCTGTACGATTAACTTTTCAACTACCGTGGGCTCGTTGTGTTGTGTGGACTATTACCTTGATGCTAGTTGGGTCCTTTGTTCCATGTGCTGTTTCAATTGCTTAGTTCGGTGTTCCTAGTCGTCCTCAGAAAAATCTGCAACGGCGATGTACAGTGGAAGCTCACTGGTGTTTGACTCATCTCAGGTAAACCGCGCTTATGCAACTATCAGCTTGTGGGGCTGCACTCTTCGGGAGCTTTAAAGGGTATTTCTAATAGCGAGATTTCGAGTAAAGCGGACTTTCAGTTTACTGTTGAGCTTTTACTTATAAGGCTCATTGGCTACTGATCGTCTCTACATGCCTTTGTTCACTCTAATTGATCTTTGAATCTCGTTATTTTTTTATTTTTTTGTTTTACTTCCATATGCATGATGGAGTTCTCCCAATTACATAAATTATTGAGAGTCCACCCATACATAAAAAAGATACATTTCCTCTATTGAAAGTTTTGTAACGTGCTTTCTAAAACTGCATAGAATTCTGCATGATTCCTAGTTCTTTTAACTGATTGGGTTATCTGTTTTAGATTTGCCTTTATATAACCTTAGCTTTAGTCTTCAATCACATCTTTAACATACAGTGACACATTTCGATGATCTTCGGTACTTGAACTTCTTGGAAACTATCATATATCCCAGTGATTGTGTATGTGGGTTCCTGATTAGTAGACAATGCTTTTCTCGTGAGGTCTAATTTCTGATTCTTCCAGTGGCTCTGTTGTTTTTTAAGTTCATCAGCGCTTTCCTTCTTTTCATCAATCTGCACAGATTCGGACACTGTGTGCGTAGTTAGGACAGTCGTCGACGGGTATCTTTTGTCAGTTTCCCACCTACAGTATTATTCTGATGATGTTTCTGGAACTGATGTAACCAATTCTGCTGCAGTCTCCTTGAGGTTGCTTCAACTTCTACCTATGGTTAGCTACGATTTTTACATTCTATGCTTAAACGTAGGACTTCAATTTTGTACTTATTTATGATTTATCTTTTTTTTTATCATCCAAATGTTAACTTAGGTTATTTATGTTTCCTTATATCCATTAATTTTTTATGAGTTTAAACTTTAATCATTTGTTACATATTTTATACAATTACTCTTTCAAAGTAAGGAATATTGTTCTAACTGTCTTATATCTTTTTTCAATGAGTTTATAATACTTTTTTTTTATACATAGGTAATATTTTTCCCATTTAACTTTTTTTTTCTTATACATCTTTACGACTTTTGTCTTTTTATTTCTTCTCAAGTAATATTCCTTATTATTTTTTTTAAAGCAGCCAGGGGCAATACTTAAATTTTTCTATATTTTTCTTTTATTTAGAAATCTTTTTCTTTGTTATATATTTCAATTCTTTCTTCCTTTTGGTTTTTTGTTTTTAATCTTTATTTTTCTTACACTTTATTTCTTCAACTCTCTTTCTTTTTACTAGAGAACTATTTTTTACTTTAAATTTCTAAGCCTCTTTGTTTTTATCTTTTGAATCTCACTATTATCTGTTCCGTTTTTTTAATTCTCAGTATTTACGTAATTAAAAAAAATTATTTTTTTTCTTTTGAATCTCACACAATATTCTTTTAATAACATTTTCTTACCTTTTAATTCATAAATTTACCTTACCGATTGGATCCACTGGGTTGCCTTTATACATCCTTTTATATCTTCCTATCCATATCAAGCTCCGCTCATCGAATTTATTCTGAAATTGGAGGGAATATGTTGGAAATCTCTTTGGTTAAGTCACCCGATGCCCGGGTCATAACCGTTACCTACCTCGTACAGCCCGAGCAAATTTGGCGTAAGATTTATCTATTAAGCTTATTTCGGACCGCCGACGCTACTATACATGTTTGATAACTATGTTTTGGCATCTTTAACTTACCCTTTTGCTTAACCCCTGTCCTTTCCCCAGTTGAGGATAGATATTGTTCCTACAATTATAGCGCCATGCAGATCGTCTGTCAAATTTGTGAGGTTTCGTTTGTCCATGGAAAGAATTAGGACTTTTTACGAAATAGGCTGTTGCATTGGCGATTCTTACGAATGCACGTTCATCCCCCAGCCTATTTTCACTGTACCCATAATACCTGTGATGCCTCCTTCTTGAACCATTAGCTTCTTCATTTCTTACTTTATCAAGTTCCGCACTGTCGTAAGCTATGGTCCAAGTCTTCTCCCCTTGTTGTGACTATGTGACAATATGGGTATACTTTTCTCCCCCAGTCCTGAAGCTTCCTTTACATTACATTTTATATTCTTCCGGTTGCTGTCGGGGTTACTGATATCTGGTGTGTTTTTTTCTGCCATGTTCCTGTAAGCCTCATCTATTTTATCTTCGAACTGATTTCTTGGACTGTAATTATTGGATACTACTGGCCAATAGCTATGACATTTCTAACAACGGAACTTTCCTGTACTTCGTTGGCATCTTGAATCCACAATTTCCTATTTACACAATCGATCACAGCTTTGTCACTGAGGAAATCTATTCCAAGGATACCATCGGCGGGAATGGAGTCAGTGTCACCAATGACATTAAATTGACAAACCTGCTGACCGTTAGCTATCAGTAACTTTGCCTCACAAGTACCTATGGAGCTTTTCGCGTTTCCAAATAGTCCTCCAATTCTTATGTTATGTTGTGTGTGTATGAAGGTATCTCTTTTTATCCTATTGAGCTTCATTAAGCTACATGTGGATCCCGTATCTAATAAAAGCATAAACGTACCTTCTACTGCTATATCTGATGCGACTGTGATGATAAATTTATTAGTGGAATTCAAATTTTCTGTTTCTCTATCTGCTAAATACTTCCTTACGCAGATATCCGTGTAATGCTCGCGTGCTCTGCAGAATTGGCAATAAAGCTCCACCCTTCCTGGATGGAATTTATTTTGAATACTAGCTGCACAGTTGGCTACTCTTACGCGATGAATTTGGCAATTGCATATCTCGTGCCCATATTCCTGACATTTAGTGCAGTAAGAAGGCTGCTTTCTCCACTGGCATTCTTTAGCAAAGTGCCCGGGCTGACAGCATTTGAAGCATTTAGCAACTCTGGATTGCTGCCTGGTCCTTCTTGGAGATTTCCAGTTCATTGTTGGTGCTTGCACTACTTCAAATTGCTTTTGGAATTGTTTCTGCCTTACATTGATAGCATTTCCAGCCTTCCAGCTTTCCTGTGGTGTTTCGCTGGAGTATTGTGGTACTTTTTCCCATACTCCTGGCGCCATAGCTTCAAGCCTTTTTGAATCTCTTTCGAAGTAAAGAGCTTCTTCTCGAACTTCGTCCAATGTATCAACCCTTTTTCCGGTTAGGTAAACCCGAGTGGCTCCACTGCTTACACCGACTTTGAAAGTTGTTACTGCGTCAATCTCCAACTCGGTTATCAAGCCTACATCCATCTTTGGATATTTAGCTGATACCGAAGACTTAATCTGATCCAGCAGCTCCACCATCCTATCCCCAAACTCTCTAATATCTTCACCCGGCCTTTACCTACATGATAACATTTCAGTGCGTAACTCACTGAAAGATTTCCGTGGCATGTAGGCTGTCTTAATCGCCTGTTGCAAAGATGCAAAGTCCTTTGGCTCCTGTGACATTATTAGGTAATAAGCGTCGTCGGATAAGCGGTACTTTATGCATTTAAAAAAAATGCCTTGCTCTGCTGGTTCCAGACGGCCCTGCAAGTCCTTACTGCAATGGAGGAAACGAAATACCTCCTTTGCCAACTTTGGTCACTTTTCTCCCGAAAACATTGGCACATATTTAGACACCATGTTCATAATCTTTTCGTATGAATCTGCCATCATATATATTTTAATTCCTTTGGTTCTTTACGAGTTATTGTAATTGCGTTCAAATCAAAAATTTCACTTTTAGATGAAACGAGGACAAACAAACCAACTCAATAAAATCTAGCGTTATTGTATACTAAAAATATTAAAAAGAAACACCCAAACAAGATCTATATTTTTATAAAATCAAACCTAAACTATAACAATATCACCCTAACTATCTTGGTATCTCTTTCAACTCTCAAAAACAAAACTCCCAAACTCTATCATATTACATGGGGGCTCCAGTAGTTATTACGACTATTAAAAATCCGACAAATTGAATATACGCGCGTATGATCAACGCCTAAAATGAAACGTGACATTGAAAACTTTATACACAAGAAACGAGAATCACGAAATAAAATTACAAGCTCCCTACTCTATGCAAATTAATTATTTATCACACAATTCTCTTCTTACTAGGCACTTTACACATTTATCCCAAACCAATTTATTCAATTCGAATTTCTATTTTAACTAAGGCTTGCGTGAAACGAAGATCACGGCATAAAATTATTAACACCTTACTCTATACAAACACATTCATCTTATTTAACAAATTTTGATTAATTTTTTTTTATTTGTCCCCAAAAGAGCAAAAACCCACCAAATATCACTTTAGACTGAAAGATCCTATAATACACTAAATCTAACACTACTTAATTCACCTGAAAAGTAAATAAAATAAAATATTTTCGGTCGAAAAATTCTAAAATGTGCAAAACATGCATAAATTACAACCTTTCCAATAACACTCACCGTTAGTCAATGGATCTTCCAGTGGTTCAACTGTAATGCGCCCGGCAGTAAAATATATCACGTGATATCATCACGCCACTTAGCATAGCCAGCCAGTTTAAAAACCTAAGCGAAATTCTTTGCCGAACTGTAACATGCTGTGGCGAAAAAAAAAAAAAAAAGACAAACGATCGATATACGCATTCAGCACGGCCACGAAGCTCTACACACAAAAAATCGCCTGCCTGACGGCTACGATAGCATGGAGGCTTGAATGTGGGTAAGCCAGCGGGGGATTTTCCCCTTTCGTGGTATTTTCCGCGGGAACTCCTGGCGCCTCGCGACTAATCCGCAGTGGAAAATTTCAGATTTTCTTTGAAAGAAAACTTTGTGAACTGAAAGAAAAATTTTAGTTTATTCATTCTGGTCGTGAATTTCATTAATTGGATTACTTACCTGTGCGACAGTGATTTTACCTATAGATCTTTCTAATAGTGAACTGAAAGAAAATGTTGGTATTAATGTTGTGCATTCATGAATTTTATTGATTGGATTATCTGCCAGTGCGACAGTGATTTTTCCTAAAGATCTTTCTAATAGAGAACTGAAAGAAAATTTTGGTATTAATGCTGCGCATTCATAAGTTTTAGAATTTGAAATATTTACCTGTGCGACAGTGATTTTTCACATAGATCTTTCTAATAGTGAACTGAAAGAAAATGTTGGATTAATGTTGCGCATTCATAAATTTTATTAATTGGAATAATTACCTGTGCGACAGTGATTTTCGACATAGATCTTTCTAATAGTAATCTGAAAGAAAATTTTGGTATTAATGCTGCGCATTCATAAGTTTTAGTATTTGAAATATTTACCTGTGCGACGGTGATTTTTCACATAGATCTTTCTAATAGTGAACGGAAAGAAAATGTTGGTATTAATGTTGCGTATTCATAAATTTTATTAATTGGAATATCTACCTGTGCGACAGTGATTTTCTACATACATCTTTCTAATAGTGAACTGAAAGGAAATTTTGGTATTAATTCTGCGCATTCATAAGTTTTAGTATTTGAAATATTTACCTGTGCGACAGTGATTTTTCACATAGATCTTTCTAATAGTGAACTGAAAGATAATGTTGGTATTAATGTTGCGCATTCATAAATTTTATTAATTGGAATATCTACCTGTGCGACAGTGATTTTTCCTAAAGATCTTTCTAATAGAGAACTGAAAGAAAATTTTGGTATTAATGCTGCGCATTCATAAGTTTTAGTATTTGAAATATTTACCTGTGCGACGGTGATTTTTCACATAGATCTTTCTAATAGTGAACTGAAAGAAAATGTTGGATTAATGTTGCGCATTCATAAATTTTATTAATTGGAATAATTACCTGTGCGACAGTGATTTTCGACATAGATCTTTCTAATAGTGAAGTGAAAGAAAATTACGATAGCATGGAGGCTTGAATGTGGGTAAGCCAGCGGGGGATTTTCCCCTTTCGTGGTATTTTCCGCGGGAACTCCTGGCGCCTCGCGACTAATCCGCAGTGGAAAATTTCAGATTTTCTTTGAAAGAAAACTTTGTGAACTGAAAGAAAAATTTTAGTTTATTCATTCTGGTCGTGAATTTCATTAATTGGATTACTTACCTGTGCGACAGTGATTTTACCTATAGATCTTTCTAATAGTGAACTGAAAGAAAATGTTGGTATTAATGTTGTGCATTCATGAATTTTATTGATTGGATTATCTGCCTGTGCGACAGTGATTTTTCCTAAAGATCTTTCTAATAGAGAACTGAAAGAAAATTTTGGTATTAATGCTGCGCATTCATA
This sequence comes from Dioctria linearis, assembly GCA_963930735.1. Classification (NCBI taxonomy): domain Eukaryota; kingdom Metazoa; phylum Arthropoda; class Insecta; order Diptera; family Asilidae; genus Dioctria; species Dioctria linearis. The sequence continues at coordinate 148,011,628 of OZ005740.1, read as the reverse complement.
AGTTTTAGAATTTGAAATATTTACCTGTGCGACGGTGATTTTTCACATAGATCTTTCTAATAGTGAACTGAAAGAAAATGTTGGATTAATGTTGCGCATTCATAAATTTTATTAATTGGAATAATTACCTGTGCGACAGTGATTTTCGACATAGATCTTTCTAATAGTAATCTGAAAGAAAATTTTGGTATTAATGCTGCGCATTCATAAGTTTTAGTATTTGAAATATTTACCTGTGCGACGGTGATTTTTCACATAGATCTTTCTAATAGTGAACGGAAAGAAAATGTTGGTATTAATGTTGCGTATTCATAAATTTTATTAATTGGAATATCTACCTGTGCGACAGTGATTTTCTACATACATCTTTCTAATAGTGAACTGAAAGGAAATTTTGGTATTAATTCTGCGCATTCATAAGTTTTAGTATTTGAAATATTTACCTGTGCGACAGTGATTTTTCACATAGATCTTTCTAATAGTGAACTGAAAGATAATGTTGGTATTAATGTTGCGCATTCATAAATTTTATTAATTGGAATATCTACCTGTGCGACAGTGATTTTTCCTAAAGATCTTTCTAATAGAGAACTGAAAGAAAATTTTGGTATTAATGCTGCGCATTCATAAGTTTTAGTATTTGAAATATTTACCTGTGCGACGGTGATTTTTCACATAGATCTTTCTAATAGTGAACTGAAAGAAAATGTTGGATTAATGTTGCGCATTCATAAATTTTATTAATTGAAATAATTACCTGTGCGACAGTGATTTTCGACATAGATCTTTCTAATAGTGAACTGAAAGAAAATTTTGGTATTAATGTTGCGCATTCATAAATTTTATTAATTGGATTACTTACCTGTGCGACAGTGATTTTTAACATAGATCTTTCAAATAGTGAAATGAAAGAAAATGTTGGTATTAATGTTGCGCATTCATAAATTTTATGAATTGGAATAACTACCTGTGCGACAGCGATTTTTCCTATAGATCTTTCTAATAGTGAACTGAAAGGAAATGTTGGTATTAATGTTGCGCATTCATAAATTTTATTAATTGGACTAATTACCTGTGCGACAGCGATTTTTCATATAGGTCTTTCTATTAGTAAACTGAAAGAAATTTTTTTTGTTTATTCATTTCGGTCGTAAATTTTCTTATTTGAAATATCTTCCTGTGCGACGGTGAGCCTTATGCACCATAGTAGTGGAGAACCTGAGAGAAAACTTGGAGAAAGTATCCTTGCGCGTAACGAAGAGCATTTTGAAAATCTTTCCTGCGAGACGACAAGTTGGATTTTTACTGGCAAGGTAGTACCCCTCTGGCAGAAGACACGGCAAGACATTTCGTTCTTACATATTCGAAGGATCAGGGAAGCGAGAAGGTAAACTCAGACTTCAACGTAGTCCTGAAGCAGCTTGCGGATAGTTGGAAAACCCAGTGTCCAACCCTTTTGGTAAAGGAGGAAACCCCGAATATGATTGAATCAGGTGTTATGTAAGTCATGTATGTCCATAGCGGACCACAAAGTTAGTTCAAATTTTCTCTAAGTATTATTATTTGCTTTGTGTTCTTTTGTTCCTAATTTTGCAGTGTTAAAATCAACTAGTGTACATCTATCGATCACAGGGTTCGATAAGTTACATAATAGGAAAGCGCTTATTAAGGCTAGTCGTAAGGATTCAGATCTAGATTAATATTAACGGGAGACTTTGTTTCGTTTATTTTCTTTCTTTGTGTTCTTTTGTTCCTAATCTTACAGTGTTAAAATCAATTAGTGTATATCTATCGATCACAGGGTTCGATAAGTCACATAATAGGAAAGCGCTTATTAAGGCTAGTCGTAAGGATTCAGATCTAGATTAATATTAACGGGAGACTTTGTTTCGTTTATTTTCTTTTTTTGTATATATACCATGTTAGTCTTTTTGTGATCGGGTTTCCTCCCTCGTAAGTGATTCATATGCGTGAACATCCTCAATAAATAAACTACTTTGATTTGGACTTGGTGGAATTGAGTTCCTTGTTACGCCTTCCTTCTTCTTTTGGGTAAATTGGTTTGGTCATCTTTGGCCGCCCTTCTCCAAGTTGCTTTCTTCTTTTGTTTACAAGTTGGTAACGGATCCAGCGCGATGGAATGAGTAGTTCCATAAAGGAAATGGTCGCGGACAGGAGGGAGGTCGTTTCCACACACGCACGGCAATAGATGTAACCCACGCTCTCATGGGGCTGAGCATTTTGATACGGCTTTGGAGGCTTCGCCAGGGTGGATGGAAGCGATCGGGCCCATTATTACCCAAAGCCGGGGTCTCAACAACATCGGAGACCCCTCTCAGCTCTCCCTCTCTCTCTCAATCGTTCATCTGTCAGCGTTGAAAACTCTCCGGGTGAATGAGTCCTTGTTCGGCGTTGCTGAGGTCTTCTGTTCTTTTTTTTCAGCTTAATTAAATAAATTTTCTTACTTCGATCTCGATTAATCATCAGATATATCGTTGAAGGTTGAATGTATATGTGTTTGTTTTGATGAAGTATAGGTATCGGTATTAGTTTGTATAACCGATATGATTCTGCCCTCAGTAGGGGTATACGTGTGTCAAACAATACTTTCTTTTCTGTGATTCTCATCATTACATGCATGGAATTGTAAATTGCAAGTAATGAGGTTTGACTACCATTTCCAGGTAGTTTTAGATTCTCCGATAGGTGTTCCCGTATGATCTTGAAGTGCTCGTGAAGTTGGGTTGGAGTTAAGAGCAAAGGGCTTAGCCGTCCGTGGCTGGTGTCCGATAACACTGATAGAATGCTTCCTTGGATGTGTTGAAAGTTGACTCTGCTTAAGGTAATGAGAACAGCTGCAGAAGTGAAAGTTTGTGTTACCAATATTTCTTGTTGAGAATGATTGAAGCCTTTGCTAAGTGTTTCGATTTGCGTGTCAACAACGTTCAATTGATGCTGAATCGCTTGATGGTTTTTCTTCAAAACATTGATGGTGTTTTCTGCAATTGATGTTTGATTCATCAGGAGGTCATGTAACATGTTTTCGTTTTCCTTGATACTCTCAATTTGCCTTTCATGTTTATCAGCAAAATCTTGGTCAGGTATGCCAAATAATTTATTTGCTATAGTTCCAACTGTTTCCAAAGGGGCTCGTTTGTTTCGAGTTCGTGTATTCTCATTTTGTTGATAGAGAACATCGATGATGTATTCACACTCTAGAATTTGATGTTTCAATTGTAGCATAGTTGGACTGCATAATTCCCTGGCCACCTTTGTGTGTTCCCTCCAGTATGTTGATAAGTCATAGTATATTAGTAGATTCCATTCACTGCTATATAATTGTACTTCAGAGATGTCCTCGAAATAGATTCCTTCCTTATTGTTGAATTTTGTTAGTTGGTACGGGGCTTTGATTTCCTCGCCAAGGGCTATGAAGAGTAGGAATGTGAATATGAATAAATATGTTAATCTACTTGGCTTGTACCCTCGTGATGTGGGTTTGATTATAGGTTCTTTTTCATATCTTCCTTCCTTGGGATTATCTGCCGTTATTGGCTCTTCGGCTGATCGTTTTAAAGTAATGGAGTTAACTACATGCGTGGTTTTATTGATTTGCTCTGATTCTGGCATAATTTCCGGATTTAGCAAATCTGAATCTTCTATGTGAGCAACTGATTCCCTTATTTTATTATCGATTATTGGTAGTAATAAGAGCTTTGTTATTGGGCGTTTTATTTTAGTACTCTTTGTTTGTAGTGTTACAACTCTAGTTCGACCATCAGTTCTAGGATGTGTCTCTATTATTCGACCAAGTGCCCATTTTGACGGTGGCATTTGTTCGTCCTTTATCAATACTAGATTTCCTTTAATTAAATCTTCTTGCTGCTGAGCCCACTTGGATCTGTGTAGTAACCTTCCTAAATACTCAATGGACCATTTTTTCCAGAACTCCTGTTTCATTCTTTCTGTGTAGTCCCATCTATCTAGTAGGTTTGGATTTGTTTCTAGAAGGTCCTTTTCTGGAACTGTGAGTATAGTAGAACCCCTTATGAAGTGAGCAGGAGTGAGTACTTCAAGACTCTCTGGGTCTTCTGAGAGTGGACAAAGTGGCCGCGAATTGAGACATGTCTCTATTTGCGCCATTAACGTGCACATTTCTTCATATGTGAGTCTCGTTTCTTCAATAACTCTTCGCATATGATATTTAATAGATTTGACGCCAGCCTCCCAAAGATTATTGCTAATGTTAGAGAATTTCCACCATGATGTGAATCATTGTGCGCCTTGTCAATTATCAGTGCCGTGAATTCGCTATTGTAAGGTATTAGTATTGGGTGTTTTTGGTCATAAGGCATGTTTGATCTTTCTAAACGGCCACCCACTAGGAGTAGTTGATCATTGTCAAGGAAGGGAGACAGCGGATATAGTCCGCTTGTCTTATGTAGCTCTAGACCCTTTGATAATTTGCTTATTTCCTCTTGAAAGTGAGTGCCTTGTACAAATTCTATTGCGTATGGTAGTGCCTTGTTGATTTCATCGACTGATAATGGTTCGGTGTTTCTTAGAATTTTTGTCACCTTTTCATTGTTATACCCTAGATGAAGTCTATAGGGGTATATTAAGTTTGTCATTCCGTTTGTAACACCTCGAAATAATGATGGCAGAGCAAAATGAATTCGACACCCACGCATAAAATTTATTTTGATTTTTGCATGTCCGTCCGTCCGTCCGTCCGTCCGTCCGTCTGTCTGTCTGTGCGCACGATAACGCGAGAACGCGTTCACCTAGAAACCTGAAAATTTGTACACGGACATTAAAAAAAAAAAGTAAAATTAAGTTCGAAAATGAGACAAATCGGGCAACTCCTTCGTGGGGTTGCCATCCAAAAATTTCGTTTTCCACGATATATTTGGACACTATCTGAGAACACGTCGGCATAGAAAGCTGAATTTTGGTACACTGTGTTTTCATACTAATAGCACATAAAATTTCAAAAATGGGCTAAATCGGGCCACCCCTTCTTGGTGTTGCCATATAATAATTTTGGTTTTGTACATATACTTTGAAAACGATCAATCCTAGACATTTTTATTGTACTAAAAACTTCTTCAGAATAAGAAATCCTATAAAATTGGTTATAATCGTTTTTTCTGTCCGACGAGCCGTTCTAGAAATATATGCGAGAAGCCAATGCGAAAAATCAAAATTGCTCAAATGGGTGACCATACGAAATTTTATACGTGCATTCATCTAGGGTATCATAAGAATTGGTCTTAGACCAATTCTAGCTTTTTCACTTCTTTATAAAACGATTACAGTAGCCTAGTACGCGTTGTAATTTTCCCAAGGAAGAGCATCGAAGAAGTAGCCGAGTTATTGGTGGCTCCTTTTCGTTCGTTACAGTGCTGACCTTGACTATTACTTTCTTTTTTCTTCCGCGATGTTTTGTGGGATGTTCTTGGGGAAGGCGATTGTTTCTTCTTTGAGCCATTGAGGACCTTCCCACCAGAGCGTAAGATTCCTTAAGTGAGAGGGATGTATTCCCCTCAATGCTACGTCAGAAGGATTTTCGTGAGATTTCACATGAAACCAATTACTGCTGTCGATGACTGTTTGAATTTCAGCTACTCTATTTCCCACAAATGTTTTCCATTTATGTGGGTCTTCTTGTAACCATGCAAGTACTATAGTGGAGCCTGTCCAGGCATAGCAATACACATTCTCGATTTTCAGACGTTTTTGGGTTTCTTTGATGAGATTAGCCAGCAGTGCTGCTCCGCAAAGCTCTAATCTGGGTAGGGATGGCTTGGATTTAAGTGGAGCAACCCTTGTCTTCGCAGTTATAAGACTCGTTGAAATTTGTCTACTACTCGAAGATACACTGCAGCAGCGTATGCTCTTTCGGATGCATCTGAGAATCCATGCAATTCGCACTTACAGCCTTTACCTGTGTAGCCAATCCATCAGGAAATTGCAATCTGTGGCAAGCCTGGGAGTTCTGACTTTGTTATTTCCCAATTTTTCCGTATGTGAATGGGCTGTTCATCATCCCAATTGGATCCATGTAACCATATTTCTTGGAATAATAGTTTAATTTTTATCGTCACTGGTGCTAGGAGTCCAATAGAGTAAAATACTCTTGCAGCTTTTGACAATAATTCACGTTTACTTGATGGACTTGAATTAATGTCTATATTAACTTGTACTTTAAAGTTGTCAGTAGATGGATTCCAATGTACGTCTAGTGCTTTTATTGTCTTTTCCTTTTCGAAGTCAAGCTGTTTTGCATTTTCTCTTAGGTCTCTTGGAATTTTGTTGATAAGATCCATACTGTTGCTTGACCAATTTCGAAGATTAAAACCTCCTTCCTTCAAAAGTTTAATAAGTTGCGTGCTGGAGTTAATGACTTCATTCACTGAGTTCCCTCTGGAGACGACATCGTCTACGTATGTATCGCTCATGATAATTTCTGAAGCTGTAGGATATGTACATTTTCCGTCTTTGGCTATTTGCTGTAGTGTACGAATGGCGAGGAATGGTGCCGAAGCTGTATCATATGTGACTGTTGTCATATTCGCGAATCGATTCATCTGGTGAATCTCGCCAGGGTATTCGTTGGTAGTCTTGGTCTCTAACATCAATTTTAATCTGACGGTACATTTTTTCAATGTCCGCCGTAAATACAATTTTGTGCTTTCTCTATCTCAACAGTATAGATGGTAAATTGTCCTGTAATTGAGGACCAATTATCATTAGTTCATTTATGCTTCGTGCACCTTTATGCTTAGCTGAGGCGTGAAAGACAACTCTTAGTGCCGATGTAGTGCTGTCTTTTTTTTCTACTGCGTGATGTGGTAGATAATGAGCGTTTTGATTTATATCAGTAGCCAGCACCATATGTCCAAAGCGCATATACTCTTTCATGAAATCCTTGTACATGGTTGCGAATGCGACATTTTTTTTAAATTTTCGTTCCATTTGAGAGAGTCTTGCTAGAGCTAACTGCCTAGATCCGTGTAAATCGTCTGCTTTGTCAGGATCTTCCCGAAATGGGATACGTACTGTGTATCGTCCATTGGCCCCTCTTCTATGAGTGGTTTTATAATGGTTTTCACATGCTACGTCCTCGCTTGTCATTATTTGGTCAGACTGTAGCTCTTCGCTTTCCCAAAATCGACAAAGCTCCCTGCTGATGTCTATTTCTGAGATGAAGCATTGAATTGTTCTGTCTGCTGTTACACTGGTTACTTCTCCAGACAGTAGCCAACCCAATTCAGTTTGCTGTGCTATGGGAGATCCTGGGACTCCCCTCAAGACATTGTCTAGTTTTACATCTGCTCCTAATATGGCATCAATTCGACCTGGCATATCATATCTTGGGTCTGCCAGAATCAAATTTCAGGTATGCTTCCAGGAATTCGAGTGGATTTTTTCAGCAGGCAGGATTTTTGTTAGTTTTTTGAGTACTAATGCAGTGGTTGTGAGTACAAATGTAGATGCAAATCTGGGTTTTAATGTAAGCTCTACACATGTCTGAATAGTTCCTACACTAGCCTCTCCAACTCCAGTTATTGTTTCACTAATTTTCTTTCTAGGTATTCTTAGTCTTTGTGCTATGTCTTCTGTAATAAATGTACCTTGTGCCCCTTGATCTACGAGTGCTCTTATCTGAATGAAATTTCCATCTCTATCACGGGCTTGTATTAATGTAGTTGCTAATAGTACTGTATGATGAATTTGGTTTCTAGTGTTACGACTGTGCTCCGTGCTTTCCCGTTTCTCGAGGGAGGAGAGAGCACAGCGAGGTCCTAGGTTTGGTCTGAGGATTCCAAAATACAAGACGAATTCTTTTGCACCACTTTTATTTAATAAAAGAAAAATATATTTTTAGTAAAAATTTCTTGATTAGAGATAAAATACTTGTAATCTATGAGAATTTCTTTTTAGACAAATTATTTCTTCCTCAGAACCAACGCACGATATACTTTCGATCTGAAATTGTAGCGACTTTACCCAAGACTGTCCATTTTCTTCCTTGTGCATTTCTTTTAATATTCGCAGTCAAGATTAACACATCGCACCATCATCAAAACTTCCCCCGATCGCGATGATCACGTGGTATTTTTTGGTGATAAGCGAGGCGTGTTATCTGATACACTACTTGTGGCGTGTGTTTACATAAGAGGGCGAAAAGAAAATTGCTTGCAATAAAGTCTACAATTTATGTGACTTTATGTTTGGAAAAATATAATTTTATGCTGACAAATCCAAGTGGATGTCAGGGATTTCATTTCAAGTGATATGAAATGAAATCGAAGAAAATTGTATGCACTTGAAATGGGTCATATGCAAGCTATGATATATAGGTATAGTTATGATATGTGAATATCATAACACCATCCCTCTATGAAAAAGAAAATTCATATCCTTGAAGAGGTTATGAATTTTCGACTAAAAATGCGATTGGTTCTGGGATCACAAGAAAATTAAATTTAGTGGCATTGGTAATTTTTGAAGTATCAAGGTGAAAGTACGTTAAAATTCTTAGCATAACTATCTGCAAATTTAAAAAATATTTTATATATCTATTTTATTATTTATTATTATATTTTTTTTTATAATATTTTTTTTTTTTGTACTAGCTATTCCTGTTATAAGATAGTACAATGCTTAAATTACTTAATTAAAACTGTAGAAATTTGTACAAAAAGCATTCAAATGATTAATTTATTTGTCTAAACTGTTAAAGGTATATTTATATTTATATTTTTTTTTATATTTTTTTTTTATATTTTTTTTTATTTTTTATTTATTCTATTAGTTATTCAGCTGTTTCTGCTGTAAAGTAGTACAATACCTTAATTAAAAATATATAAATACATTTATTTATTTTTTTTTGCTGTTTCTGTTGTAAATTAATAAATAAAATAGCTTAATTAATTAATCAATCAAAATTATGAACTCTCAAAAGAATATTTTTCTTTTGGTATTTTTCTGTTTTTTTTTTTTTTTGTTATTATAATTATAGCCAATATTCTCTCCTATTTTCTAAATTAATATAAAAATAATGGTTGAGTAAGGAATATAAAATTTAAAATTTATCCTACAAAAAAAAATCTATAATAATACAGTTGATTCAGAGATACATGCAATTCCATAAAATTTAAACATTATTTCTTTTAATGTTTTGGTATGCTACCTGATTGTGCTTCAGTGATAGCGATGGCCTGGTCCCTTTGGGTCTGGGTTTCCTCTGGTTGGGATTCAGGTGAATTGAGTTGTACCTGTCGTGCCTTGTAAAGGTAGTGTTTACACAGTTTAAATACCGCTAATGTGATAACGACGGATATATAAGGGAATAGTGGTGGATCGTATGCCTATCCAGAGGAGGAAACTCTTCCTCCTCCTTTTTTAGAACACTGATTTGATGAGATATCATTGCTAGTTCGTTGTTTGGTGCAAATTTGTTCATAGCAACCTTGTTGGTGTAATTGTATGAATGTGTAGTAAAATTTAGCAGAATCTCTGATTTGTTAGTGGGGGGTATGTAAAAATTTTTCAGTTCAGTGGCTTTAGTATTATACCCTCTAATGGTTAGATCGTGAGTGCGTATATGGCAGTTGCCTTCTATTTCAATGATTCCGACACCGTAAATTGTATAGGGTGTCATCTCATCTTGGCATATGAGATCCATAGTGAGATTTTCAGTGGTAGAGAAAAGCCACTTATTAGCCTGGGATAGTTGAGTCCATATAGTGGAGTGGTTGGCTTGCCTAATGTTGCAAGTATTAGGTGTAAAAAATTTTCTTCTTATTAGCTGCAGTTCACAGAGGCTGTTATCAGAGTTTATGTTAAACAACGGATGGATAACGCGACACAGATACTGGGCATGGTCTTCAGTAATGCAATTAGCCGGTTCATCTGTAGTTAGGTCGTAATAGTGTTCTTTACTGTAATCGATGACCAGATAGTCGATTGAGGGTTGTATGAAGGTTAATACCTTTCGAAATACCGTAGTTAAGGGTATGACTTTGTACAGTTGGTAATTTTCTTGATACGGTAAAGGAATCCTGAACTCGTATATAATCCTATCGTTAGAGATAGAAGCACTTGTATGACTGATACGGTATAGGGATAAAAGGTTATTATCTTTCAGGGAGGTAGATAATCGAATATCATTTGGAATTTCTTTACGGATAGTAGTGAGGACCTCCTCTAATTGGACAGGGGCTACAATAGTTGGATGTGGCTTACCATGACGGACATCCGTTACCCGGTCGACCACCGTATTGACCACGTTCTGGTATCTAATTATTATTAGTGTAGTTAGAGCCGTGAGTGATTCCAACCCTGTGAATATCCAATTGTCGTGAGTCGCATTAATTAGTTCACTGAACATAGTTGTGACTTTAGTAAATTTAGCATTCAATGCCGACACCTGTTTGTTAATAACGGTTTGTGTTTTATTGAACACGTTAACAGTAGTGTCCAATATAAACGTTTGGTTTTTTATTAAAGTTAATAAATGTTTTTCGTTAGTTTGCAGCTTATCTATCTGCTGGTCGTAAAATTTGGCATCCTCTTCGTTGAGAGTTCCAAATAATGTTTTACTTACTATTCCGATTGCATCGAATAGTCCTCGCTTGGGTCTATTTTCTCCCCGCAACAGCCTGTATTTTTGTGCAATATCCGTCATTAGGTGATTCATCTCAGCCACCGTACCATTACAAATTACAGCAAAGCTTTGTTCGTCAAGAAGTTTACAGAGGTTATTTATTTGATCTACGTACTTATTCATGTGACGCAGTGCCTGCGCCAGGTCCTTAAGGTCATAGTAGACCACCACTTTCCTTTCGTTTGAGTAAAGTTCCACCTTTCCCAGTTCTTCGAAATATATTCCAGGACTTTTCTGGATAGGAGTGATGAGGAGCTGTTTTCCGCACGCAGAGGCGATATATAACAACAATATCCTCAGGTTCATGATCTGAAAGGGATACATATTAGTTCTGTGTGTTCGCCTCTGTTAGAATGTCGATGATTATGTGTTGAAATGAGTTTGTGTGTAGGAACAAGAATTTATATGAAAATTTACAGAAGTTTATTGCGCAATGGGATCCCCCTTTTTTTTGTTTTTAATGTATGCTATTCTACCGGAAGCTCTATGTGGCTTCTTTATTGTTTATTCAATGAAAGTTTTCAAATCATTATTATGTACGACTTTTGATTTGTTACCGATTTTTATTACGGAGTTTTCGGCTGACAATATCTCCATTATTTCATAGGGTCCACTCCAAAGTGATGTGAACTTGTTTTGTCTGGCATGATTTTTGAGAAATACTTTTTCTCCTACGTTAAATTGTTTTGAATTAGTGTTTTTATCATAGTGTGCCTTTGAGTTATCCTTTTTACGTATTAGCTTTTCTTTTGCTATTTGATAACCATGCTGCAGACGAGCTTTCAACTCTTTTGCGTAATTGTCGTAATTATAGGAAATTTGAGGCTTCTGCTCCAAGGCGCTCGGAATATTAGCTGAAAAGCCATACAGTAGTTCGTATGGGCTGAAGTCAGTACTGCTATGAGGAGTAGTGTTGTATACAAACATAGAGTATGGGGTCCAAGTATCCCATGTTAGCGAGTCATGATTCACATAGTGCCGAAGGTATTCCTTGAGCGTTCGATGACTTCTTTCGAGTGCACCGTTTGTCTGCGGATGATATGGTGCAGTGTTGATTTTTTTTGTTCTCAACAACTTACAAATTTCCTTAAATAGAGTGCTTAAAAAATGTGTCCCCTGGTCGGTGAGAATAGAATCTGGGGCCCCATGACGGCAAATTATGCTTTCGACAAATGCTCGTGAGACGGTTGTTGCCTCGGCGTTGGGTATAGGTAGTGCTTCAAAGAATTTCGTTAGATCATCCTGAAAGGTAAGTAAATACTTCTTTCCTTGGTATCTAGTTGGCAATGGACCTACTATATCCAAAGCTATTCTCTCAAATGGTTTCGAGCTAGTCGATGTAATTTTCATAGGTATGGGTGGATTTCTCTGTAACTTGTTTCTTTGGCAGGATTCGCATTTATTTATAAAATTCTTGATATCCTGTAGCATTGTCGGCCAAAAATATTTAGTTTTGAGCCGCTTTAGTGTGCGCGATATTCCTTGGTGTCCGCCAAAAGGTGATTCGTGGTATTCTGTGAGAATTTTACTAACCTCGTTAGGGTCTTTCAGGTAAATTTTTGAATCTGTGTAAATGCGTAATTGCATATTACAATCTTTAAAGGCTTCCATTAGTATGGACTTAATTACTTGTAATGAATTGGGATCAAACGTTGGAAGTAGTGATAATCCAGCGTTTGTTACACCTTCCTCTAAGCATATACATTGTAATTTTCCTATAATTGTTGAAACTGCTTTTAAATCTTGGTCGGTTCTCACAGGAATATTAGTTCTAGTTACTAAGAATTTATCAGAGTGCTCATTAAATATTTTAACTTCGCCGAGTTTTGGTTTATTATAATCTTTTATGTGTTTCCTAAGATTATCTTCCGCGCCAGTTTCATCAAGAGGTAATATAATAATTTTATTCCGGATAGCTTTATCCTTGAATATAGAGTCAGGTTTATCGATTAAAATAAGTTTGCTGGTCCCGTTAAGGTTGGATTCCTTATCGTTTCCGCTTTTAAGTGGGGCGTTCTCTTTCGTGGTTTCAGCTTCTTGCTCAATTTCTTGTTTTGCCTTACTTCTGGTCGTTACTCTGACATTGTTCTTATCGTTAGTCTCTGTTTCCTTGTTGTCACCTTTTTTGATACGGCTCAACGCGTCAGCATTTACGTTACATTTTCCAGGCTTGTAAATAATTTGATACTCGTATTCTTCGAGAAGGATTCTCCATCTGGCCAATCGTGAGATAGGTTCTTTTAAATTCACGAGCCATTGTAGTGGCCTATGGTCCGTGAGTATAGTAAACTTCTGGCCAAAAATATATGGTCGAAATTGCTTGATTGCGAAAACTATAGCAAGCAACTCTTTTTCGGTGGTAGTGTATCTTGTCTCCGCCGTATTCAAGGTGCGGCTCGCGAAGCAGATGGGCCTATCTTTCCCTATCTCTGAGATAGAACAGCTCCGATAGCCAAGTCACTAGCATCGGATGTAACCAGAAATTCCTCATTAAAATTTGGATAGGCGAGTACCGATGAGGTTATAAGCTTTTCTTTAAGGATTTTAAAAGCTTCATCGCAGAAGGCATCCCACTGAAATTCTACATTTTTCTTTAGAAGTTTCGTTAAGGGTTTTGTTATTTTGGCAAAGTCAGGTATAAAGCAGGGGTAGTATCCCGCGAATCCTAAAAAGGATTTTACGTCCCTTGTTTTCTTTGGTCTGGGGTAAGTTTTCACCACTTCACTTTTGCCCGGGTCTGGTTTCATACCTTCTTCTGGGATCACGTGTCCCAGGTAAATGAGTTCTCTTTTAATGAAATTACACTTTTCCGGCTGGAGCTTTAAATTATGTTTTCGTAATCTGTCGAAAACATTTATTAGTTTTGCGTTGTGATCACGTAGATCGTATCAGTAAATGACAATATCGTCTACATAGACGAAACATTGAATACCCTGCAAGCCCGTTAATACGTTGTTCATCAAACGCTGGAAGGTTGCAGGTGCATTCTTTAATCCAAACGGCATCCTATTGTACTCATAGTGCCCGAATGGCGAACAAAAGACTGTCTTTTCTCTGTCCTTTTCGTCGACCAAAATTTGGTGAAAACCGCTAGCCAGGTCTAGTGTACTAAAGTACTTAGATTTGCTCAGCTGGTCCAATATATCCGTTATATTGGGCAGCGGATATGCATCTCCTACAGTACTGTCATTTAGGCCACGGAAATCCACCACCACTCTCCATCGCCTATTACCTAAATTGTCAGCTCTTTTTGGCACGAGGAGTAGGGGCGAGTTCCAAGGACTGAAACTTGTTCTAATGACATTGTTTTGTAACATTTCGTTAACCTGCCTGTGAATCTCTTCCCTATGTGACTCTGGAAGTCTGTAGGGGCGTTTATACAAGGGCGGTTTTCCAGGGTGCGTTATTATTTTGTGAGTTATTGCGTTGGTGTAAGACAGACGATCTCCTTCCAAATGAAACAGATCGTTATAGCATCTGCAGATATTCAATATAGAGGACTTTTCCTCTGGGTTACAGTGCCCCAGCTCTAGTGAAGCTCTAAGTTTACTCAGACGATTCTCAACAGAATCCACTTTATGTTCAGGTTTCATGACGTCAAAGTTTTCCAATTCTTCCCATTCAAATTCCAATTCGTCAGGTTGTAACTCCACTTCATTGTCATTCGCGTTCATTATTAACACCTTAATTTTGTTTTCTATCGGCCTAACCATTGTTGCCCCGAGATATACACCTGGTCTAATTTCCTTTTTGCGCAGTAAGGCGTCCTCAGGATAACTGAAGGGAATTTCTACAATCTGTTCGCTTCTAGGATGCAGTACTATGTATCCATTGTCTACATTTATTAACCTAGTGATTTCATTTCCACCACTAGATGTGTTGCTTGCTTTAAGCTCCATCTTGTCTTCCGATGGTCTCTTATATTCACAAATGTTGCCACATCGGTTCTCGTTAGAGTTAAGTTTTTTTGTTTGGATTTCGGGCTTTAAAATCTCCATTCTAGAGGTTTCCCCATGGTTCCCTAAATTACAACCGCTCCACTGAGTGTATTGCTTTTCCATTGATTGGATATCAGGATTTGAATACTGAAGTTTCGAGTTTTCCTCGATATTCCCCATAGTTTTTTCCATAGATTGGATATCAGGATTTGAAAACTGAAGTTTCGAGTTATCCCCGATATTCCCCATAGTTAATTCGTTTTTTGAAATATTCTCTATAAAGTTAGGTTGAATCTCTCGCCGTTGCTATAATTTATAGAACAACCATACTTCTTCAAAAAGTCATTGCCAATAATCCCGTCGTAAGCAAGACTAGTATTAGAAGGAAATAAATGAAAGGGGTGCCGTAGTTGTGGTTTAAAATTTTTGCTTGGGAAGATGAGAGTTCCCATTAGAATACCCAGGGTTGCCACCGATTCTCCTGTTATTGTAGAAACAGTGCAAATCTCCGTTATTACGTCGCTACTTCTGGTTTCCGGTTGGTATCTTATCCGATCTGATATCCGCTCCGGTATCTATAAGAAATTTTGAATGAGTTTTGATTCAGGGAATGAAGGGAACGCAAATGGTCGTTCCATTCGGATAAACGGAGAGTGACACTGTTATCTTAAGGGGGTGTCTTGGGCTTATTGGTGGTGAACATCGGCTGAGTGAGTAATTCCGGATGGAGCGCCGATTTTCTCCGCCCGAAGATTTTCGTTTCTCGTTTTAGTTGAAAGATGAGGAAATTCGTCATGCAATACTTCTACTCTCGGGTTTCTCCTGGTGAAATTATCATGATTGCCAGGCGTGTAGTACTGAGCGATATTAGGCTTATTTCTGAAGTCTTGCCTTCCCGTTTCGAAGTTCGAGTTGACCTGGCCTCGCATGAAGATATGTTTCTGACTTCCCCGATTCTCACGAGGTTCATTTTGAAACATTCGAGCATTCTGTGCCAGTCGTTGTCGGCATTCTCTTATACTGTGATTAGGCTTCTTACAGTAGTTGCAAAATAAACGATGCACTTCCGTTTTGATTTGCCTAGGCGCAAAGTTTGGGAATCTGGTTTTTCGGAAGCACGTATCTTGAGTATGACCCTCGCGATTACATATTTGGCAAACAGGTGTTCGCCTGGAGAATTGTTGTGAAGGTTGGGGTGTTGACGGCGAGGCATTTTCCAAACGCGGAGCTTGCCTTTTTTAAATCATCGGCACCATGGGCCTTTACCAATAGTTTCAGACTGTGGCTCCTCAGCACATCTTCAAAAGATCGAATTGCCAGTTTCTGGTTTTCTTTTAGTAGAAATTCACGCACTCTACTGTCCTCAATGCTGGAATATGTAGCTGAATTTAAGCCCATCAAATTCTCTGACAGTCTCTCTGTATGATTGCTTTGCTTGGGAAATCTCATGTTGGATCCCCGTTCTTGACTTTTCGTCCTTAAAGTTGTTTTTTAATTCCTGTGCCAGGTCGTCCCATTTGGCACAGGTCTTATATTGGACTAATTCAAATGCCGGGCCCTGGAGTTTTGTTTTGACAAAGTCAAGGAAAAGTGTTTTCTCCGCGTCGGATTTTGTTGAAGAAAATAGTATATTGCCACAAGGAATAAATTTTTCCAACTCTTTGGGGTTTCCATCGAAGGTTGGAACCATGGAATTGCCATCAGACAAATTAAGTTTAATTTCCGTCATTTCAGAAAGTTGGTTTTCGTTAGTAAATGAAATCAGTAAATGAAATGGTAGCTCAGCAAACCGGCGTATGTTTCCGGCTTGATTTCGAGTTATTACTGTATCTATTGTTAGCAATTACTAGAAATCCAAGTAACTACAATTAAAGATCGTTATCCAATCACCATAAACAGAAAGAGGTCACTAGGTTAAATAAATTTGTATAACCAAAGTCAAGCGCTTTCACAGTAAATCGAGATGATTTACAGAATACAAGTTCGACGGAACTTATTGGACTACGGAAAACAATTAAAGTGAGATCAGTTTCACAAATTCGTGTGGATTTGAGAGTATTCAATGCAGTCTATCAGCTTGAACATTCTCCATTTTAAAAAAAAATCATTTTGGATTCCAGTACTTTAATTAATGCAAAAGAGCCTTCAGTAGAAACTATCCGTTATAAAGGATGTGATGAATTAAATGAGAATCAAAGGAAAATTTTATTAAGTCCCTACTTGAAATGTGTTGACTAAAATGAATCGAATATTTATCTAAGAAGGACCACCTGGAAAGGGCAAATCACGCCTAATCACCAATTTAGTATTGCAAATATTCTATGGTGATGAAAAGCGTAAAAAAAAATAAAAAAATATATTGATTTGTTCGCAAAGTAATTCAGCAATAGATGTTATAGTCTCAAAACTCTTGAAATAAGATCTAAAATGCGATCAAGAAATTTTAGTCTCGCAAGATTTGAAGTTTAAGAAAGAATGCACCTAAAAGCCAGAAGTGTTGCTGTAGAAACTTTGATTTGCAAATTATTTAAGGCCAAAAGATCAAGGAATTCGAGATGCCTTAAAGCAAAAGGAAATGATTAAAAGTTAGACCCTTTTACGGTCCTTGGGTTAAGTAAAAGATGTGTTTTTTTTTTTTTTGTTACATAATAAGGTTATCTTAAATTCATTTGTACTTCGCATTTCTGGATGAAATTGTAGCAAAATGTTATTAAAAAGAACAGGGCTCAAACTTGAGCTATGTAGAGGTTAAATATAAGGTCATTGCCCATTAAAATGGAGCAAAGTGATCAAAATTCGGACCACTTTGATAAGTCAAAGAGAAAGAAAAAAAAATTCGCTCGATAACAAAACTGTTTTGCACATACTTGTACTTCGCATGTACGAGAAGAATGAAATTGTGATCAAAATAATTGGTAGAACCAGGGATCAAACCCTTGCTTTCACTTTTAGTACGCACAATTACAAAATTAATTACCACAAGCAATTTAAATTTTCGGTTTTACACTACTGAAGTTATCTCTAGTAATTTAGAGATCATAAAAAGAAAGAGGTAGTTTTTGTTGTGTATGTATGATACTATGATACTAACTACGTGTGAATTATTATTATATTTTTTGTTTGTTTCAGGAATAATATATATAGTACTAATTTACATAGCTAAATGAAATTCACGAGATAATTAAACTGACACCTTACTTGGAGAGATACTGGTTATACCTTTGTTTCTTCAAACAGGAGTAGAGTTGATGGTGAAAATTGTATATTCTTCCTTCGGATGCTATACTTCTTCTTCTGTCCTCGTCCACGTATTTCTGCTCTAATTGTTGTTGTTGTTGTGTTTTATTTTATTTTTTTTTTCTTTTTGTTTTCGGGAAGGTTAGTGAAACCCAGAATTTATTCCACTTTTATTATTTATTAATTAAAAATTTTTCTTTCACTTTACCAGAATTTATTAGTAATTTGTTGATTTCTACTTGTTTTGTTTTGTTTTTTTTTTATTTATTATTTCTGAATTGGTTGGTAGAAAGTTTTTGGAATTCAATTTTAAATCATTTATTTTTCAAAATCTTTTATTATTAAAAAAAAACTTTTTTTTTTTTATTAACGGATTCGTGCCGTGTTTTTGAGAAAATTATTTTAAAGAATCATATATTAACGGAATCGCACCGTGTTTTTAATAAAAGTTTCCTTTTTATTATTTTAGAATTTGTTTTAACAAAAAACTTGCTCGGAGAGACTTTAAAAATTTTACGTAGGAGGCTTTTTAGATAATTATATTTAAGGAATTGTAGATTAACGGAATCGCACCGTGTTTTTAATAAAAGTTTCCTTTTTATTATTTTAGAATTTGTTCTTGCTCGTGTTGAGTTTATTAAGCACTTGGGAGGTAGTCGTCCTCAAGTACTCTCATAGGTTCACCTTATGAAGATATTCCGGGTCGAATGTTGATGAATGAAGCCGCAGTAGGTTGAAGGGAGCCGCTTATTAGCTTTACTTCCCTTGGTTCGAAGATGGGAGCCGCTTATTAGCTTTACTTCCCTTGGTTCGATGCTGGGAGCCGCTTATTAGCTTTACTTCCCTTAGTAAGAACAACTTGAGTTGCTTTGAATGTTACTCGAACACACCGCTTTATTACAAATCAACATCATATTTATACAAAAAATCTTACATATAAAATTAACCTTACCTATGCTTCCGTAATATTTCTGGTCTAACATTTGCTTACCAAAAGTGTAATTTGTATAGGCCAGGGGTATTTTCTTAATTTCCTATTTTGTAATATACAAGCTGCGGAAGCTACTCGCAGCTTGTTATTCTTACATCACGACACTCGTTGCTTTATGCGTATATACATATTTCCCAGTTCCATTGTTTCTATCATTCATACGTACCTGCATACATATCAATTCACCAAATGCTTGTAGCTTATCATATTACATCATGTCAATTTGGTTACTTATGTTTTACCGCCGGCGCAAGGTTATCGTATTGCAATGTGCGAATTCTTGCGCGCAGGGGTATTGCGTCACTCGGTCAACCTTTACTGTACGTACGTATATGCAATGCATTATTTTTTCTTGATATGAATTATAATGCAATATAGGTATGTATGTACATACAATGCATTATTTTTTCTTGATAGGAATTATAATGCAATGTAGGTATGTACGTATATGCAATGCATTATTTTTTTATTGATATGAATTAATATTAATTAATGAATGCATTATAGATGATATGATCTTAATGAATGCATTATAGATGATATGATCTTAATGAATGCATTATAGATGATATGATCTCAATGAATGCATTATAGATGATATGATCTCAATGAATGCATTATAGATGAGTTTATGATATGTAACAAATCTCCCCCTTCTAAAAAAAAATGTGTTATTCTTGGAAGAGGAATAACGCATTAAAAAAAATGGGTTTGAGAATTTACAAAAAAAAATGTTTACTGTTTTACTTGTTTTTATACTTGTATACGCATAATGCCGAGTGCTGAGATGAGTAGTAATATTAGGAAGAGAGATCAATGGTATATGGTGGTTTGGCTTAATACTAGGTTATTCTAACAATATTTTCTTTAGTTGTATGTTAAATAATAATAATACATTGTAGGTACAGCTAGGTATGTTTAATTTTTTAACTTTGGGTTTATTAACTTATTTTAACAGCGGTTCATACATTTATTCCTAGTTTTATTTATAATATACATATGTGTATGTACATATTTTTATTCGTATTAAACCTTATCTATGCCTATAATAATTTTTATCAAGATTATGCATATAATATAAATATTCTTATTTTATTACTATTTTTAATGTTTTTTGGTATAATAGTCCATGTGTATGTATATATTTTTTTTTTTTTTTTTTACATATTGTTTTGTTCCTTCTACTATTTTTTTTTTTTTTTAAATAGGTAGCTATCTCTTGCTGTCTCTGTTTATTTAGGTACTTAATACTGGAGAATAATTAAACTACCTGTAATTGTCGTGGACTGGTAATTGAATCTGGCTTAGGTTGATTTAATGAAGGTGGAAGAGGTGGTGGTGTTGGTGGTTGTATTGACATATTTTGTCGGTTACTTGCCTGTGTAGGCTGGGCAGATCGGGGGTTGATTGATTCTTTTAATCCTGTCCGTTTGGTTTGATAAAGAGTTCTCTCCTTGATCGCTGTCGCTATTTCTTGGGTAGGGGGTTGTGAGATCATTCGGGGTGTGTTTGCTTTCGCAATTTCTGATTGGAAATTTTGGGTGATTTGTTTGACTTTGTTTGTCATCACCGTTTCCTGTGGTAGGGTGAAATTACTAAATTTTACATCCGCTTTAGGCTCATGAGTTAAGGTTTCTGTAGTTTCTATGCGAAGTTGAGGGTTTGCCTCAGTGTCTAACTGAACCTTTTGGTTATTGACGGTAATTATTTTGGGTGCTTTGACTATGATATTCTTTTTCTTATTCCTGATAAACTTACATAGTTTCAATATTCCGATTATGCTGAGTAATAATATTACCAATGAACTCAGAGATAAGGAGCTTATTTGAACCATTTCTGTTTTATTTCGCTCTTTTCTTTGTTTGTCTAGCGTATCTATCTGCTCTTCCAGCTGATCCAAAGAGTATGAATTTTCGTTTAGAATATTATTGGCATCCTCTGCTTTTAGCATGATTATGTGTTTTTGGGTATTCTGAGTGATATTATTAAGGAATTTATGAATGGTTTCATTCAAATTAGATTTTAGTGGATGCGGATATTCTGGTTGTGAAATTTTAATATTCTGATGGTCTTCATCTTCGAAATATATAATTTGGTCAGCTATTTGGAAGTGACAAGGTTCGTTTAATATTAGTACTCCGCTGCCGAATAAATTGGAACTATGTAAATTTTTCCTGCATGAAATTGTAATTTTCTGCGTGGTGGGAAACGAGAAGAGCCAGGAATTTTTCCTTGTTAACTTGATTAGCAATTGCGGAGCTTGAGTTTGTACTAAATAATCGCAAGTACCAGTTTCGTTATAAGGATTTAATAAGAAATTTATAGGACATTCTTTTACGTAATGCCCCTGAAGTGTGGGGTTTAGCAAAGGACCTATGTAGGTGCTTTCATTAAGGCTACTAGACACTTTTTTGTATACTCGGAATTCAGATTGCTTGAATGTCACGAACTCTTGTGTGGATATGTGACTTGCAATGTAGGCATCCTTAATAGCCAGGACCAAAGAGTGGTTGTCCGGGGTTTTGAAAGGGAATAAATGAATCTGCTGCAGTTTAAAAGGAGGCATGTTAAGGATAGGGAACGTGATTCTTATTACGAGTAGATTGTTTAGGAGTCCAGATTTTACTTCAATCGCCTGAGTTAGAATCGCTAGATCCTGAAAACTGTTAGAATCCTCTGGGTGAGCTTTATGATAGGTTTCCAGTAGTGTAGATGGTGATAATAGTAAGGGATGTACTTGGTTATTTTTCAGAGCTGTTAAAATTTGTATGAACGTTTGTTGCCTTAGCTCTATATCTAATACTTGTAGGCTAATCGTAGCTACTACTTCCTGAAGGCGTTGACGTGTGTTCAATTCACCATTAACCATGTCCAGTAGATCATTAACGGTTTTAGTTAATTCCCTTTGGTTAGTCTCAAGTTGATTTATAGGTTTTCTCAGTTTTTCGAAAGATGACTTGAAAAGCGTTATCTGGTGTTTTTCTAGTTCTAATAGCGCTTGGGTATCCGTTTCCAAGTTGGCAATTTTACTGTAGATTTGCTTTTCATTAGAGGCATCCATCGTACCAAAAAGGTAATGTAAGCCCCTACCTATTCCATCGAACAGGGATCTTCGATGTCGAGTGGTTATCATCTCTCTAATGGTCGTTGTTCTCTTTCTGATCGACTCTATCAAACTATGTATGTATGAGTTTTGCTCCGTACATTCGCTAGTTGCAGCATTATGTACTCTGCATAGTTGACTAATGAGAAAACCTGTATGTTCTATTAGTGTAGTTTCAGCTTCCAAGTCGCTTATGTTTATTTGAGTGAATAAATTCCATGTGTCGTGGAATAATAAAATTTTTCCCAAATCCTCAAACATAATTCCCGTGTTGTTTAGGGTCTGAACTTCATAGGGTTCCGTAGCAGCATTTGTTATTATCATGAGGCTTGGCAAAACGGTAATCATGAACATTAGGGCCATATCTAGAGGAGAGAAAAATCTGTAAAATTGCTCCAAATAAAGATCTCGATGAGGGAGAAAAAAAAATTGAAGATATATTATAAACTCAAGGTATATTATATATAAAAAAAATATTATTAGTTTTTTTTTTTTTTGTGTTTTAAATCAGTATTGTTACAAAATAATGGAATTAATTCACTGAAAGCGTTTTTTCAGGTCAACTGACCGAATTTGCATTTTGCTAATTGTGCATTTTTTGCATATATGTCAAAATTATTTGTATTGATTTGTAAATCAGTTCTGACGGTACACCTCAAATGCATTGTTTACTTGTGATAATAATTGTGTCGTGCAAAAAAAATTTTATGGTTGACCGGGATTACATGGTGATTTTCAAGATAAGCAGTTTTTATGTATAAATAGCGTGTGATATAAATCAATTTCACCTGTTAAGTTTTGATATTCATTCAAGTTCTTTTAAAATATTTTTTTTTTTTTTGAGTGTATTATGGCTAACGAAATTAGTGAGGCAATTGACAGGCTCATTGCTAAAGTGGGAGCAAACAAGATCCCAGAGAGGAACATCAGCGATCTGACGCTGTATCCAGCCAGCGAACCGATTGAGCCCTACGTGCCCAAGGCGTTACCTGGGACAGCACAGGGGGCACCGGATTATCTTCCTGGACCACGGAGGTTGACCCTCGAGGAGTACAGGAAAAGAACGGGGCTGAGCTGTCAGGATAAGCAGGAGAGTCCAGTAAAACCTCTACCAACTCGAGGTGGTAAACGCGCTAGGGTGGCCAGGGAGTTGCAGTATTTTAGACTGAGGGCTAGTCTAGCAGCGACAAAGGAGGAACGCTCGAGATATGAAGGACTGGCTAAGGAGAAATTAAAAGAGCTGAATATTATCAAAAGGGCGAAAAAGAATAAAAAAAAATGAAGTTCGTAATTAAATTTTTTTTTGTTAAATTTAAATAAAATATATTATTCAGTTGTATATGTTTTTTTTTTTTGTTTTTTTTTTTTTTTTTTTTTAATCAAGGTATACTTCTCTTTTTTTTTGAATAGGCATGTGTTGGGCTGCCTTTATTGTTGTTTGGGGAAATGTCGTCTCTTTTCTATCTTCTGGTTGTGATTTCTTGAGTACTTGCGTGTGAAGCGCTACTCGAGTGTTCACATACGAGCATCCCCTTCTTGATATTTTGGCGTTTCGCAAAGAGTTTAAATAAAACTAAATCGGCAAGTAGTAGGTAGGCGTGTCAAGTTAGACCGAGATTTGCGTTACTTTAGGTTGAGGGCTATTTTGGCCACTGTAAAAGAGGAGCATGTAAAGTTTGAATGGCTGGCGAAGGAGATAATGAAGAAAATTAATGCTTTAAAAAGGATGAAAATAAAAAATATTCATAAGTAGTTAAGCGTGTAAAGTTTGAATGGCTGGCGAAGGAGATAATGAAGAAAATTAATGCTTTAAAAAGGATGAAAAATAAAAATATTCTTAAGTAGTTAAGCGTGTAAAGTTTGAATGGCTGGCGAAGGAGATAATGAAGAAAATTAATGCTTTAAAAAGGATGAAAAATAAAAATATTCTTAAGTAGTTGTATTCTGAGTAAAAAAAAATTTTTTTTTTTTTTTTTTTTAGAAAAAAAAAATAAAAGTAAATTATCCAAAGTATGTTTCTCTTTCTCTCCCTTGTCTGGTTTTCAAAGATTAGCCATTATTCGTGAAATGGTTTTAATCTGTTGTTATGTACTGTTACTCTTCGTTTACCAATTTGAATAACAGTATTAATAGGGGTAAAAGCTTGTACCACGAGATATGGACCTAGCCATATCTGGGAAAGCTAGTGTTTTTTCGCCGGATTTTTCAGTAGAACTTTTTCACCTGGCTGGAATGTAACCGGACGTGAATGCTTATCATAGTATAGTTTTGACTTTTCCTTAGCCTTAAACAGATTTTTTCGGGCGATAGCATACGTTTTTTGTAATTTGTGTTTAAGGATGTGATAGTAACTTTCATGGTTGTAAATGGGTTCTGGTTCTCTTCTGAGATTTGATGGTACATCCGCTGTAAACCCAAACAAACAATCCATTGGAGTGAGTTTAGTGCCATCGTGTGGACTATTATTGTATACGAAAGCCGCGGTTCTCAGGAATCGATCCCATGGGTTTTCAGACACAATAGCTCTTAAATACTCCACTAGAGGTCTGTGGGTACGTTCAAGTGCGCCGTTGGATTGTGGATGATAAGCGGAAGTCTGTAATTTTTTTATTTTCAGGAGTTTACAGACGCGTTTAAAAAGATCGCTTAAGAAGTTAGAACCCTGATCAGTTACTACCTTCTTAGGAATGCGGTAACGAGTAATTATCTCGTCGAAAAATATTCCTGCTACCGTTTCTGCTTCGCCATTCGGCATGGCATAACAATCTACGAATTTCGTCAGATTGTCCTGGAATGTCAAAATGTATTTGTTGCCTGAGTGTGTTTCTTCAAGAGGACCTACTATATCTAAATAGACTTTCTCAAAGGGCATTTGGGCCGTATCTGTTATGATCATTGGCATACGGTATTCCGGGCTAGCCTTCATTTTTTGGCATTTGGAACATTTCCGAATATATCTCTTAATAGAACTAAGCATATTCTTCCATTTATATTTTCTTTTTATTTTTTTGTACGTTTTAATGACTCCTTGGTGACCACCAAATGCCGAGTCATGATAGTCCTTTAGAATTATTTGAATTTCTTCGGGGTCTGTGATAATCTCAGGTAATTTACTTTGAGAATTTATATAACTATTGCTCGGAGATAATTCGCCATGTTCAGATGTACTACTTCCAGATTGGTTGTTTGTAGTTGATTTGTGTTTCATTGAGTCATTTTGGGGACTCCCTGAACGTTCTTGAATTCTCTGAGGAGTTTTGTGAATTATGTCCTCAATTTCTGTTTCCCTAGCTTGAGCTCGTGTAACAGTATGGCAATGTGCTGGTTTGGACTTCGGTGTAGGCGAAGAACTAGTATCTTCATCGTCTATGTCGGAATCGACACGGTGATGTTCCTGGGCCTCTACCATGATCGAATTGGGGCTTGTCTGTTTCAGCTGGGTAGGTATTCGACTAAGCGCGTCTGTATTAGTGTTATATTTGCCAGGCTTATATTCAATCTTGTAGTCAAATTCCGAGAGTTTGTGGTGAAACCTTACGAATCTCGAAGTCGGATCTTTTACATTGAATACGCCTTTTAAGGGCTGATGATCTGTGTAAACCGTGAAGGTTCTACCCTGTAAATAACACCTGAAGTTCCTGGCGGCCCATACAATAGCGAGCAACTCTTTTTCTATTGTGGAGTATTTTTGTTCCGCCTTATTTAAACTTCTACTTGCATACGCTATTGGCTTGTCTTTGCCTATTATCCCTTGGGATAAAACAGCTCCCAATGCTTCGTTGCTAGCGTCTGTCGTTAGATTGAAAGGTTTGGTGAAATCTGGGTAGGTGAGTAGAGGAGGATTAACAAGAGAAGTTTTAATTTCATTGAAAGTGTCTTGGCATTTTTGTGTCCAATTAAATTTGACGTCTTTCCGTAAGAGATTTGTTAGTGGCCTGACTATTTTTGAAAAGTTTGGAATGAACTTGCGATAGTAGTTGGCCAGTCCAAGAAATGATTGAGTTTGTCTCACCGTTCGGGGTTGAGGAAAATTTTGAACGCAACTTGTTTTACTGGGATCTGGAAGTGCTCCTTCGTTTGAGCATTTGTGTCCAAGGTAGATCACTTCTCTGCGAAGGAACTGACACTTTTCGGGTTGTAATTTAAGATTATGGGCTCGAAGTCTGTCGAATACCTTAGCCAATTTCTCGTTGTGATCTTGTAAATTTTTTCCATATATTACAATATCATCGAGATAGACAAAGCATTTTAAGCCTTGGAGACCCGTTAGAATGTAATTCATTAAGCGCTGAAAGGTCGCAGGTGCGCCTTTCAGTCCAAATGGCATTCTCTTAAATTCATAATGCCCGTAAGCAGTACTAAACGCAGTTTTCGGTCTATCCCTTGGGTCAACCAGTACTTGATGGTATCCACTTGCAAGATCAAGTGTGGTAAAATACCGTGAATGCCCAAGTTGATCCAGTATATCCTCTATCCTGGGTAGTGGAAAGGCATCCCCTATAGATTTCTCGTTGACTTTACGGAAATCTACTACTACGCGCCAACGTTTATTGCCGTCAGGCCCAGCTTTCTTGGGGACTACAAGTAACGGAGAATTCCATGGGCTTTTGCTTATTTGGATTATGTCGTTGTCCAACATTTCCTTAATTTGCTCATTTATGACTGCCCGGTGTGTTTCTGGAAGTCTATACATCTTTTGATTTATAGGTGGCTGATTGTGTAGTATGGGGATGGTATGCTTTATGGTATTAGTGCATGTGAGCTTATGTCCCTTTAAATAAAAAAGATCGTTATACTTATAGCATAACTCAAGAATTGATTTTTCTTCTTCGCGATTTAAATTTTCATCCAACAGTAATTCTTTACGTAAAGCCACAAGTCTGTCTGGGTTATAGCTTTTAATATGGTTTACGTTTCTTGAATATGGATTGGAATTAAATTTCAATTTGTCGTTTTTGACGTTGTGTGTGCTTTTGTTTTGTGCACGAAGAAAATATGGGTTGGAATTAATTTTTAATTTGTCTTTTTTGACACTGTGTGTGCTTTTGTTTTGTGCACGTAGGAAATGTGGGTTGGAATTAAATTTTAATTTGTCGTTTTTGACGTTGTGTGTGCTTTTGATTTGTGCACTTAGGAAAGGTGGATCACCCTTTTTATGAGTACTTTGGGTATTTACGTCGTCCAAAGGTACATGGAGATACTGTATGTTATAGCAATTACTTGGAACTAGAGTAAGCGTTAAGTTCCTTAGGAATACTGGTTCCGTGTTTACATTTAGAACGGATAACGGTATGAAGCTTTAATGAGGACTAACTAGGCAATTTGCGACAAATACTCCTTCTTCTATCTCATGGGACATACAGATCATTTCTTGATCCAATTGTAATGGTATGCTCAGTATGATTTGAGATCGAGGAGGTATTTTATTAGGTCGCTGAAGCACTACTTCAAATTGCCTACTTTCGTCTTCATTCTTGTTTTTCAAGGTACTCGAAATTTCTTCTATTTCAGGTAAGGAATTTTTGCTATTGGGTACCATTGAAGTGGTAGCAGAAGATTTAAATTGCTCCTCTATTTGATCCCTTGGTATTTCCTCCCCATCTTCTGTGGATGTTCCGAGAGGTACCGTGAACTCAATAGGATTGGTTTCCGTGCGAGGAAAGCGGAGTAATTTGTTAGGGCCTTCTATATTGCAATTTTTTGCAAGAAACTCATTACCTAACAGCCCATCGTGAGAGAGTTGGGCGTTATCTTCTACAACCTGTAGATGGCATGGGATACTGCGACTTAGTAAAAAGTTGCCTTGGCAGCTACCCAATGTTTCTCCATCTCCAAATGGAGTTTTCAGAGTGACTTTTGACTCTGTTCTATACGTTCTGGCGTATCAAGTGCTTCCTGTTTTATAAGACTTACTTCAGCTCCAGTGTCCACTATCAGCCGAACGGCTGCGTTTTTGCTTATATCTAATGGCAGATCTACTATTGGAATGTTTTCCCTTTTTCGGGGTTTTTCTTTTGAGAGGACCCTGAAGTAGTATGATAAGTTTTCTTTAATGTCGAGCCGGGGACTTTTCGGTCGACAGTGTGCCGTTTCCCGAATTTGCAGTTTCCCATCGTTGTTTCTGCCGACAGGTGGACACGGTATGGCCCCTTCTGCTACAAAAACTACACATCTCTTGTCCATAATTGATTCTAGGTTCGCGATCTGAAGTGCCCCATTGAAAACTGTTTTTTGTATTTGCTCGTTCAGGTGGTACCTTAACATTTTGTCGACAATATTGGACATCATGTCCTTTCGCTCTGCAGTTTATACAGAAAGGGGTGTTTTTGCGTTTTATGCACTCGTCATACGTGTGCCCCTTGTAGTTGCAATAGCTGCAGGTAATCTTGTTTAACAGTAATTTCTGTTTTTCGTCTCTTCTTTCTCCTGTATAACGAAAGGTAGAATTCTGATATGGAGGTGGACTTCCTAAAGATTTTCTTGTCGAGCTGACTTGGGTCGAGTGCCAATTATCCGGTGAGTTTCTGCCAGTATTAAAGGATACTGAAGCTAATTTTGTCGGCTCCTGTGTGGGAGGTATATGGAACTCAGTCTTTATGTTAGGTTTTCCTAGCTCACTTGTGTAAAGGTATGGAGCAACAGTCTCGTGAGTAGGATGACTATAAGCATTAGCATAATTTGTGGAATTATGCCTTAAAAAGTTGTCCATTGGAAAATAGCTTGTGGGATTATGAATGGCGGGTTGTGGGTTATAAAAGAGGCTGTGTTGTAATCGTTCCATGTCTAGTGCCTTTTGTATGAGTTGGTCTACCGAATCTTCATTTAAAGTGAGTAAATAGGCACTTAGATGCGGATTATTAGCACCACTCTTCACTGAAGCCATAGCAAAATCTTCTATTTGTCGCTTCACCATATTTTCAGCACCATATTTACTCTGTGCTGCCTCATTACAGTGTAACAATAGTCCTTTTAGCCTAGTTGTGAAGGAGTTAAATGACTCGTGCGGGTATTGTCGGCAAGTGATTAATCTATTTATCAGCTCATGGTAAGTCTCACGAGGTAAGTAATTACGATAAAGTAATTGTTCAACCTCTTCAAATGTTGTGAGTGAGCTAGATGCGATTAGCTGGTATGCATTTCCTCTCAATCTAGTGGGAAAAATCTGCATAAAAGCTTGCTTTTCCTCCTCTTCTAGGCACTGTTGTACTTGTTTGCAACAGCCTATAAAGGTTTGCAATTCTGTGAGAATTTGGGGACTAAATTCTCCAGAAAACAAGGGCACCATTTGTGCTGTCAGTTTAACTACTTTTTCATAATTCACTGGCATTTTGGCTGGTTGGTTTGGTTGCTTTCTCTGGGGAATATCTGGAGTATCGTTAGTAGAAGTAGGCGAGGTTAATGATTTTTCTGTGATTAGGGTGTTTAAGCTATTGCTTCTTACTAGAAAATTAATTAGGCTGTGCCTTCTGAAACGTTTACCTGAGCGATGCTCACGATACCAGTTTACGGAAGGTCGACTTTGGGGTGAATTACACTCTACACTTGGGCTATCTGGAGGGCTGGTATTGTCAAATGACAATGAATTTATTGCCGTCTCAAAGGTAGAGCATGAAGAACTACGACCAGTTTTAGGCATAAAAGCAAAACCTGCGGATGCTTTTACTCAATATTAGTGAGAGAAATGGAACGAGAGAATAGGTAATTTAACGAGCTTCGATCAATAACCAGAGAAATCAGATTAATTATTTGAAATTTGTTCAATCTTTTTTTTTATTCTATATATATACCGCAGTGACTATTATATATTATTTTTTTTTTATGATTAACTATTTTTTATTAACTTACTTTACCTTACTCTAACTTGAAGAGACGAATGGAAGAAAATAAAATTTGTTGCCTTTATCCGCTACGCAGATATGAAGTTGTATATCCAAGCTGGTGGTTTCTTTATTGCTATTGAAGAGAGAAAAGAATGGATATCCTCTGTTGTTGAAAATAAGGTGTTCCTATGCACTCCTAGGTTCGAAGATCAAGGTTTTTCAAGGGTTTGAATTTATGTACCTTCCTTGATCCTACCGGCTGCGCCAATTTATTGTTGTGTTTATGCAGCACTTGGGAGGTAGTCGTCCTCAAGTACTCTCATAGGTTCACCTTATGAAGATATTCCAGGTCGAATGTTGATGAATGAAGCCGCAGTAGGTTGAAGGGAGCCGCTTATTAGCTTTACTTCCCTTGGTTCGAAGATGGGAGCCGCTTATTAGCTTTACTTCCCTTAGTAAGAACAACTTGAGTTGCTTTGAATGCTACTTGAACACTCCGCTTTATTACAAATCAACATCATATTTATACAAAAAATCTTACATATAAAATTAACCTTACCTATGCTTCCGTAATATTTCTGGTCTAACATTTGCTTACCAAAAGTGTAATTTGTATAGGCCAGGGGTATTTTCTTAATTTCCTATTTTGTAATATACAAGCTGCGGAAGTTACTCGCAGCTTGTTATTCTTACATCACGACACTCGTTGCTTTATGCGTATATACATATTTCCCAGTTCCATTGTTTCTATCATTCATACGTACCTGCATACATATCAATTCACCAAATGCTTGTAGCTTATCATATTACATCATGTCAATTTGGTTACTTATGTTTTACCGCCGGCGCAAGGTTATCGTATTGCAATGTGCGAATTCTTGCGCGCAGGGGTATTGCGTCACTCGGTCAACCTTTACTGTACGTACGTATATGCAATGCATTATTTTTTCTTGATATGAATTATAATGCAATATAGGTATGTATGTACATACAATGCATTATTTTTTCTTGATAGGAATTATAATGCAATGTAGGTATGTACGTATATGCAATGCATTATTTTTTTATTGATATGAATTAATATTAATTAATGAATGCATTATAGATGATATGATCTTAATGAATGCATTATAGATGATATGATCTTAATGAATGCATTATAGATGATATGATCTCAATGAATGCATTATAGATGATATGATCTCAATGAATGCATTATAGATGAGTTTATGATATGTAACACTCGGAGAGACTTTAAAAAATTTACGTAGGAGGCTTTTTAGAAAATTAAATTATTATTAGCACTGTATTATAACTTGTTTGGCGAATATGTTCACACAAGAAAATCTTCACCGCTGCCACCAGTGTTACGACTGTGCTCCGTGCTTTCCCGTTTCTCGAGGGAGAAGAGAGCACAGCGGGGTCCTAGGTTTGGTCTGAGGATTTCAAAATACAAGACGAATTCTTTTGCACCACTTTTATTTAATAAAAGAAAAATATATTTTTAGTAAAAATTTCTCGATTAGAGAT
Organism: Dioctria linearis; assembly: GCA_963930735.1. Classification (NCBI taxonomy): domain Eukaryota; kingdom Metazoa; phylum Arthropoda; class Insecta; order Diptera; family Asilidae; genus Dioctria; species Dioctria linearis. Next base: position 147,980,334 of record OZ005740.1, on the reverse strand, counting down.
AAGACCCTTGTAAATTTTATTTAAATAAAAATATTTTCAGTAAAAATTTCTTGATTAGAGATAAAATACTTGTAATCTATGAGAATTTCTTTTTAGACAAATTATTTCTTCCTCAGAACCAACGCACGATATACTTTCGATCTGAAATTGTCGCGACTTTACCCAAGACTGCCCATTTTCTTCCTTGTGCATTTCTTTTAATATTCGCAGTCAAGATTAACACATCGCACCATCATCAAAACTTCCCACGATCATGTGGTATGTTTTGGTGATAAGCGAGGCGTGTTATCTGATACACTACTTGTGGCGTGTGTTTACATAAGAGGGCGAAAAGGAAATTGCTTGCAATAAAGTCTACAATTTATGTGACTTTATGTTTGGAAAATTATAATTTTATGCTGACAAATCCAAGTGGATGTCAGGGATTTCATTTCAAGTGATATGAAATGAAATCGAAGAAAATTGTATGCACTTGAAATGGGTCATATGCAAGCTATGATATATAGGTATAGTTATGATATGTGAATATCATAACACTAGTAAAATGCGTGGTGAGCTAGCTCCGTCGGCTGACTGTTGACTATAATTCGTTCCCCACTAGCCTCTGGTCTTGATTTCTGGATGTTTATCGATTTTTGAATTGGGTGGGTCGAATGTAGAAGTGTGTGGTGTTTTTTGTTGCACATCTTATACACTCGCCAACTCTTGCAGTCAACTGTTAGATGTCCCCTTGTTAAGCAATTTGTACATAAGTTTGATTTGCGCACTGCATCTATTCGTTGCTGGGTATTTAACCTTGAGAACTTCTCACAACCATATATTTAGTGCTCACCTTTGCAGACTGGACCCTTTTGTCGATTAATTGAGCTATGGTGGATTTTCATTAATTTTTCCCTTTTATTAAGTTGTTTATAAGCTGTGTAAAATTTTGATGGCTCTATCGCTTCTAATCCCTGAAAGCGATTTTCGATAAATTCAAGGAAATCCCTTAACGTTTGAACTTCTCTTGGACTTTTCAGCGATTGCTCGTATAAACGGTGAGTTTCTTTATCAAGCCTTTCTGTTAATAGAAATATTACTACTGCATCCCAGTTTTCTGTGTCGATTCCCAAGTTCGAAATGGCTTGTAAAACTTCTGTTGCAGTATCGTGTAGTTTCTTCAAACCTTCTGCCGACTCCTTGCTGAGCTCAGGTTGACTGAATAAAGTACGAAGTTGTGCTGTCACTAATGCTCTTTTATTATTGTATCGCTTATCAAGTATGCTCCAAGCTGTATTATAATTGTCATTCGTTATTGATAAATGTTCAATCAGCTCATTCGGTTCACCCCTTAAATTTGTTTTAAGGTAGAAAAGCTTTTCCGCATTTGCCATTTTATCGTTCTTATGTATTAGCTCGGAGAACAAATCTCTACATGATTGCCATTTTAGATAGTCTCCTTCAAATACAGGAATGTCAATACTTGGTAGCTTGATATGATTCTTCTTGTCATCTATTTCACTTCGACTTTCAGAAACTAATATCTGGTTCTACGGCTGTGGCAGCATTGGTACCTGTTCTGCGGATATTTTGTTGAGCTGCTCTTGTATTTTGATGAGCACTGTCTGGTATTTATCTTCTGTTTTGGCGAATACATCATTATCAAAGTAATCATCTTTAAATTTAGCTCCGGAAAATTTTTCTCTATGGTTACCTACAATGTGCTCCCAATAACCACTTAAAAGCTTGCTTTTTTGAACAAGAAATGCTTCAGAAGTCTGAGACGTTAATTCTAGCTCGATTCGAACGAACACGCGTTGTAGAGATTCTATTAAGGCATTTTGTTTTCTTATAGTCCTCACTTGCTCTTCTATTCTCGCAGTGTCTTTCGATCTTTCGATTGCATTCTTAATAGCATTTTCAAAGGCTTCCCTTGCGTCTTCATATATTTTCTCGCTCTTTAAGAAGAAATTTTCCTAAAAGTATTATTGCTGAGGTATCTGATTTTTTAGTAGCTCAAATTCAATGTTGCGCTGCTCAAAACTCTCCCATGTGTTATTTAGTATTTGTAGGCGTGTTGCGCAATACTCCTTAGTCTTCCTAGTAATTGGGTCCTTTGTAATGTTATTGGAGATCTTCTGAATTTTTTTGGCATCAGCGTTTTGTTTGATGATTAATTGATCCATTTTCAATTAGCTTACTGCGAACTCTTGTTATAAACCTGTGTAGAAGAAAAGTTAAGTGTGATTGAGGACACTGGTTCCTCAATGCAAATGGCCTAAACAGAGCCTCAGGACACGTTGTTCCAGAGGATGAAGTCTTTTATATATATACCTAAAGATCCCCTGTTCTCTAGGTTTGTTGAATTGTAGATAGTATCTTAATTAAGACTATCGTTGCTGTTTGTACTAGACTCTTTTGCAGCCTCACACAAGAAGAAATTATGGCTTGGACCAATCTAGTACACTTTCCGAAGGACCAAATGTTCGAAGTAAAAGATTCACGTTGTGTTATATCGTCTTTATTCAAGAACTGAACTTTATTATAAAAATCAATCTATATATATACCTTAAGATTATTTGCTTAAGCACTAAAGTTAATTACAAAAAATTGCTCGCTGCAGAAAATTATGTCGACACATATTGTAAATAAAGTATGCATCATAGGTTCACTCACCTTAGGTGTGCGATCGTTATACATATTGCTGACACTGAGTTTTATGAAATTGTGTCAATTGAATTAAAGGTGAATGAAATTATGATGCAGCAATATTTTATGATTTAGAATTAATTTGGAATGATTAATATGAATTGTGTAGGTATGTATATGTACATCAAAGTGTGGCGCTACAGGTGGGTTGAAATGCCAAGTGATTTCCTTTAGCATCATATCATTGGAAATGTGACACGGAAGTTGTGATGATAATTGTTTCAATTGTCTTAACAGCTCCTTGCTAGCTCCAATGAAATTTGCGATACAGTCAGAATATAAATGTCCGCAAAGTCCTCTTCTGCTGGTGAATCTTTTGAGGGCTGCGATGAATGCTGTGGCAGTGAGGTCTGTCACAATTTCTATGTGTATCGCTTTAGTGGCCATACATACGATCAAACTAAAATATGCTTTTATTATCTTGGCATTTCTTATTTTTGATGTTTTTATATCGATGGGGCCCGCATAGTCTAGTGTGTTCAAACGACATAGATGGCGTTGTTCTTGAGGTAGGTAGATATCCCATCAACTGAGCTGACACTTTGGGCTTGGTTCGAAAACACACTATGCACTGGTGAATTCGTTTTCTGATAACATTTCTGGCGTTTATTAGCCAGCATTTGTTTCGTAGTGTGTTGAGGATGAGTTGGGTGCCACCGTGTAAGGTGTAATGATGAATATAGTCAATGATAGATACGTGATGATTACTAGGCAAAATCATCGGGTGTTTTTGATCGTAGGTTAGAATGGAGTTTTCGATTCTACCGCCGACACGAATGACTTGGTTTGAGTTGTCGAAAATAGCTATCGAAGGGAGAGCATAAAAATAAAACCAAAGCTCGGGAATAAAAAGAAAACAGGCAAATTTTACTAATTCAGAAATGTGCGTTTTATTACAGCGTTTACTACAAATTCACCGGTCGAGATCTTTAACAAGACCAAACTGAGAGCCACTAAAAATGGAATGCATTAATTCATTTACAAATACAATTTGGCAATACATAGAAGCAATCTTAACAACTAGTATAATATCAGATGCAATGTATGTTTATTTTCTACATCCTCCCCCGGCGAAAAACTCATTCATTTTGCACCTGTAAAAGATAGAGGTGTTGTATTGGTCTTCTCAAACGCGAGCCATCACGAAAACGTACTTCGCAGGCTCTGACCTTTCCGCCTCGTCCGGGGTATATGTTCTCGATAACATCTAATCTCCAAAGTACACGTGGTGTGTTCTGGTTATAGACCAATACTACATCTCCTTCACGTAAGCAATTCTCGGATGCAACCTTTGTTGAGTGATGGACTGATTTCAGCAACTGCACGTATTCCATTCTCCATCTTTTCCAAAAGGAATTGACTAATTTAAGATGAGCCTTCCAAATATCCCTTAGATTAGTAGACGTCGCGTTACCAATACACACATCTGAAGAAGAGATAGAAATTGGTGTATGCAACAAATTAGACGGAGTTAGAGGACTTAAATCTAATGGATCATCCCCTATGTAGGTCAGAGGACGAGTGTTAATTATCGACTCGACTTCCGTTAAAATAGTCCCCATTTCTTCTGCTGTAAGAATCGCTCGTCCAATAGTTAAACGTAAGATATTCTTTATACTTCGAACAAGACGCTCCCAGAATCCGCCCCACCATGGAGCCCGTTCGACAATAAAATCCCAGGATATTTTATGATTACTTACAAAACCTTGAAATTTTTCCGTCCAAATCAGCCTTCCTATATCATTAATTTCCTTTGACGCTCGCTTAAATGTGCGAGCAGTGTCAGAGATCATAGTTTTTGGAACACCTCGCCTAGCTATAAAGCGCCTTAAAGCTAGCAAACAACTTTCCACGGTCATGTTAGGAACCATTTCTACGTGAACAGCTCGAACCGCTGAGCATGTTAAAAACATAATATACACCTTCCTCGTGCTAGAATCATTAGAACTTATCCTAACATACAGCGGGCCGGCAAAATCTACTCCTGTAGTCTCGAATGGTCTCGATGAAGATAATCTATTCCTAGGTAATGGTGCAAACATTACATTTCTTTGTTATACCTTTAATTAGTTGGCGTGCTCGTGGTACCCAAACCGCACTTATTCCTCCATGCAAAAGTCTTTCATGAGCATCTTGTACGATCAGTATCGTCAAATGATTCGATCTCGGTAAAATGATTGGAAAAGAGGAATCGTAGTCGTTATTCAGATATTTGAGCCGACTGCCTACACGCAGAATCTTCTTTTCATCCAAAACCGGGTTTAAACTTAAAATCGAAGAATGTGCTGGCACTGGTTTTCCAGCTGTTAGTGCGTTGAGCTCACTATAATAATATTTACGCTGAATATAGTGGATCTCAAGCTCTTTGCCTACAAGAAATCTATTATTTGGTCCGTCATTATTTCGAGTTTTATTTACAAATCGTCGAATATAAGCTGTTATGCGTAAAATGCGAACATAAGAGCTAAATTTTGTAAAATTGAATAATGCTTCATCATTGAATTCAACGCCCACTTCAGATACTATCTGCAAAAATATATGTGATTTAGGGTCTATCTCAGTTTCGGTTGACGGCTGGGGCCAGTCCTTATCATCCTTTGATAACCAAGAAGGTCCTTCAATCCAAACTTCTGAATTCGCAAGGTTCTTTCCAGGTACACCTTTTGTTAAAAAATCAGCAGGATTTTGCTCTCCTGGGCAATGTCTCCATTCATCTAAAAGGCAGTGTTTTCTGATTTCATCGACTCGTCCAGATACATAGGAATTCCACCGCCTTATATCTCCGTTCATCCAACATAAGGTTATTTTAGAATCGGTCCATAAATTTACCTTTTCCCATTATAACTGTAAAGTTTTCTCTACATATTTTCGTAAACGTTCAGCGATAAGCGCAGCAGTGAGGTCCAATTTCGGCAATGTTAATTGATTATCTCCGCCTCCTTTTAAAGGTGCTACTCGCTTCTTAGAACAAATATACTTGATTCTTACCTCATTAATACTTTGTAATCTCATATAAGCTACAGCCCCGTAAGCGGACGGACTAGCATCTGCAAAAATGTGCAGCTGGCAGGCATGCGGCTCGTCCAAATCTTTGATGCAACGAGGAAGGAATATATGTTGTAAACACTGGAACTCCACACAATACTTACTCCAAATTGTCATGAATTCCTTGGGTAAAACATCATCCCAAGACAATTTTAATCGCCAAAGGTCTTGATATAGTATTTTTAGTTTAATAATAAATGGAGACAACATACCAAGTGGATCGAATATTCGAGCTATTAATTGTAAAATGGTGCTACATTTGACCCCGAATGTATAGTATAGCTAGGACAGCACCAGACCACTTTTTCCATACAAAAAGTACAAGGTAGATTCCAACTATTTTGGCGGATCACTGTGGGTTCTGGGGGGGGGGGGGGGGAGGATGGGGCTGAAGTCGCTTTTGTACTGGAAATGTGACATCATCTTGAAATTTTCTTTTAGGAGGATACTACAACAACCAATGTAGGTAGGTATGTTGACTTGGATATGTCCGTCTTCAGGCCGATAATGAAATTCCGAATAATGTAAACAAAATCGCAAGTAAAGTAAACAAATTGATGGATATTCACACACACACACACACACACACCACCTACACACACACGCACGCACACACACACACACCTCTCTCACATACACACACATACACACACTCTATGACATACTAAAAGATTTTCTACCAGGCGACATTCAGTACCATGTTTTTAAATTAACAACAACAACAATTAACGTAGGTAGATATGAAATAGCCTAATTTTTTATCTTCAGGTGTAATGCTTCTAATTTTATTCATTGCATAAACAATTCGTACAGCCGAATAATGTAAACAAAATCGCAGTCGAATAATGTAAACAAAATTCTCACAGAGCCGAGTAAAGTAAACAAATTTATGAAAGATTCTCAATAGCTGAAAAAAAAACAACAAGTGATATGTTGTCTTAGATGAGTAGTTATAATTGAAAATTTCTTTTGCTGAAAAAAAACAACTGCGGATTAAAAAGCCGAGAGTGATCATGATATCTAAAAATAGATCATGGCTGCTTGTAAGAAGTAGTGGAAATTAAAGCCTCGGTGGACAGGTGGCTGGTAATTTGATACCGCCAAGTAAAGTAAACAATGGTTTTTGTATCTAGGAGTGTGTATTGAAAAGTCATAAGTTGTATGAAAAATTGTTTTTTATTTATTCGCATCATTAAATCTTAAATTATAAACTTTTTCTCTGTGCTTCATATCCAAAATTGACAACAATATATCTGAAGTTCTATTAATCCTATCTTGGAAGCGAAAGCGATCCAGAGCATATGTCTCCCATGGTCCTTTTCTGGGTTCATAATCAATCGTATAAACTTGTGGAGCAGCAGTACTAAACTTGACCTTCATTATCACGACTAATTAAAACAACTATTTTCACATTATTCCCTTTTTATTATTCAACGGTTATAATAAATAATTGGATACAGATTAATATCATTCTGAATAAATTAAATTTTATATGATCGCCCGATTGGTCCTCTATTAATCACCGAGAAATCTCCCTGGACATTTATTTTACACAAAGTATCGTCCGAAATTGTGTTGTATCGTGAAGGAAGAAATAGTTGATAATTCTCCAAATCCAAAACCACACGAGCTCCAAATGTAGTTGTACACCTTCTCGCTCCAAGAATCTTGTACTCTTTATCCAACTCCATTTGGCACGTCTTCAGGGACGGTTGGTACTGCTCCAACTTCTTTAGTTCATCCATTGCGTTTGACATTATTATTATTTTCTCCTTGCTTCGTATTTGTTTGAACTCCGGAATGAAACTGATAGAGAATCTAATTCAGCTCCTTAATTTATAGCCAATCTTTCAAAACAAGTTTAATCCTGTTGTAACCAATCCGCGCAGCTGAATAAAGTCATCCTCATGTAATTTCATATCACCCCACTTCCTGTTTACAAATTCGCATTTAAGCTGAATGAGTCATGCACACCTGTGTAAACAAATTTAATCGAATAAGCCATCCTCACGTAATTTGATATCACTTCACTTCCTGTAAACAAATTCGCTGAATGAGTCATGCACACCTGTGTAAACAAATTTAATCGAATGAGCCATCCTCACGTAATTTGATACCACTTCACTTCCTGTAAACAAATTCGTATAAAGTAAACAGCGAGGTGTTCCTATAAAAGCGCAAGCAAATCGCTAGGAGCCATCATTCAGTGTCAGTAAGTCTCAGTGTTAGTTTAAAATATAAAAAAATTAAAAATGTCTTCGGTGTTAGTAAATAAAAGTTTTTCAATAATTGAAAATTTGCGAAAAGATGTGATGGAGTGTTTAAAAAATTCAGTGAATAAGGACTATATTGTTCAAAAGTGTAATAGAAACATGCATAAATTTCAAGTTGCATTTCGAGAGTGTAAAAAGAATGCTAGGAAACGACATTTCGAGAGCTGCATCGAGCAAACTAAAGCATTGAAATAAATGTTCGAAGTAAAAGATTCACGTTGTGTTATATCGTCTTTATTCAAGAACTGAACTTTATTATAAAAATCAATCTATATATATACCTTAAGATTATTTGCTTAAGCACTAAAGTTAATTACAAAAAATTGCTCGCTGCAGAAAATTATGTCGACACATATTGTAAATAAAGTATGCATCATAGGTTCACTCACCTTAGGTGTGCGATCGTTATACATATTGCTGACACTGAGTTTTATGAAATTGTGTCAATTGAATTAAAGGTGAATGAAATTATGATGCAGCAATATTTTATGATTTAGAATTAATTTGGAATGATTAATATGAATTGTGTAGGTATGTATATGTACATCAAAGTGTGGCGCTACAGGTGGGTTGAAATGCCAAGTGATTTCCTTTAGCATCATATCATTGGAAATGTGACACGGAAGTTGTGATGATAATTGTTTCAATTGTCTTAACAGCTCCTTGCTAGCTCCAATGAAATTTGCGATACAGTCAGAATATAAATGTCCGCAAAGTCCTCTTCTGCTGGTGAATCTTTTGAGGGCTGCGATGAATGCTGTGGCAGTGAGGTCTGTCACAATTTCTATGTGTATCGCTTTAGTGGCCATACATACGATCAAACTAAAATATGCTTTTATTATCTTGGCATTTCTTATTTTTGATGTTTTTATATCGATGGGGCCCGCATAGTCTAGTGTGTTCAAACGACATAGATGGCGTTGTTCTTGAGGTAGGTAGATATCCCATCAACTGAGCTGACACTTTGGGCTTGGTTCGAAAACACACTATGCACTGGTGAATTCGTTTTCTGATAACATTTCTGGCGTTTATTAGCCAGCATTTGTTTCGTAGTGTGTTGAGGATGAGTTGGGTGCCACCGTGTAAGGTGTAATGATGAATATAGTCAATGATAGATACGTGATGATTACTAGGCAAAATCATCGGGTGTTTTTGATCGTAGGTTAGAATGGAGTTTTCGATTCTACCGCCGACACGAATGACTTGGTTTGAGTTGTCGAAAATAGCTATCGAAGGGAGAGCATAAAAATAAAACCAAAGCTCGGGAATAAAAAGAAAACAGGCAAATTTTACTAATTCAGAAATGTGCGTTTTATTACAGCGTTTACTACAAATTCACCGGTCGAGATCTTTAACAAGACCAAACTGAGAGCCACTAAAAATGGAATGCATTAATTCATTTACAAATACAATTTGGCAATACATAGAAGCAATCTTAACAACTAGTATAATATCAGATGCAATGTATGTTTATTTTCTACATCCTCCCCCGGCGAAAAACTCATTCATTTTGCACCTGTAAAAGATAGAGGTGTTGTATTGGTCTTCTCAAACGCGAGCCATCACGAAAACGTACTTCGCAGGCTCTGACCTTTCCGCCTCGTCCGGGGTATATGTTCTCGATAACATCTAATCTCCAAAGTACACGTGGTGTGTTCTGGTTATAGACCAATACTACATCTCCTTCACGTAAGCAATTCTCGGATGCAACCTTTGTTGAGTGATGGACTGATTTCAGCAACTGCACGTATTCCATTCTCCATCTTTTCCAAAAGGAATTGACTAATTTAAGATGAGCCTTCCAAATATCCCTTAGATTAGTAGACGTCGCGTTACCAATACACACATCTGAAGAAGAGATAGAAATTGGTGTATGCAACAAATTAGACGGAGTTAGAGGACTTAAATCTAATGGATCATCCCCTATGTAGGTCAGAGGACGAGTGTTAATTATCGACTCGACTTCCGTTAAAATAGTCCCCATTTCTTCTGCTGTAAGAATCGCTCGTCCAATAGTTAAACGTAAGATATTCTTTATACTTCGAACAAGACGCTCCCAGAATCCGCCCCACCATGGAGCCCGTTCGACAATAAAATCCCAGGATATTTTATGATTACTTACAAAACCTTGAAATTTTTCCGTCCAAATCAGCCTTCCTATATCATTAATTTCCTTTGACGCTCGCTTAAATGTGCGAGCAGTGTCAGAGATCATAGTTTTTGGAACACCTCGCCTAGCTATAAAGCGCCTTAAAGCTAGCAAACAACTTTCCACGGTCATGTTAGGAACCATTTCTACGTGAACAGCTCGAACCGCTGAGCATGTTAAAAACATAATATACACCTTCCTCGTGCTAGAATCATTAGAACTTATCCTAACATACAGCGGGCCGGCAAAATCTACTCCTGTAGTCTCGAATGGTCTCGATGAAGATAATCTATTCCTAGGTAATGGTGCAAACATTACATTTCTTTGTTATACCTTTAATTAGTTGGCGTGCTCGTGGTACCCAAACCGCACTTATTCCTCCATGCAAAAGTCTTTCATGAGCATCTTGTACGATCAGTATCGTCAAATGATTCGATCTCGGTAAAATGATTGGAAAAGAGGAATCGTAGTCGTTATTCAGATATTTGAGCCGACTGCCTACACGCAGAATCTTCTTTTCATCCAAAACCGGGTTTAAACTTAAAATCGAAGAATGTGCTGGCACTGGTTTTCCAGCTGTTAGTGCGTTGAGCTCACTATAATAATATTTACGCTGAATATAGTGGATCTCAAGCTCTTTGCCTACAAGAAATCTATTATTTGGTCCGTCATTATTTCGAGTTTTATTTACAAATCGTCGAATATAAGCTGTTATGCGTAAAATGCGAACATAAGAGCTAAATTTTGTAAAATTGAATAATGCTTCATCATTGAATTCAACGCCCACTTCAGATACTATCTGCAAAAATATATGTGATTTAGGGTCTATCTCAGTTTCGGTTGACGGCTGGGGCCAGTCCTTATCATCCTTTGATAACCAAGAAGGTCCTTCAATCCAAACTTCTGAATTCGCAAGGTTCTTTCCAGGTACACCTTTTGTTAAAAAATCAGCAGGATTTTGCTCTCCTGGGCAATGTCTCCATTCATCTAAAAGGCAGTGTTTTCTGATTTCATCGACTCGTCCAGATACATAGGAATTCCACCGCCTTATATCTCCGTTCATCCAACATAAGGTTATTTTAGAATCGGTCCATAAATTTACCTTTTCCCATTATAACTGTAAAGTTTTCTCTACATATTTTCGTAAACGTTCAGCGATAAGCGCAGCAGTGAGGTCCAATTTCGGCAATGTTAATTGATTATCTCCGCCTCCTTTTAAAGGTGCTACTCGCTTCTTAGAACAAATATACTTGATTCTTACCTCATTAATACTTTGTAATCTCATATAAGCTACAGCCCCGTAAGCGGACGGACTAGCATCTGCAAAAATGTGCAGCTGGCAGGCATGCGGCTCGTCCAAATCTTTGATGCAACGAGGAAGGAATATATGTTGTAAACACTGGAACTCCACACAATACTTACTCCAAATTGTCATGAATTCCTTGGGTAAAACATCATCCCAAGACAATTTTAATCGCCAAAGGTCTTGATATAGTATTTTTAGTTTAATAATAAATGGAGACAACATACCAAGTGGATCGAATATTCGAGCTATTAATTGTAAAATGGTGCTACATTTGACCCCGAATGTATAGTATAGCTAGGACAGCACCAGACCACTTTTTCCATACAAAAAGTACAAGGTAGATTCCAACTATTTTGGCGGATCACTGTGGGTTCTGGGGGGGGGGGGGGGGGGAGGATGGGGCTGAAGTCGCTTTTGTACTGGAAATGTGACATCATCTTGAAATTTTCTTTTAGGAGGATACTACAACAACCAATGTAGGTAGGTATGTTGACTTGGATATGTCCGTCTTCAGGCCGATAATGAAATTCCGAATAATGTAAACAAAATCGCAAGTAAAGTAAACAAATTGATGGATATTCACACACACACACACACACACACCACCTACACACACACGCACGCACACACACACACACCTCTCTCACATACACACACATACACACACTCTATGACATACTAAAAGATTTTCTACCGGGCGACATTCAGTACCATGTTTTTAAATTAACAACAACAACAATTAACGTAGGTAGATATGAAATAGCCTAATTTTTTATCTTCAGGTGTAATGCTTCTAATTTTATTCATTGCATAAACAATTCGTACAGCCGAATAATGTAAACAAAATCGCAGTCGAATAATGTAAACAAAATTCTCACAGAGCCGAGTAAAGTAAACAAATTTATGAAAGATTCTCAATAGCTGAAAAAAAAACAACAAGTGATATGTTGTCTTAGATGAGTAGTTATAATTGAAAATTTCTTTTGCTGAAAAAAAAACAACTGCGGATTAAAAAGCCGAGAGTGATCATGATATCTAAAAATAGATCATGGCTGCTTGTAAGAAGTAGTGGAAATTAAAGCCTCGGTGGACAGGTGGCTGGTAATTTGATACCGCCAAGTAAAGTAAACAATGGTTTTTGTATCTAGGAGTGTGTATTGAAAAGTCATAAGTTGTATGAAAAATTGTTTTTTATTTATTCGCATCATTAAATCTTAAATTATAAACTTTTTCTCTGTGCTTCATATCCAAAATTGACAACAATATATCTGAAGTTCTATTAATCCTATCTTGGAAGCGAAAGCGATCCAGAGCATATGTCTCCCATGGTCCTTTTCTGGGTTCATAATCAATCGTATAAACTTGTGGAGCAGCAGTACTAAACTTGACCTTCATTATCACGACTAATTAAAACAACTATTTTCACATTATTCCCTTTTTATTATTCAACGGTTATAATAAATAATTGGATACAGATTAATATCATTCTGAATAAATTAAATTTTATATGATCGCCCGATTGGTCCTCTATTAATCACCGAGAAATCTCCCTGGACATTTATTTTACACAAAGTATCGTCCGAAATTGTGTTGTATCGTGAAGGAAGAAATAGTTGATAATTCTCCAAATCCAAAACCACACGAGCTCCAAATGTAGTTGTACACCTTCTCGCTCCAAGAATCTTGTACTCTTTATCCAACTCCATTTGGCACGTCTTCAGGGACGGTTGGTACTGCTCCAACTTCTTTAGTTCATCCATTGCGTTTGACATTATTATTATTTTCTCCTTGCTTCGTATTTGTTTGAACTCCGGAATGAAACTGATAGAGAATCTAATTCAGCTCCTTAATTTATAGCCAATCTTTCAAAACAAGTTTAATCCTGTTGTAACCAATCCGCGCAGCTGAATAAAGTCATCCTCATGTAATTTCATATCACCCCACTTCCTGTTTACAAATTCGCATTTAAGCTGAATGAGTCATGCACACCTGTGTAAACAAATTTAATCGAATAAGCCATCCTCACGTAATTTGATATCACTTCACTTCCTGTAAACAAATTCGCTGAATGAGTCATGCACACCTGTGTAAACAAATTTAATCGAATGAGCCATCCTCACGTAATTTGATACCACTTCACTTCCTGTAAACAAATTCGTATAAAGTAAACAGCGAGGTGTTCCTATAAAAGCGCAAGCAAATCGCTAGGAGCCATCATTCAGTGTCAGTAAGTCTCAGTGTTAGTTTAAAATATAAAAAAATTAAAAATGTCTTCGGTGTTAGTAAATAAAAGTTTTTCAATAATTGAAAATTTGCGAAAAGATGTGATGGAGTGTTTAAAAAATTCAGTGAATAAGGACTATATTGTTCAAAAGTGTAATAGAAACATGCATAAATTTCAAGTTGCATTTCGAGAGTGTAAAAAGAATGCTAGGAAACGACATTTCGAGAGCTGCATCGAGCAAACTAAAGCATTGAGAGCGCTACTGAGAGCTCCCCGTCGAGGTGCAGGAATTACTCGCGTAACAAGAAGTGATTTTGTAAAGTGGGAGGAAACAAAGACAGCGTTCGCAGACAGAATTCGACAAGGTGTTATTGTAAATTTAAAACATATCGATCCGAAGCTATTTATGCAAGACGCTGCCAAATTATTTACGCGCCGTATTAAGAACACTCTAAAACGTTATTTTAGTATTAAAGTTTCTACGACGTTATGCGGTGAATTTATTAAACAAAGTGCTGACAATGAAAACATAAAAGACATTAAATATTTCCAAGCAAGAACTGCTCCAATTATTGCAGATGATAACTTAGAGAAGTGGTTTAAATCAAACATTTTGGATGCAATAAACACTCAGCTGGAAGAATTCCAGGAAAAAGACAGTGGCTGGGCACTGCGCTCTATAATACATCTAGCTGTACACATCAACAAGTTTGAACAGCTTCGAGGATCTTCGTATATACCTCTACCAAAGGAGATTGCTTTAAAGCAAGCTTGCATTAATTTGAAAAATAATGATGTAGCATGCTTCGCGTGGGCCGTAACATCAGCGCTCTACCCTACAAATGTTCACACCGACAGGACCTCATCATACCCACATTATTCAACTGTACTTAATTTAAATGGGATGACATTTCCCATGACACTTAAGCAAATAACGCAATTTGAAGATCAGAACGAGATATCAGTAAACGTATTCATCCTAGAGAAAGAGCGTTTCTTCACCACAATTCCAGTTAGACTTACGGAACACAGGATGGAGCGACATGTAAATCTCTTAATGTTACAAGATAACTATGACCAGGATGATGATCATATGGATGATGATGATGATGGCAGCAGATATCATTTCTGTTGGATTAAAGATCTTTCCCGACTCATATCGAAGCAAACTTCGAAACATGATGGTAGAAAGTATATATGTGAGAGATGTTTGCTCTACTTTCGCTCTGCTGTAAAATTAGAATCACACACTCCCGAATGCGAGAAGCAAAATGATTGCAGAATTATGTTTCCATCAGAAGAAAAGAAATGGCTGGAATATAAGATTTATAACCATAAGAATCCAGTCCCGTTTTGTGTATATGCTGATCTTGAGTCAATATTGAAGCCGATTCAGGGAAACGATCAAAATACACAGCGAATCCAGGAGCATGAAGTTCATAGCATAGGGTTCTATTTCCACTGCAAACATGATGCTAAGCTCCCATACTACCGAGCATATCGAGGAAAGAATTGCCATCAATGGTTTACATTGCAAAAAATTGCAAAAAATTGCATCCATAGCTGTACAGGAAAAGCTGAACATCAGACCAATGCAACCCCTCACTAAAGAGGAACGGCGTTCACATATGAAAAATACTTGCTGCCATATATGTGAAAAAATGTTTGCAGCCGATGAGGAACGAGTCCGGGATCATTGCCACTTAACAGGAAAATATCGAGGACCAGCGCACAATGCATATAATCTCATGTATCAAGATTGCTCCATAGTTCCAGTCATTTTTCACAATTTATCCGGATATGATACTCACTTCATTATTAAGGATATAGCTACATCTTTCCCAGGAAAAGTTGATCTATTACCAATAAACAAGGAAAGATATATCTCGTTCACTAAGCACATGGAAGGCAGCCACATAAAATTCAGGTTCATCGATTCCTTACGTTTTATGGCAGAATCTTTAAATAAGTTATCATCATTGCTGCCGATGGATAAATTAAACACTACAAGATCAGTATGGCAGGGATTGGATGATGACACTATCAAACTTCTTACACGCAAAGGTGTCTGCCCATATGATTTTATTGATGACTGGGATAAATTGTATTTCCAGAACTTTCCAACACAAGAAGCGTTCTACAATAAACTGACTGACAGTGCTATATCTCTTGAGGACTACATTCATGCTGAAGAGGTCTGGCAAAAATTTGAAATACAAACACTTGGTGAATATTCAGATCTATACCTTAAGACTGATGTTCTCCTATTGGCCGATGTGTTTGAGAACTTTCGAGAAGTGTGCATGAAGACATACAATTTAGATCCAGCACATTATTACACCATGCCAGGCCTAACATGAGATGCTATGCTAAAATACACTAATGTGAAATTAGAGCTGATAACCGACGTAGATATACTGCTATTCATATAGTAAAGCCAATAATAAATATATGGATGATTTTAAGTCTGAGGAGAAAGAGAAATACTTGATGTATTATGTTGTGAATAAACTTTATGGACGGGCCATGTCACAGCATTTACCAACCGGAGGATTCAAATGGGTTGATGTTCCCAATATTGACGTTTCCGAAATTCCTGATGATTCTCCAACTGGATACATATTCGAAGTCGACTTGGATTATCCTCAACATCTACATGATAAGCATAAGGACTTACCGTTTTGCTCTGAGCATGCAGCACCACCTGGAGCAAAATTAGAAAAGCTTCTGACAAAATTACATCCAAAAATTAAATATGTTATACACTACCGAAATTTGAAGCAATGCTTATCACATGGACTCATCCTGAAAAAAGTGCACCGGGTTCTTCAATTCGACCAATCAGCTTGGCTTAAATCATATATTGACTTAAATACTACCAAACGGATGCAGGCTACAAGCGATTATGAGAAGGACAGCTATAAGAAGATGAATAATGCAGCTTTTGGTAAGACCATGGAAAATGTACGCAAATATAGCGATATCAAGCTTTGCGTAAAGTGGGAAGGTCGCTATGGTGCAAAAGCTCGGATTGCGGCACCCAACTTTCACAGTGCAACGATATTTGATGAGAATTTAGTTGCTGTGGAATTAAGGCGACTCAAAATCTTATTCAATAAACCTCTCTATATTGGAATGGCAGTTATGGAAATTTCAAAGATATGCCTCTACGATTTCCACTACAGTTTTATGCAGCGTGAATTTGGAGATAAATGTAAAGTCATGTATACACATACAGATTCTCTAATATATGAACTTGAAGAGAAAAATGCATATGCATGGCTGAAAATATAAACAAATTTGATACAAGTGATTACCCAGAAGATAACCAGTTCGATATACCGCTCATGAATAAAAAGATTACTGGTCTAATGAAGGATGAGCTGAATGGGAAAATCATGAGCGAATTTGTTGGCTTGCGCTCGAAAATGTACAGTCTGCGAATAAACGACGGTAAAACTGTAAAGAAAGCAAAAGGAGTAAAGGCTAATGTAGTACAGAGGCATATCAATTTCGAAGACTACGTCGAATGCTTGAATAACGAGCGAATATTAACTGCCAATCAGAGCTTCATACGATCCCATAACCATAGCGTGTACACTGTCAGCCAAAAGAAGATCGCATTGAGTCCTTATGATAATAAGCGACATATTATGAGCGGAACGACGGATACTCTACCATGGGGGCATTACTCCATTTCATCAGATCAACAAGTGACAACCGCAGAAATAATCTAAGTCCAGTGTAAATAATAAATGTATTATAGTTTTAGTTTTATTTATTAAAGTAATTTGCATTATAACTACATGTATAAAGTATTATAATTATTAAATTATTAAATTGTTAAATGCTTTTTCAAGAAATTATAAAACATCTTTGTTATTAATCCAAGAATTGTGTTTTGATGAAAATCCGAGCCATTTAACGTAAGCTTTATCTCCACTCTTCTTTAAGATTTTCTCTACGAGATATAGGTTTGGGTGTTTAACTTTCAGCAGCTCCAATTCATAAAAGCCTCCTGTGATTGGATTTCCTTGATAATCTTCCAGCCGATACGTAATGGGGTTTGTGTTTTGAACTTTAATAATTTTAAAAATCTCAGCTGTCCAGTTTGGTGTATAGCCTTTCTCAAATATATGCTTGTATTTGCTGATGCGTACAGAATCCTCAACTTTATACTTTGCAGGAAGAACAATCTTTATATGATTGTATACAGTTGAAAGCAGTTGTTTCTCATTGGAGGCGTTGATATCACGTGGTCTCATTTTTGTAGTTTGATGTATTCTGGAGTTGTATTCAGTGAGCAGTTTCTTTACCATACCAATCCACTGATAAGTTCCATTAAAGCTGAACTCCTTCCACATCATATCCTTCAGAGTTCGGTTAAATCGTTCCACTATTGATGCTTTGAGGAAACTGTACGAAGAGTAATGATTAATTGCATGCTTCATCATTAGATTTTTAAAGTGGCTATTGTAGAATTCCTTTCCATCATCAGTCTGCAGGTTTTTAGGTATTCGTCCCTCGCATAATATAGATTGCATGGCATCTCTTACTTCTGCACCAGTTTTTCTTTTAATTTGCCCATGCGTATTTGGAGAAGGTATCAATTACTGTCAGTAAATAGCGGTAACCCTTGTTCACATACTTGTAGGGATCCATTTCAACCAAATCTGTCTGCCACAAGTCATCTAGTCCTTTGATGATCACACGACGCCGTTTAAAATTTTTTCTCGCTGGTTTATGCAGCTCATTTACTACTTGCCTCTTACTCATCGTAATTATAAATGAAACAGATTTCCCAAGAGTTTTTACTCATATATACCATCTTTTGGTGTCAAGTCTTTCTTATTTATTACTGAAGTAAACAGATAGTTTTCAATCTTCGCGATTTCATCATTGATATATATCGTTAAATTTGTCACCTCTATATTAATAGTTTTTTTTATTTCTTCAACACTTATTTTAATTTTCTTGTCAACATAGTCTTTGGTAGTAGCATCATCATTTTCAAGGGGTTCACCAAGTCGTTTTGTAAACT
This sequence comes from Dioctria linearis, assembly GCA_963930735.1. Taxonomy (NCBI): domain Eukaryota; kingdom Metazoa; phylum Arthropoda; class Insecta; order Diptera; family Asilidae; genus Dioctria; species Dioctria linearis. The sequence continues at coordinate 147,961,608 of OZ005740.1, read as the reverse complement.
TTGAGTTTAGATCGTAGTCGCCGTTTATCGTTAAATTAAATCCAATACCCCGCTCTCCTTGTTCACCAGCTGGACCCTGAGCTCCTTGTTTACCATCTGGTCCTTGAGTTCCTTGTTTACCGGCTGGCCCCTGAGCTCCTGTTGGCCCATGCTCACCTGCTTTGCCAAGATATCCTCGCTTAGAGAAACGTCCAAACTTGTCAACGCTCATCTGTAGATTGTAAAGAAGTATGGTAATGGAGTTGTATTTAAACTATAATATCTGCTTCTCGCAACTCCTCCAGGATAGATACAATTTCATTGTTGTGACTGGTGTTTCCAGCCTGCTTTGATGCCATTAGAAGGCCCAGTCTATTAACTAATTCATTTGGATCATCCCAGTAAATGTCATCAATGTCTTCTTTAGACGCATTAGTCCCATGCCTTTATGCTGTATAAGTTTACTGATTATAGCTTTATACTTAACCGCTCTAGTACCTTTTATTTGTCTATCTTCAGCATAGTCACGTTTATATGCATTGGTATCTCTCAAAATAGATCCATAATTAGTTAAATCCTCTTTAGTATATAGACTTTTTACAGGATCCTTCATAAATAGCAGCTCACATAACCCCAAAGTTGTTTTATAGCTCTTCCCCGTGATAACAATATTTCCAACATCATCAACATCAAACGTTGAATTACCGATTCTCCACGCGTTGTCATCATAGTAAACTCCATAGGTTGGATCAATTTTAGGGCTATTATCAGTGAATAGCTTTAAATAGTTTGAAACTATGTATCCAGACGTATCGGGGGAGGTAACAGGAGACCTTCCTGTCAATGTTTGGAATGTTTAGGTGTTGCGAATTCTTCTTCAGATGTTAAGGAATAATCTCCATAATTTATAGGTGTGCTACTAGCCTCCATTTTCACATATTTTCGTTTTGCAGGAGTAAAAGGTTCCACAATTTCGTTGTCTTCTTCTTCTTCTTTTGGGTCCAATTTGACTAGTGACTCGTTTTTGACTCTGGTAACAAACTCTTTTAAGGGCTTGGTGATTGGCTTGAAAGTTTCTTCAAGTTGAGCTTCTGCTTCAATCTTTTCCGTCTTTAGAGCTTTAAATTTCCTTCGCACAGCATTCCTTGTCTTGATGATTTCTTTTAATAGATTTGGATTCATCTTCGATATTAACTGAATAACGGCTTTTCAAACAACTCTGATAACAGGTAAACAGCTTTCCAAACAGCTCTGATAACAGCTTAACAGCTTTTCAAACAACTCTGATAACAGATAACAGCTTTTAAAACAGCTCTGATAACAGCTTAACAGCATTTCAAACAGCTCTGATAACAGCTTATCAGCTTTCCAAACAGCTCTGATAACAGCTTAACAGCTTTCCATACAGCTCTGATAACAGCTTAACAGCTTTTCAAACAGCTCTGATAACAGGTGAACAGCTTTTCAAACACGTCTGATAATAGGTGAACAGCTTTAATCTACTCAGCAGTTCCACAGGATTCGGTGTGCTTTCGGCAGAGTTACAACTTCGACTTATGAAGATTTCGCATGTTTCATCCTTTTATAGTACAATGAAGGTATCAAATCCTTTACGGTAGGGCCCCTTGTTTAATGAGCTATCCTTATCAATCATCAAGAATCCATATTCATCCTTCCAACATGTAGCACAGGTTCTTCGAAATGTATCAAACTTCATGTCTGTATTCACATGATCATTATAGATATGTTTCAAATTCAAGTCATCTTGCTTGAATAAGATGATTAAATTAGCATTGTCACGTATTAAGTGCTTTGGTATATGCGTATATGTTTGACAGAGATAGAAGCTGTCTATATCTTCGTGGCGACCCATGCAAAAATAGGATAGCACATTATCTTGCTTTTCACATGCTACATCATCGAAAATAAACACTGAATGTGATTTGGCTTCCTCTGGTGGTAGAACGTCGCAGTTGTTTGAGAATGTATAATACCCCAATCCTGATATGGGAGTCATCACTCGCTTCAAGTATTCATACTTTGGTTGATGTAAGGATTTGGAATATATGTAAATATTTTCATATCTGAGACCATTGGGATGTTCCAGCAAACTTATCATAACATTAGTTTTTCCACAATTGTATGGTCCAACAATGATGCTCTATATACTATTAGGCAATAGGGGACCATGCTTCTTTTTCACCTTCATAACAGCTACATCAGCATTTCGAACAGGAAAAGCTTGTTGTTGTTTAATGAACCGCATATTGAAGACTAACGGGATTCATATAAGTACACCTGTTTATATTACATTTCAACAGTATCATCGGAACCTTATAAGATGTCGGATCACAAATCGAAACGCTCCAGAAAATCTTTGAAAGGGGGAAGAGGACTACTAAATTCAATCATCAACAAACTACCTGTAGAATTACATCTACCAGGATACCAGTACTGTGGACCAGGAACAAAGTTACAACAAAGATTGGCGAGAGGAGATCCGGGCATTAATCCACTGGATGCAGCCTGCAAGGAACATGATATAGCATACTCACGACATAAAGATACAAGTGATCGACATATAGCTGATAAAATATTAGCTGAAAAAGCCTGGCAGCGTGCAAAATCTACAGATGCAAATTTGAGTGAACGTGCCAATGCCTGGCTTATAACAAACGCAATGAAGGCTAAAATTAAGCTAGGTATGGGTCTTAAGGCTAAAAATAAATGCCAACCCACATTCCGAGAAGCAGTACGAAATGCACGTAAGATTTAAAAGTCAAAAAACCAAAAGATTTGATGGAAGCTACAAAAATAGCTCTTAGTGCAGCTAAAAATATTGTCAAAAGAAAGAAGAAATCAATTAAAACTCCACGAGTGATACCTGTACCAAAGGTTGGTGGGGCACTTCCGTTCCTCATCCCGTTGTTTGCTGGGCTTTCAGCATTGGGAGCACTATCGGGAAGTGCAGCAGGCATAGCTAAAGCAGTAAATGATACCAGTGCGGCAAAGGCAAAATTGGAAGAAAGCAAACGTCATAACCAAGCAATGGAAACAATAGCGGTTGGTAAAGATAGAAACGGACTGTTCCTGAAGCCGTACAGAAAAGGACTCTATCTACAACCTCAACCAAAAAACTATTAAAGACGCTACCCAAAAGACCGCTAAACGAGTTGGATCTTCACAAGTATACCACACACTTGCCCCACTTCAGAGGAGTATTTATGCGTGATAATCTACATAAAAATCCATGGAAGCAAGAAAGCGGAATTGTTACCTTATACATCTCAACTGGAGCAGGTACACACTGGGTAGCGTACCACAAGAAAGGTGATAACATCGAATACTTTGATAGCTTTGGTAATCTCCAACCAGCAAGGTAGATCATAAACTACTTGGGTAGTAATATATCGTACAACTACAGCTCATATCAGAACTATGATGCAGTAATTTGCGGTCACTTATGCTTAGAGTTTTTATATAATTGTTATATCCATTAATTATTATCTATAAATAAATGTATCTATATTGAAATTGAGACAGTTCATTATCAACCGCCATGTCATTAACACTTACTCTCACGGGAAATTCATCTCTACTCACTGCTGAGTACTTTCCTCCGCTGGAGCTAGCAACGGATTATGTTTGTGGATTAATTGATTTTCAAACATACCACTCTATACCAAATATTGATGTGAGCAATAATCTGGTACATGTAGGGAATGAGGTTGTTGAGATACCTGTTGGATCCTATGAGATTGATGATATAGTAAAATATGTTCAAGGATACTTGGATAAAGAAGGGAAAAGGATAAAGGTTACGATAAAAGCTAACAATAATACATTGAAGAGTGAAGTTAAGGCAACTGAAGAAATACATTTTGAAAAACAGAGATCCATAGCTCCTCTGCTAGGATTCATTAAAAGAAACTTATCTGGTAATATAGTGCATACATCAGAGTTGCCAGTCAACATCATTAAAGTAAATACTATACGCATCGATTGTAATATTATATCAGGATCGTTTTTCAACAACACACAAGTACACACTCTCCACGGGTTTTCACCGAACGTGGGGCTGGGTATAAAATAGTGGAGGTACCCAAAAATGTAATCTTTTTGCCTGTGAACACCAAACGTATAAGTTCTCTAGCATTGAAGCTCCTTGACCAAGACGGTGACTTAATCAACTTCAGAGGAGAGACTATAACCATCAGGTTACATTTGAAACCACAGCATGTTGATATACAATAATGATAAATACGAGTTCGGAGCAGACAAGATCATTAGTCAGCGGACAACCTTGAAGCGGTCAAGACCTACATTAACACCTGCAAATACAGCATATTTACAATCGATAGGCTTAACGCTGAAACAATGAATAAAGGAATACTAGATATTGCACCAGACGTTCGCTTTGATAACAGTGTTACTAAATTTGAACATCACTCCTATTCACCATTTCTAACATCATTTAAAAACAGCGATGAAATCCGTATCTCTGTACAACATCAGGACTTGAATCTTCTACCCAGCAGGAGTTTTCTTTACATTGAGGGGTCGCTAACAAAGCTGGATGCAACCGTTTCAGCAACCGCAAAATTAGCTAACAATGCTCTACCCTTTCTTTTTGAGGAAATACGCTATGAATTGAATGCAGTGGAAATCGACCGTACAAGAAATCTTGGGATTGCGACAACATTAAAAAACTACATATCACTAAATGCAAATGTAAGCAGGATACTAATCAACGGCAGCTGGTCGCCAGATTCATCCGTTATACCAGCCAATGGGCTGTTCAACTATTGTGTGCCTCTGAAATATTTATTGGGATTCGCTGAAGATTACAAGAAAATTCTTATAAATTCCAAACATGAACTCATATTGATCCGGAGCAGGACAGACTTCCAATCAACTGGAGAGACCTCGATTTATTATCTTAGCATTACAAACGGATCGAAGGAATGATAAAACCAAGGATGCTAGCAAATTTGATCACTGCACACTCACCGATGTTACAGTTCATTTAACTCCGAATCATATCCCTATGATGATTTGAATTTGAAATTTGATTTGAATAGATACGCATTGCTGTATGAGATGTATATAAAGTTTACACAATCATACTATGGTCATCAGTATCAACCGTTCCTCACATGGGAGAAGTTCAAAACCGATGCTCCGATCGCTGTCATTGATTGCTCGCATCAAAACGAAACAATAAAAACTGGACCTGTTGACATAAGGCTAGAATTCAAGACATCTTAAAATATACCGGCTAATACAGCAGCATATTGTCTGCTTCTACACGATCGAATAGTGGAATACAGTCCGCTGACAAGTGAAGTTAGAAAGTCAAATTAAAAAGATGGCTGTCATCGTAGACGTCCAAGGATTCAAAACAAACCTCAATGAATTTATCACTAAAGAACTGGCAATTTTAACCAATGAAAATCAGATGCAGCACTTTATATTTCAACCACCGTTCAGATACAAAGATTTGACTTCAGCAAAAAAGAGACAAGTAAAATGGTTTCAACACAATTTTCATGGATTCCGCTGGGATGATGGCTACATACCGTATCACAAGCTGTATATTATAGTTGAACCACTGCTTCGAAACAAAACGATATATGTAAAGGGAGCTGAAAAAGTTCATTGGATGCAGAAGATAGTTGGAGAGGATGAAATCATTATCAACGTCGAAGATAAATACAACTGTGGAAAACTAATAGAGATTAACACAAATGCACCATCTTGCCAACTTCATATTGGACAATGTGCTATAAGAAATACTTTTGTAATAAGAAATTTTATTGGAAATAAAAACAAATTTTTGTGAAAAGAAACATTAAAATAAAAAACAATTTTTCATAAAACTAATGACTTTTCAATACACACTCCTAGATACATAAACCATTGTTTACTTTACTTGACGGTATCAAATTACCAGCCACCTGTCCACCGAGGCTTTAATTTCCACTACTTCTTACAAGCAGCCGTGATCTATTTTCAGATATCATGATCACTCTCGGCTTTTTAATCCGCAGTTGTTTTTTTTTCAGCAAAAGAAATTTTCAATTATAACTACTCATCTAAGACAACATATCACTTGTTGTTTTTTTTTCAGCTATTGAGAATCTTTCATAAATTTGTTTACTTTACTCGGCTCTGTGAGAATTTTGTTTACATTATTCGACTGCGATTTTGTTTACATTATTCGGCTGTACGAATTGTTTATGCAATGAATAAAATTAGAAGCATTACACCCGAAGATAAAAAATTAGGCTATTTCATATCTACCTACGTTAATTGTTGTTGTTGTTAATTTAAAAACATGGTAGAAAATCTTTTAGTATGTCATAGAGTGTGTGTATGTGTGTGTGTGTGTGAGAGGGGTGTGTGTGTTAGTGTACGTCTGTGTGGGTGTGGTGTGTGTGCGTGGGTGAATATCCCTCAATTTGTTTACTTTACTCGGCTGCGATTTTGTTTACATTATTCGGAATTTCATTATCGGCCTGAAGACGGACATATCCAAGTCAACATACCTACCTACATTGGTTGTTGTAGTATCCTCCTAAAAGAAAACTTCAAGATGATGTCACATTTCCAGTACAAAAGCGACTTCAGCCCCATCCCCTCCCCTCCCCCTCTCCCCAGAACCCACAGTGATCCGCCAAAATAGTTGGAATCTACCTTGCACTTTTTGTATGGAAAAAGTGGTCTGGTGCTGTCCTAGCTATACTACTCAGGTGCTGCTGTATATGCTTTCAGCTAATTCTTCATCATTCATACTCAGAACAAGGTCGTCCATATAAAATGCCTTTCGCAATATCTCACATATCTCCGGATACACGTTGCTCTCTTCCTATAAGTGTTGCTGCAGAACCGCTCCTAGAAGAAAAGGACTACATTTGACCCCGAATGTGACCCTAGTCATGCGATATTCTTGAAATGCTGGCAAATCTCCAGCATGTTTCAGTCGCTCAGAAAACCAGAAGAATCTGTGTACATCTCGATCTCTCGAAGCTAAAACTATTTGTAGGAATGCTTTCTCGACGTCTGCGACTAAGGCAATCTTTCTTAATCGAAATCTTAGTAAGACGCTTAAAATATCTGGTAGCAAGTTGGGTCCAGCATCCAAATGATCATTTAAAGAACGGCATCCGGTAGCATGGGCAGAAGCGTCGAATACAACGCGCAATTTGGTAGTGCTTTTATCTTCTCGGTAAACGGGTCTATGTGGCATATAATATATTCGATTTTCGTGAGACGTTTCGTTTTTCACTATTTCTGCAAATCCTGCTTGTATGATGTCATTCATGGCTTCATCATACTCCATTAATTTCTTCGGCTCTCGGGATAACCTTCGTACTAAATTATTAAATCTCTGATACGCACCTTCACGATAATTACTTAAAGGCGAATCGATATCCTGCCACAAAAGCGATGCTTCATATCGATTACCAATACGTCGCACACAATGTTCGGTAATTTTATTAGTATTTAAATCAAAATTGGTAATACCTAACGATTCGAGATCCCATAATCTCTGCACATCCGTAGAAAATTGCTCTTCTGTATCACACAATGCTACAGACAAAGTAACTGGATCAAAAATATTGTCTTGCTGCTCTGCTTCTGGACCTTGTATTATCCACCCTAAGTTTGTTTTCACAGCTGTTAGATTAGCCCTTATCCTTTCGAATTCACCAGACACAACATTCCAATAAAAATCGGACCCAATTAGAAGTGATATTCCTTCTTCTGGGGATCCAAATTGACGTGAATCTGCAAGAATATATTTTGAAATTTCTGGCTTACTTATATCAGATACAGGTAACGTATCCAAACAGATTTCTGGAACAACAACAGCTGTTAATATCACAACTTTATCATCATGGATGCTTCGGAGTAATACTTTCACTCGATCACAACACATCATTGGGGTAGTTTCTGAGCAACCAAAAGGTAAAATTCGAATTTTTACTGTGTCCACAATCGTTAAATTTAGCTTTTCAGCCACGTTCTTCCTAATGTACGAAAGTTGACTACCACTGTCCAGCAAAATTCTCACTAAAATAGAGCTGTCTACTTTATTTGTTAAAGCAGACATGTAAGCGCAAGCAGTCTGTAAGTAAACAGTCGGACAATGAGCAGTAGACGAATAAAGATTAGTAGACGGCTGATCGGTTGATTCCTTTTGACAAACAGTGTCTGACCTTCTGGAAAAATGTGGATCACACATAGATGGTACATGTCGACCAGTACATTTGCTACATCGTATATTTCTAGTAGTACAGTTTTTTGACGTATGACCCTTTCTCGTGCACTTGAAGCATCTGCCATTTCGCTTTAAAATGTCTTTACGCTCACTCAAAGTGTGTTTACCATCACAACGATCTGTGAAATGACCACTAGATTTACAAAATATACAAAATTGTTTACCCTCACTTGATACTAAAAGCCCTGCTGCAGTTTTAACTAATTTGACATTCGAAGAGGAATATGTGTTTGAGCTCTTCACAGTAGAACCAGCCTTCTCGATAGATTCAACTTCTCGTTTAATAAATTTCAACAAATGCTTAACACCGCTATCAATGTCGAGCGATATACTGCCAGAACAACTGAAGATAGAGAATGAGCATCATCATCGCCTACAGCGTGATCTTTGCTATCAGCTAAAATTGTTTTTTCCACCACACTGCTTGTTTTATAAAATTCGATCCGTAAATCACTTGGAATACATTTGAGCAAGATTGATTTTAACATCACAAAATAATTATTTGATGACACTCCAATAGTAGTAAGAGTTCTAGTGTTAGAGACGACAGTGTTATACAAGCGCCTCAATCCGCCTGCATCATGACGAGAAACAACGGGCGACAACGTCATTAACTGCTGCATGTGTTTTTCAATCAATCTTTCGGTATCGCCGTATTCTTCTTGCAACAATGCTATTGCCGCATCGTAACACTCTTTGTTTGGAGGGAATCCCGCTATTGAAGCAGCTGCCTTTCTATATAACGCTGATTGCAAGTAGTTAAACTTATCGGATACACTTAAGTTATTGTTTTCATGTATGAGGGTCTTGTACTGCTCCCAGAAGGGTAGCCATTCCTTATAATCACCTGAAAACTTTTTTAAATCTAATTTTGGCAGTTTAACTGCGCGTTGTTTTTCCATAGGCGGAAGTTGTAAATTCGAAGGCGATAGAATTTTGTCTCTAATCACTATAATACGCTCTATTCTACACTTTATTCTAGAGACACAATTGAAAACTTTACCGTCATATTCCATTATAGCTTCACATTCTTTTTCGAAGTCCTCGGCTTTCACTAAAGGGCGCGCATTCTCGTTGGCTTTTCTCAAATTATCGTGAGCCGCAGTCAACCGGGACAACATAGCGGTCAACTCCTCCACCGCTTCATCAAAATGTTCGGCATTTTTTCTTTAACTTGCGATTCCGGCGAATTTAAGTAATCGATAGCACTTTTAGTCGATTTTGTGATTTGACCACAAAATTTTCCGCGATTTGCATTTTCCATTTCGTTAAACTTGATGATGTATAGTTCGATAAATATATTGATAGTCTATGCATACAAAAGGAGTCCGTTATACGAATTCACGTAAAATGCCCGTCACAAAAGAAACACTCCCGGGTTTCGGCACCAATGTCGAAAATAGCTATCGAAGGGAGAGCATAAAAATAAAACCAAAGCTCGGGAATAAAAAGAAAACAGGCAAATTTTACTAATTCAGAAATGTGCGTTTTATTACAGCGTTTACTACAAATTCACCGGTTGAGATCTTTAACAAGACCAAACTGAGAGCCACTAAAAATGGAATGCATTAATTCATTTACAAATACAATTTGGCAATACATAGAAGAAATCTTAACAACTAGTACAATATCAGATGCAATGTATGTTTATTTTCTACATGAGTCTAAAAAAGGATTTAAGCTTAAGATTTGACTTTTGTTTGGGATTGGTTTGTGCCTTGACAAGTGTTCATATTCATGAGGGAACGCTTGTCTTTGAATGAGCGCGACGACTGTGACTTCTGCCTGTCGAAGTTCATCACTTGTTAAATGGGTATTCGAGCGATTTATTGGTGTTGTGTGACAGTTGTCAATAAATCTTCTGCAGTAGGCGATAATGCGAATTAGCTTTGAAAATGAGGAGTATTTGTGTAGCCATTCATAATTGTCGTTGGTACAAATCAATGCTTTGACCTTTCGCGATTCAAGTTCAAGACACTTGCTGCCGACGTGTTTTTTTCGCCAGCTATTAGTATCTTGCTGAAGCCAGGGTGCGCCTGTCCACCATAGGTCATGATTGCGGAGTTCAGAAGGGTTTCTATTTGCTTAATGAGGCGTGACAGGACGTTATTAAATGGCCGACAATTGAGTTGTCATTGTTGACAATTCTTAAAAATGCGACGCTTGCGTAGGCTGCTGTCGATGCGTCACAAAAACCGTGTAGCTGTATATTTTTTATCTTCGGAGAGAATTCTATCCATCTAAGAATTTTTATTGTTTTTACATCTTGTAGATTCTCTCTATACTTTATCCATTCTTGCGTTAGTGAGGATGTTAATGGTTCATCCCAAGAGTATCCAGCGAGCCATAGTTTTTGGATAATGATTTTTGCGATGACAACGCATGGAGCCAACCATCCAAGTGGATCGAATAAAGTTGCAGTTTCTGATAAAATGCTTCGTTTTGTATAGTTGTCTCTCATTTTTATTGATTTGGTAGTAAAACCAAATTCATCTGTTATGGGGTTCCACTGAAGTTCGAGAGTTTTTACTGTGTCTCCTTCTGAGAGGGTGAGAATGGTGTTGATTTCCTGATCTTTTTCTGGAATGCTTGCCAGTAATTCTGAGCTATTTGATGTCCACCCTCCCTTTCTCAAAGTGTCGATAAGCTATTGCTGACGTAATAGGCCTGTACTTATGTCATGTGCTCCCGCTAACAGGAGGGTGATTCTGTGCTCTTTGTCGTTCTATTTAGTCGTGAATTTTCACATATTTTATCGATTTTTTTTGTTTTAACACAGTTCATTTTATGTGTTCACTATTATATACCACAAAATGAACTATAATGAATTTTCGATGAACATACGTCAAAAAACACGACTAAATAATCGACAAATTAGTCAACTGCTAACAGAGGTTGTGACAAAAAATTTTACTGGTAAATGGAAATTCTACACCTAATTAGAGCAATTCAAGTGCTTAAATTCGAAATAATATTTTGAATTTGTAATGTGAAGTGTCATTTTCAGTTCATTCTACGTCATGCAAGGCTTGCTGAGCTGAATAAAAACACGAAAAAATCCGTAGAAATGTTCATTTCATTTAGTCGATTATTTTGACATTCAAGTTCGACAAAACCCACAGAATCACCATACAGGACATCAACGTAGAAGACTGTTTTTATGCTCTGAGCAGCGAATGGAGAGTTTTGTTCTTCGTCTTTCGCTAGTTGGTGAAGTGTTCGGATAGCCAGATATGGCGCTGCTGCTGTTTCAAACGTGACAGTAGTTATTCGAAAGTCCTTTATGGGTTCTTCTGGGCTGTTTCTCCGCACGATTCTATGGTAATTTTGGTGTTCTGGATGCATATGTATCATTCTGCACATTTTTTCAATGTCGGCTGTCATCACGTATTTGTACAGACCCCATTGTAGGATGATGGCCCATAATGTAGGTTGAATTGTTGGGCCTACCAGCATCTGCTCATTTAGTGACCGGCCGTTGATTGAACAAGCTGAGGCAAGTAGGGTAGTGATGCCGGTTCGGGCCCAAAATCCCATGTTATTTCTTATGGAGGTCCTAATTCACTTTTGCAACCTTGAAATTTCGGGCACAAAATCCCATGTATTTTTAATGGGAAAATCCAAATTCACTTTTGCAACCTTAAAATTTCGGGCACAAAATCCTATGTATTTTTAAAGGGGACCTGTGAATTGACAAAATTGTTTCAAAAGCTCTTCATTAACGTAGACAAGCAGAGGTTAGTGCCCCACGGCCCCCTCAGTCGTTTCCCCAAGGCTTTGCTTATGACTCGTCTTTAAAGGTTGATAATACTGCACAATATACAAAAGCTATCATTAAAAAGAAAACATACGTTATTCACTCTCGCTGCTTCAGACTTCGTTCACAACGTAAATCTGATTTAGCACAAAATAAAAATAACAACAGCACGTCACATCTTTCTGCGAAAATGTGTGCAATTACACATTCACCTATTATGTGCTCCTGTTACTTAGCTGATACTGTTGCTTCGCATAATTTTTATATGAAATTCTGGATATTATTTGCATTTGCATTTGATCTTGTCCAAATCACATTATCATATTTTCTTAACAAAATGACATCATTTTCCGAAGTAGGAAGGTAGCGTAAACAAAAAAGCATGAGCTGCAATAATAACGAAAAAAAGTTGAGTCAGATTGCCGGTATTTAAACAGTTTGAAAACTTGAACCGTGAGCTGAAAGCGAAAGGCGACTCAAATTATTTTTAATAAACGAATCGATGCGTGCGTTGAATACAATAACATTTAAATTACATGTGTGCTCCTGCTACATCAATTAAAACCGCTTCGTTTACCTAATTAAATTTACATAATAGTGAAAATTGCTACGGTATTGCTAGCATGTATAGGAATTAGGAGTTCAATGATCATTAATTATATGTGTAGAAAGATAAAGATGTAAATATAAACAAAAGCAGTTTGTATAAAAGGAAAAAATTGCTTGTATGTAAACAGTTTGAAAACTTAACCTGTGAGCTGAAAGCGAAAGGTTCGCTCAATTAAATGAATGAACCAATGTCTCGAGTTCGATTATTTTATATGTATTTAACTGGGGAAGATGTTGGGCAAAGCCAACACTAGTTGCTTGCCAATTAGTGAAAAAATGATAAATTTAACTTCTCCACCCCGGGTTTATACTACTCATTGAAGACAAAAATGGTTGATGATAAAGAGCTAGCATATAAATTTTGAGTAAGGTAAGTTTTGCAGCATTTAAATTAATGTGATAGTAATGATTGGAAAGTTGCGCTAAAAACATGTATAGTACACGTAGAAATGTTGCTCATCAATGAACGCAAATTGTTGGTGATAACGAGCTGGTACATCAATGTTGAGTAAGGCGAGTTTTACGACATTTTAAATTAATATGGGGGGCAATGATCTGAAAAGTTAGTTTAAGAAATAGAGGGCGAGGGTAATTGCATGCACATATGGGTAATAGCATACAAATATTTTTATTGTAGCTGACTAACATTTAATGTTTTGCGTTTGCGTAATAAATTTTACAAAGTCTAAAAAAAAAAGTTATAATTTAAAAAATAAAAAAATTATAGATCGACATCAGCAATTATGTTTATGCAAGTAAAAATAATTGTTAAAAGTCGTGAGGGACTGTTTCTGAAAATAATCTGTAATCTGAAAAACATTTCAAAATTGAGCTGAGAAATATTGTATGAGGATTTAATGACGCTTTCATTAATTAGCCCAATGTACAATTCATATATAAATAATAGGTACTGTACCACCACGCAGATTAAAAATAGCATGCTTAACGCTAAAGATTTAAATCTTGGCGCGGATATATATTGCAAGGTCAATGTCAATACCTAAAACATCAATTTTCTTCCTACAACACCACACGAGTTAAAAATAGCGTGCTTAATATGATTTGCCAAATAAATTGTATATATTGCACTCTGCCAACATTTCCGATTTAAAAATAGAATGCTCAGCATTAAGATAATTAAATGTATGCATGTGATGCACAGCTCAAGGTTAACGCTTCCACAAAGTATTGCTAATTATAACGTAGAATTTGATGTTTTGCCATGCAATTTTAGTATAAATAATATTGCATCAGACGTAGAACTCGAAGTTTATTATAAATGTGTTTCATCATGTTTTTTTTTTTTTTTTTTTTTTTTTTTTTTTTTTTTTTTTTTTATATTATTAAGCCAAGCTCAGGGGATACCCTATGATGCAAAGCACAGCATGGCAGGAAGGAGATAGGGAAAGGATTAGGGGATGTGAGGAGAGTGGCGGAGGTGCCGATGTGTGTCGCCCTTAAACTTCCGCAGATTGTATGCCGGAGGAAAAACAGAAGATGGTAAGCTGTTCCACATTCGCACTGTTCGGGATAAAAAAGCATCTCGGAATTTTACTGTACGGCCGAAAGTAATTTGAAGGGTTAAAGGATGTGCGCGGTTTGCAGCGCGAGTATTACGTGCAGGAATCATTCTACAAGGGATTAGACTAGATATTTCATCAGAACATTGACCATGCATATAGCGATAAAGGAGCGAAAGGCATCCAACATTGCGGCGGTGCTCGAGTGAGTCGATATGACAAGTTATTGCCAAATCGCCAATGAGCTTGAAGGCTCTCTTTTGGACAATATCCAATGAAGCTAAGGCTGTGCGACCAGCCCCGGCCCATATATGGGAGTTGTATTCCATTCTAGGTCTAATGTAGGACTTGTAGAGGAGCGCTAGATTTGACGGGCTGAAATATTTCTTACACCTTTTCAGAAATCCAAGACATTTCGATGCTTCTTTGGCAACAGAGAAGATGTGATCTGTCCAGTTTAACTTACTGGAAATATTAATGCCAAGAATGCTTAGTGACGGTGAATCAGAAATTAATGCTCCATCAAAAGAAACGGGTGTGGTTAAGTTATGATCTTGTTTTAATGAGATGAGACAGCTTTGAGTCTTAGATGCATTGAATTCGACGCGATTCGCTTTGCCCCAAGCGAGGATACTGTTAAGATCGTTATTCAATGATCTAGTCATGCAATCTCGTTTAACACATGCGGCATTCCCCCTGGATTCCGCAAGAGTGTCAAAGGAGTAAGCGAAATCAAGAGTACTGTCATCTGCGAAACTATGGATGGGATTGAAAGTAAGGGAAAGCAGATCATTAATGAAAACTAAAAAGAGAGTTGGAGAGATAACAGAGCCTTGAGGCACACCGGCATTTATGGGATGCGGTTCAGATGTAACGCCATCTAATACAACACGTATTTGGCGACTAGATAGGAAACTTTCAATCCATAATAGAAGAGGAGGGGAGAGACCAAGTGCTTTAAGTTTGGCTAAAAGGGCTGGATGCCAGACTCTATCAAAGGCCTTTGAAATATCTAGAGCAACGATTTTAGACTCACCAAAATTGTGAAGACTACGGTTCCAACGTTCCGTAAGAAAGGTCAGCAAGTCTCCAGATGAGCGTCCAGCTCGGAAGCCATATTGGCGATCGTTGATGAGATGATTAGTTTCTAGATACTTCATTAATTTTGAGTTAATGATAGATTCAAAAACCTTTGAAAGAATCGAAGTGATGGCAATTGGTCGATAATTTGAGGGATCGCTACGCTCTCCTTTCTTAGGAATAGGCTGAACGTGAGCTAGCTTCCAAGCAGTTGCAAATTTTCCTGTCGAATAAGACAAGTAGAAGAGTTTGCGCAGAGGTTTAGCCAAGGATGAGGCGCAGCTTTTAATTAACAGGGGCGAAAAACCATCAGGACCTGCGGCTTTGGAGACGTTGATATCCTTAAGGACCCTGAACACATCCCTCGTACGAACGTGTATTGGCTCTTGTACACATTCACACGGGCGATGCAAAACAGGTGTTTGTGAAGTTGGTGGAAGACGAGAATTTGAGGCGAATCTAGCAGCTAAAATATTAGCTTTATCCAGGGAGTCAACAATCACTTCTCCATTATTAAGTAGTGAAGGTATAGAGGAACTGGTGAAATTGTTCCTGATGGTTTTGACCAGGGACCAGAAACCTTTGCTACCTTTGCGGCTTGTCAAGATTCTTTGTCTAATATTCTGGTCAAAAAGAAATTTTTCTCTCTGGATAATGGACTTGCAGGTGTTCCGTGCAGTCTTGTAGACTTGTTTCATTTCCGGACATGGATGCAATTGATAGGCGCGAAAAGCAGACTCTTTCGCTTTTATAGCTTGGTTACACTTATCGTTAAACCAGGAGCGATCATGCTGTTGTTGAGACCTGCTGTAAGAATACGGAATGTATTCACGCATGCCAAGATTTAGTATGTTACTAAATTGTAATGTGCATTCATCAACATCCCTCGAAGCAAAACAAACCGACCAATCAATTTCTTTAAGATACTTATTGAGACTTTCCCAATCAGCATTCTTATAGTGCCAAAGAAGCCTACTTGTAGGTGGAGCAGTTGGGCGGCACAGGTTTGAGGTGGTAAATTGAGCCGTGATTAAACAATGGTCTGAATTTCCAAGAGGGGAACCGACTGAAATGGAATATTTGTCAGGATGAGATGTTAGAAACAAGTCGAGTAAATTAGCTTTATCTCCAGCTGCATCAGGAATTCGCGTTGGTGCATCCACTAGCTGTTGCAAATTAAATGATTCACAGAAGAGTTCAACGAAACGGCCCGCAGGACTTGTGGTAGAAGAATGTCTGAGCCACGGTATATTATGAACATTAAAATCGCCTGCCAGGACGATTTCGGAAGAGGGGGAAACAGAAAGCAAATGATCAATATTGTTGGAGATATTGTCAAATACGGATACCGTGTCGTCATCAGACATATTTGGGCTGCGATAAAGGAAACAGAAGTATATGATGTGCTTGTGAAGTTTGAACCTAATCCAGATATAATTAAACTCTGGATTAGCAGAAGGAAAATCTTGAAGAATAGTAAAGGCCACATCATTCCGAATATATACTGCGATCCCTCTATGCTGAGAAAAAAGAGGCACGAAGCTGTAACCAGGGACGTGATACTGATTAATATCAGCATCAGAAACGACCTTGGTTTCACTTAGCGCAAGAATTGCCGGATTTTTTGAGTTAAGGTGGCAGTATACCGAAAACCGATTTGCTCTTAATCCGCGAATGTTGCAGAAATCTAAAATAAAATTCTGCATGCTGAAGGCAAAAACAAAAAAGCAAAAAAGAAAAAAAGCGACACACAACAACACAAAAATTTGGGCGCCACCAGCCGCAGTCAACGACACAGCGAGGTAAAAAAAAACAACAATAGTGTTATGCCTATTGCTGCTTTCAATACCTCAGACTGTGCAGTTCAATGACCACAGCTGGGGACACCCGTATTGCTGATCAGTGACAAGTGCTAATGCATTTGCACTGATCACAGATGAAGAGAAGGAAAGGAAACGTTACCGTGCTGCTGGCTTATAGAATGTTGATAGGGCATAGAAGAGCCCTTCACTTGGCGGATAAAATTTATTTTGTTTATTTATTAATTTATCGGTCGCTTCGGAATTTTAATAATTATAGTAATTGATTATATTGAAGATATTTAGCACAACACTATCACTTGTCTTAAATTAATTGATTTGCTAAAAGTTTATAGATTAATAATGTTTATGGATATAAATAGTGTTGGTAATTAAATAAATCAATTTAAAAGTTTTAATATATTTATTTATAGACAAAAAATGAACAATCTTAGCTTAATCTATTAATTTCAGCCACCGCCCTATTTTTCTCGCTGATGCTCACCCGCAGCCTCTCAAAAGCTTCTGAATCCCACGTAGCTTCAGGATCATTCCGATTGCAATAGTTGTGAACAACACAATATAATTCTTCCGGAGAAATATAATCCCGATCTAGGAGGGCCGATATTACCGCCTCATACAGTCTGGCTGCTGTTACCCTCGAATCTTCTATTAGATCAACCGGATATTGAGCCTGATTCAACTCAGCCTCTGTGGACTCGTTATCGCTTTCAGATGTGGCTACGTCTTCAGCCATGAGTGCATTTTTTTCAACGATGATCATCTTCACACTCTGAAAAAAATCCGATTCCCATGTAGCTTCAGGATCATTTTGATTGGCATACTCGTGAACACCACCATAGAACTCTTCCGGTGAGGTATAATCCTCATTCAGGAGCGCAGATATTTGCACCACAACAGTTCAGCTGCTGCTGCAACGATTCCATCATCGCCTTCGATAGCTGGCACATCTTTAGGTTCAGCTTCCAAGTGTACGTTGGAGTCTTGTACGCCAATGTTTGGCGATATTTTTGGTAGACACATGCTATTAGTTAAACAAATTTAGGTCCTTTAAGAGCTCGATTGTTTTCACATACAACGTCTTGCCTACTGAGGTTTGATGTTTAGTTG
Source organism: Dioctria linearis (assembly GCA_963930735.1). Classification (NCBI taxonomy): domain Eukaryota; kingdom Metazoa; phylum Arthropoda; class Insecta; order Diptera; family Asilidae; genus Dioctria; species Dioctria linearis. The sequence continues at coordinate 147,943,449 of OZ005740.1, read as the reverse complement.
TAACCCATTTATATGGTATCACCCAAAACGTTTAATGGATTATTGCACGGGTAAATGATTTTAAATATCGTTATAATACATTTTGCATATGCTGCAAACAAAGTTTTAAATGCACTCTGCCAACATTTCCGGTTTAAAAATAGAATGCTCAGCGTTAAAATAATGTAGGTATGTGCTGCACAGCTGAAAGTTAATGCTTTCCACAAAGTATTGATAATTATAATGAAAAATTTGATGTTTTGCCAAGCACTTTAGTATAAATAATATTGCATCAGACGTAGAACTCGAAGTTTACTATAAATGTGCTTCACCATGTTTGCTAAAAGTTTATAGATTAATATTGTTTATGGATATAAATAGTGTTGGTAATTAAATAAATCAATTTAAAAGTTTTAATATATTTATTTATAGACGAAAAATGGACAACAATCTTAGCTTAGTCTATTAATTTCAGCCACGGCCCTATTTTTCTAGCTGATGCTCACCCGCAGCCTCCCAAAAGCTTCTGAATCCCACTTAGCTTCAGGATCATTCCGATTGCAATAGTTGTGAACAACACAATATAATTCTTCCGGAGAAGTATAATCCCGCTCTACACACATGCTATAAGTTAAACAAATTTAGGTCCTTTAAGAGCTCGATTGTTTTCACATACAACGTCTTGCCTACTGAGGTTTGATGTTTAGTTGCAACCCATTTATATGGTATCACCAAAAATGTTTAATTGATTATTGCACAGGTAAAAGATTTTAAATTGGAACACTTGCTTATATTAAAATTAATGCAACTTAAGGAGAAAGCTGCACTCTAATATATGTTATCAATCTGGGGCAATGAAAATATGTTTTCGAATACACACAGTTTTAAATACGCTGTAATGCGATTTACACATTAAGTATGAACAAATTATTGGCAAGTTGCATTAATTTTAATATAAACAAGTGACCCATTTTATTATATCAGTTAATTTGTAGCGGAAGCTGCGACGTAAATTTATAATAAACAGCTTGACTGAGTTGGATACAACTAAACTGGTTTTAATGGCTAAAATGCTGTTGGATTTATAAAGAAGGTAATAAAAATGGTAGCGTTTCATAGTTATCTTTATGTATATATCTTTTATCATCATGTGAACTTAAAGCGATTTTTGATTGAGTTATTGTACTAATTTCATGTTTTTGAGATCGAATTAAATCTTGGGTTACTATTTTCTCTCGCAGTTAGCATTTAAACACTCCACATAATCATCAAAAGTAATTGTATTCTTCACGATCTGTTGCTTCACCCACTTGGATTTTTTAGCTTCATCCTTGCCCTCTACCCTGAACGCATACATTTTTGATCTCAAACCAGCAAATTTCGTCATGATGCGACCATTGTTTTCATCCTTCGGCCCAACACTTTTTTGTTGACTAGAGGTATGCCCCAGACGTTTTTGGATGGATAGTCGCTGGTGTCGAAATGCAAATGACAGTCCCGTTTAATAGTATTATATAGGTCGGGGCAGATAATTTCATAAATCAGGCTGTCGGTATCCGTACAACAAACAGTACAATTTGATCCAAACTGGGAAATCATATAATCGTAATGGAATTTACAAATGGTTGTCTTTGCTAAGTCTAAGATGCACATGCCTACATAGATTGGTTTATTGAAATATATTTCTGATTTGTTTAGTTCAATGGCTACCAGGTTCGCATTAAAAATTACTGAGGATTTGAACTCTGGCTTAGAGATTAGGGCTTCAGCTCCAAATCGACCTAACCATTTCATCACCAATTTGACAATACTGTGCTTGCGAACGTTTTCCATAGTCATTCCAAACACAGCGTTGTTCATAAGCTTGAAGAGATTTTTCTCGAAATCATTCTTAGCAGATGCTGGCAATTGTGTGTTTAAATCTATATATGATTTTAACCACTGGGATTGGTTAAACTGGAGGATTCTATGAATTTTAGTTAGCTCTAATTCATAAAGAAGAATCTGTTTTAAATTACGATAATGAATTACATATTTGCGTTTATTGTGGAGAGTGGCCATTAGTTTTATCTGTTTTGAATTGGGGGCGCTGCAATGCTCTGGACAGAACGGTAGATCCTTATGAAGATCATGAAGCTCTTGGGGATATTCTAAATCCACCTCTAAAATATAGCCTGTGGGGTACTTTCGAAGGATCACACGAATGGTATAGGCACACTTCAAAAGGAAGATGGGAACTACACCGAGAGTTGCGAGGAAACAGTCAGGCTCTTACTATAAACTCATTTTCCCGACTCTCTCACTCCCGATCAAGGAATAACAGCTCCAGACCCGATTGAGGTGGAGTCTCTAACAGGAGCAAAAGCCTTGCGGTAAGAATCTTCACTCCTAACTAGGTTAGATGGGCCATTGGCACATTTAAGCCCTTTAAATCTGCTGGAGAAAAGGGCATTTTTCCCGTCTTACTACAACAAGGTGTTGAAGAAATACTCTTTCCACTACAAAACATTTTTCGAGCCAGTTACGCTCTAGGGTACGTTCCCTAATGTTGGAGAGACGTCAGGGTGGTATTTATACCTAAAGCAGGAAAAAGAGCTAGCTCTCTAGTTAAATCGTTCCGACCCATCAGCCTCTCTTCATTCTTGCTTAAGGTCATGGAAAAAATCCTAGACCTACACATTCGAAGTGAAATTCTGACTAAATCACCACTTCATTCTAAGCAGTTTCCGTATCAAGCTGGCAAGTCTACTGAGACTGCCATTCACACACTAGTCAAAGACCTCGAAAAAGCGCTCGAAGCAATAGAGGTGGCTTTATGTGCATTTGCGGACATAGAAGGAGCCTTCGATAATACCTCTTTCGATGCAATTAAATCAGCTGCCGAGGATAAAGGCTTTGAGCCCTCCACGGTAAACTGGATAGACTCCATGCTTAGAAGCAGGAGGATAAACACATCTCCAGGGAACTGCTCAGTCACGATCACCGCAGTAAAACGCTGCCCACAAGGAGGAGTTCTATCTCCACTCTTATGGTCGATCGTGATTGATGATTTGCTAGAGAAGTTGACTAGTTCGGGTTTTAACGTTCAAGGCTACGCGGATGTAGTTACAATACGCGGCAAGCACGATCAAGTCATATCCGACCTCATGCAAATAGCCCTCTCCAAAGTCCGCACGTGGTGTTTAAACAAAGGCCTTAGCATAAACCCCAACAAAACGGTAATCGTTCCGTTCCAAGTGGTTCTTGGAGACCGACAACAATGGCGCTCCACTAAACCGTCCTTCCAACAAGGGTCGATGGTGTGGTATACAGACGGCTCAAAAACAAACAGTGGGGTCGGATTGGGTATATACAGCCCCAGATGCCATATATCAAAGGCTCTAGGCTCTACCCCTACCATATTCCAAGCCGAGGTATTGGCCATAGAAGAATGCGCCAATACCTGCATTAAAAGAGCCATAAATGGCTCAACCATTAATATGCTCTCGGACAGTCAAGCTGTCCTCAAGGCCTTAAAGTCCTACACTGTCAAGTCAGGGATAGTCTGGGAATGTCTACAAACCCTCAACAACCTGGACATGAGGGCCACAAAGGCAATGAAATTGCGATGGCCTAGCCAAAAGAGGAGCGGAACTAAGTTTGTCGGACCAGAGCCATTTTGTGGCACTTCCAAGTGTTACCTCAAAGCTACCCTAAATAACTGGGAGAATAAACAAAAATCCATGTATTGGGAAAGGCTACAAGGACTTCGTCAGGCAAAAATGTTTATCGACACCTGTGGCGGAAAAACAAAAGAACTCCTACTCCTTAGAAGAACAGAGCTCAAAATGATCACTGAGCTCTTCTCAGGCCATTTCCCCTAGAGGTATCACCTAAACAAGCTGGGTTTGGCTGAGACTTCATCCTGCCGCTTCTGTCAGGATGCTCACGAAACCTCGGAGCACTTGCTCTGCAATTGCGAAGCATTGGCCAGGCGGAGATTACTCCACCTTGAACATGCTTTTCCTCCACCAAGTTACGTATGGAACCTCAAGCCTAGAATGGTTCTAGACTTTATTAACAGTCTAAACCTATAAATGGAGCAAATTCAACGGGGACTCACAATAGATCTTTCAGGTCGCAGTGATTGCGAGGCTAACGCCTATACACCCCTTCACAAATCTAATCTAATCTAATAGCCTGTGGGGGAATCATCTGCCACATCTTAAACTTTAACATTAATTGCATTATCTAACCACTTGAAGGCGCCATAAGGTAGGGATTGAGACATGCCCCAGCCATATTGGTTATTTATATCAAAATATTGCAAAAATTTTGATGATATATTTCAATCATAGTCAACCATATAATATACATTATTTGCTTTGGAGTAACGTTTAGAGCATTGACTGAGACCACCTCGGATATCACGCTCAATAAACATAACCACATCTATATCGGTGATTAATTCCAAAGTTATATTAGTATGTTTCAAAATAGCGTCCCAAGTATAGCCAGGAAGTGTGAAGTAATGAGCGGGATCTAGTCCATATGTTTGGAGGCAACTTGTACGGAATTGTTCAAAAACATTTGCTAATAAAAGAACATCTGTTTTTAAATACAAATCGGTGTACTCACCCAAATTTTGCATTGAAAATGCATTCCAGACTTTGTGAGCATGTGCATAATCTTCCTCACTAATATCGCAATCATTTAGCTTATTGTAAAATTGTGAAATGGTTGGTAAGGAAGTTTCAGAGAATTTTGCAGAGTCGTTAAAATAATCATACGGGTAAATACCCTTACGTGTTAATAGTTGAAACTGATCATCTGATAAATGTTGAAATTGGGCCTTTAAAATGGGTAGAGATTTTAAATATGAAGAGAGAGTATCCAAGCTACTTGCAAGAAATCTAAATGAATCAATAAATCTAAATTTAATTGGATTATCAATTAAATCTTTCGTGAATGCAATATAGTGTTCTTTGTTAATGGGGAGTAGATCGATGCGGCCTTCTAGGTCTGATGCTAGATTTTTTATGATGAAATGGGAATCATAACCGCTAAGATTGTGGAAAATGACTGGAACTGTGTGACTATCCGCAAAATTTATATTACACCCCTCGTGTGCTGGACCTCTATATACACCAGTAAGGTGGCAGTGATCACGTACCTTTTTATCCTCATGCACAAACAGTTTTCTACAAATATGACAGACTGTAGCTCTGTTATAATTCTTTTGTTTTTAATTCCTCAGAAAACTTACGCAATTCATACATAAACCAAATAATGCAGTCCTCACCACGATAACATTTATAAAAAGATAATGTTGAGTCATACGAACATTTTACAAAATATCCTATACTACACGGAACATGCATTTGGTATTTATTCTTATCATTACATTCTATTAACAGACATTCTAAGTCAGCATACATAGTAAAAGGTACTTCTACTTTATTCCGATAATTCTTAAAAGCTAGCTCCTTGTGATCCTCTGTGGGCAATCGAATTCTTCATTCGTTTAGCTTCACGCAGTCCTCCATGTGGTGTTCTAATGCTGTAGACGTGTAAAAGTAGTGAAGGCAGCGGTCGCAGAAAAATTTTTGATGGTTATTTTTTGACAATTAGGATGACAAAAGCCTGGATAAGTTCTTTATCCAAACGTAGTGATATTTGATTGCTTCAGCAACATCATTGCCTTCGTTCTCGTCTTCATCTTCATCGTAGTAGTCATTCTGGATCATTAAAAGATTGATGTGATTCCCCTTTTTATTCCTTGTCAGATACGTTGGTAGTGCGATGAATTTTTGCTTATTGGCTATCTTCTTCAATATATATACATTGATGGATATGTTGTTCTGCTTCTCAAATCGCGGAATCTGCTTAACTGTCATCGGAAACTGAATTCCAGTCAAGTTCAAAATGGTTGTGTAGTGTGGGTATTTTGTCACACGTTGTGGATTCTTCTTTGCTGGATGCAGGGCTGATATTACAGCCCAAGCGCAACACGCATCATCGCCATTTCGAACGTTTATACAACTTTTTTTTTTCGTTTTATTTCAGCAGGCAGCTCTATGTATGAGAATCCCAGTTGTGGTGTAAACTTGTTCATATTAACCACCAACTTTATAATTTTTGATAAAGACCACCCACTATCCTTTTCTTGGAACTCCTCAAGATCTCTTATAATCACATTCTGAATATTTTCCTTAAACCACGTACTCAAGTCTGTGTGATTGTAAATGGGTGCGCTTTTTGTGTTTAGATATTTAAGCTCAAATACTTCTTCACCTCCCTTCGCAATTTTAAATTCACCGCAAAACACGGCATTAACTTTAAGAGCCACTTCCCTTTTCAATGCGTTGCTGATACGCCGACGAAACAAATCACTGCAATATTCTAAAAATGTTGTTGGTTCTTTATGCGATAAATTAGCTATTGCTCCAGTCCGCAAGCGATTCTGGAACGCTGACTGAAGATCTTCCCATTTAACCCGTCTGCTCATATAGTTTGCTCTATTTGGGTTGGGGTTTTTATAGCCACCGCCAACCAGTCTCAGCTGTTTCATTTGCGTGCGAAATGTATTTAAAACGCATATACCGTTGGTCAAACAATTTTTTTCACCAACAGTTGTAGCCGTCTTCAAAGCAACCCTTAATTTTCTTAAACTCAGTCTACATAGTTTTATTGCACCCTCCAACAAGTTAGGGTGCTCTTTAGCGTTGTGAAGTGCCGATTCTGCTTCTTTAATCTGAATGTTCACATTAGGTGCCATTTCTTCCAGCTTTGTTGTTTGCTTTCTATATCACTTCAGCACTTTTCCTCTTTAATATTTAGTGTGAAGCTACTTGCTCTTTGACGTGTTTTCGCTAGAACAATGTTTCCACCTCGAGCGTTTGTCAATTAATGGACGTAAATATTAAACCTGATTGTTTATACATATAACAATCGCCAGAAAATTGAAAAGCTGATGAAACCCCAAAATTATAGAGTTTTCATAATATGAATCACTCAGTTTTATTAATGCAATTTACAATACTTAAAATACTTTACTGGTCTTCTTATGGCCACAACTGACGGTATGGAGCTATGCGTTATACGCGAAAAACTCCGTTTTATATACAATTTTAATTAAACCCCACGCAAAAACTTTCTACCGCGTACATGTTTTTATAGTCACAGAGTATTAACAGCATAAAAATATAAAATATTGGTATCTGTTAACCATCATATTATTATACGGTCCGCATGTGAAAGGAAAAGTTGGCAACAATGTTATATTTACTGGTTAGTACTTTCCCAGCAGTGAAAGTGAATGCAAAACCAGCTAATTGCATTGATTTATTACTTTGCATGTTGGAGACACGCTTGTGCTGATTGTGAAATCTTGCTTTGCTTTAAACTTGTTGTTTTGCAGAAACTTACTTGTCGCTCTATATGCACATAAAACATTTTACAAAGTGAAATACTATTTGTAGCTCAAACTAGCAATTGATTGTTGCAAATCAGCGTCGTCTTTAGAGCCGCAATCGATAATAAAAATGCATTTTTCCACATCACTAAATTAAAATAAATGCTGTGGCTTTGCTTCTGATAAACCATTTATTTACAATATAATTATTTATTCTGCAACACTTCAAAATATCATATCTAATCTAAACATAAATAATCATTTTGTAGCACAACAAAATATCGTATCTAATCTAATTATAGATATTTGTAGCATAGTAACACAGCAAACGCCTTACTCAATCTAAACATGTATATCTCTAAAAAAATTAATGAGTTTAGTTCGGAAGCTACTATTAGTAAAAAACAATTGGGGGGCGTCCACCCGTATACAGCGGTCGGCATCAGCTTCATCGAAAATACCTATTATGCTTAAGTCTGATGGGACGGGTATAGTTTTAATGTATTGTTGCGAGCGTGGCCCTTGGTTCGATATTTAAAACACAATATTAAATAATTAATGTATAAGTTCTTTATTTCACTCTAATCATATAAAATTCACAATTCCTCAATTAATCAACTCAACTCTAATTATCGCTTACACTGTACTTTCAATTATCGCAATCCAATTACACACATTCGCTTCTTTATTACTTTCGCTTGTTAACACTGCAACGTCTAAGACAAGACTCTTTTTCTGGCGATGACAACTGCTATATTTATACCCTAGAAACTCTCCGGATTATTCTGGAGTGTTCTATTCCAAAAGCTTCTTGACTGTTCTATTCATTCTTTTTCGTGAACCTTCCTGTCGATTCCATAATCGATTCTTCAACCTGAAGTCGTTTACTTTCCATTGCCAGTAGATGTCACCAGTTGTCTCTTTGTATTGCACGTAACACTGCCCCCTTCTTAAATTTGTTCGTCCCGAACAACAGGTGGTCCACGGTCTTGATGCCCGTAGTATTGACACAAGCGGTCCAAATGAACAATTTTATGCTTACCTCTTGCACCACGCTGAATCCTGAATACCACGTCATTAATTCTAGTTACTACTGAATACGGTCCTTCCCAGTGTTGTTGCAATTTTGGAGAACGTCCCTTACGTCGTTTCGGGTTGTACAGCCAAACAAGATCACCTTCGTTAAATCCTGCGGAATTAGCACGTAAGTCATAGCGGGTCTTCATCCGATCAATATTTGTTGCTAATTTCGTCCTCGTGGCCTCGTGTACATCAGCTAATTGTTGTTTGAGCTCCGATACGTAGTCTTCTGGTAACTTTTGTTCACCTCTGGGGGTACCGAATTTGAGGTCGCTAGGTGAACGCATCTCTCTTCCGAATATGACTTTAGCTGGGGTTTGTCCGGTAGTACTACGAACGGATGATCTATAAGCCATTAGGAATACAGGAATATGTCGATCCCAATCGCGTTGATGATAGTCAACTACTTTCTTTAGATGCTCGATCAATGTTCTGTTGAAGCGGTCTACCATACCATCAGATTGTGGGTGTAGAGGAGTTGTTCTAGTTTTTCTTATTCCCAACATTTTACACATCTCCTGGAAAGTCCGCGATTCGAAGTTGCGTGCTTGGTCTGAATGAAGTTCGTGAGGCACACCAAGCCTACTGACCCAATTCGTTATTATTTGTTCCGCAACTGTGGTTGCCTCTTTATTAGGAATTGCATAAGCTTCAGGCCATTTACTGAAATAGTCAATGGCAACTAATATATAACGGTTACCGGCATCCGTTTCTGGAAAAGGTCCAGCGATGTCTATAGCTATCCTTTCGGTAAGTTGATGTAGGCTTCTTGCTATATCTGCAAAACCTTTCACGAATCGCCTGTAGTAGGTAGCTAAACCAAGAAAACTCCGTAATTGATGTTTGTCCTTTGAAACTGACCAATTTTTGACGGCTTCAATCTTCTCGGGATCGGTTCTCACTCTTGTGATGAAACTATGTGCCCTAAATATTTAACTTCATTTTTGAATAGAGCACATTTACTCGCACTGATCTTCAATTTTGCATCTTTGATTCTTTGAAGTACGTCCCGTAAGTTGTTTTTATGTTCCATGAATGTCCTTCCGACTACTATTATGCCATCCAAATAGACAAGACATGTTTTCCAGGTAAAACCACGTAGAACACATTCCATTAGTCGTTCGAATGTGGCTGGAGCATTACATAACCCAAATGGCATTACTTTGAATTGCCATAAGCCACTGCCAACTGAGAAAGCAGTTTTCTCTCGGTCCTCGGGATATATTTCCACTTGCCAGTAACCACTCTTCAAATCCAGCGTGGAAATCCATTGCGCTCCGGAAAGGGTATCCAACGAGTCATCAATCCTTGGTAATGGATAGCTATCTTTTCTCGTCACGTTATTTAGTTGGCGGTAGTCTACACCAAATCGGGTGCTGCCATCCTTTTTCTTAACTAGATCAACCGGCGATGTCCAAGGGCTGTTAGATTCCTCTATTATGCCATGTTTCTTCATGGAGTTCATCATGTCTGCTACTTCTGGTTGTTTGACTAATTGCAATCTTCGTGGTGTCTGTCGAATAGGCCAGTAATCTCCTGTATCGATCCGATGCTGGACAAGATTTGTTTTACCATAGTCATCATCATTTATTGCAAATAATTCCGAAAATTCATCGATCACCTCTTTGGCATCGTTGTGTTGTTGTTCACTTAAGGCACTGGACGAAAGAAGTTTCTGAACCTGTTGAGTAGTAGCTGGTATAGTTTTTGTCTCCTTGACATTACTACCATTATCCAAATTGACGATTTGGTAAACGGGTTCACAATTTCCAATTATAGCACCTTCTTTTAGTTGTACCTCATTTTCGGATGTGTTAAGCACTCTGAGTGGTATTAATGTTGCACCTTCTGCCTTCACTAAAGTTTTGCCAACGATGATGTTCGATGTAACTTTTGTGGGGTTAGGCTCCACCACATAGAATCGGCAGGTCCCGATGTCATCAGTAAGCTGCGTCTCGGAGCATGGCGAGAGAGTAATATTTTCGCAGACCATCGTCCTTACTTTAGCAGGATAATCTGCTCCTTCTCCTAGTCTCATAGGAATTTCTATATTGCCATATTTGAGAATCCGCTCTCCGACATCCAGATTTATTTTGTATGTGGTCATGAAGTCTATTCCAAGAATGCATTCATCCATTATATCTGAAACCAGGAAAGTGTGAGGTAATAGTAGTTCGCCTAGATGAACATCTAAGGTTATTTCTCCAAACACCTGTGCTGCTGCTTTAGTTGCTGTTCTTAGTAGATATTTGGTGGTGTTGTGAAGCCATTTGTTTTTAACAAGATCTGCTCTAATAATTGATCTTGAAGCTCCAGTATCGATAGTGACTGCGCAGTCATTTTTTCCTACACTTCCATATATAACAAGACAGCTATTAAATATTAAATAATTAATGTATAAGTTCTTTATTTCACTCTAATCATATAAAATTCACAATTCCTCAATTAATCAACTCAACTCTAATTATCGCTAACACTGTACTTTCAATTATCGCAATCCAATTATACACATTCGCTTCTTTATTACTTTCGTCAAATAAGTTGGGCCAAGTAAGATTAATTGGGGGGATTGCTAGGCCACCTTTTGCGTCAAGAAACGATAAAACTGTAGAACTAAAAACGGGTTGTTGAGGAGTTAATGCTTCATCTTCGGTAGACTCCTCATCTGACATATTTTCAGAATTATGTTTTTTAGTTGGGTTCAAACTTTTGGATATAGCTTCAGTTAGTGAAACGCACAAGTCATGCGCTAGCGTGCGCATACTTTGAGACACTTCGTCACGAAGGTTTTCTAGTTTCTGATTCATTTGAGCTTGTAAAACATCCTTTTCGGCTCTCCAAGTATTATCATCGGGTGATGAACCTGCATTTAAGATAATTATATAATTGTTGCTCTTTTTAGTTTCGACTTCCCCGGGTTGTTGTGATGATTGATTCCCCATTTTTACTGTTGCAGTGTTTTTTACTGCGAGTGCAGCTGTTAGATGAGACTGCGATAATTAATTTCTCGTAATTTTCTTTAAATGAAAAACACCCGTTGGTTTAAAATTATTTTTATTTTAGACTTCATCAAGCGATGTGAACGCGCCGTGCTCTAGACTACAAGTGAGGATCACAATTTAATTCAGTTGTTCTCATGCAATACCAACGGTTAATACAGTTCATGTGCATTGGTATTAGATACAAGTAATTATACATAGAAAAACAGACAATTGTGTTATACATATGTATGTTCTAAGCTATTTTATTATATGTACTTAACATTACCGATCGCCTCGTCCTGGGGACGAAATGATTTTACTTATTTATTTTTGTTGTTGATGAAATTCGCTCCGAAAAGCCATCTAGAGCTACTTGCGGTAGGTGGGGGTTGATATTATTTTGACTATCAGAACCAGCTTAACACAAGCTCGCTGCATGGACACGTTTAATAAATAAACGTCTCAACAATACATGCGTTTCATCACTTAGTCGGTGTTAGTATTAGTATGTTACCCTAAACATAGACCAAACACCAGATGAAATGTCATGCAATGCGACATAGAACAAAAAGTTAAAAAATTAAAATAAATTTAACAAAAGATTAAATATTATATAGACGTTTTTTTAAGACATGCTTAGAGTCGTCAACAACAAAATACTCATATAAATTATTAACATTAATGCACATGCGATTAATAGGTCATACATGCTAAAGTTAGACCTTGAGGAGTTAACATGCAACAGAGGTAGCCTTCTCAAATTGTGCCTATTATCACGGAAAGAGATTTTGTCAAGTAATAACGGGGAATCAGCATTCGCGTTTAAGAGTTGGTGAACAAAAATTACATCGGCAACCATGCGACGTTTCTCAAGCGAGTGCATATTCAAGAGCTGCAAGCGATCCTCATAGGGTGGAAGAATCAATGAGTTATTCCAGGGTAGGTCCCTAAGAGCAAAGCGCAGGAAGTTTCGCTGAACAGACTCGATACGGATGATGTGTGTACTGTAAAAAGGCGACCAGACCTGGCTAGCGTATTCAAGAAGTGGTCTCACAAAACAAGTATATAAGCGTAATGTTATGGAGGGATTCGAGAACTCTCGGGACCAACGTTTTATAAAGCCCAGCATAGAACTACTCTTAGATACCATGTGGTTTATGTGAGAGTTAAAATTCAATCTATGATCACATTTGACACCCAAGTCACAGACAGAACTAACGCGGCGAATCGAGGAAGCCGAGAACCCATAGACATACGAGATAGGATTCAAAATCCTGTGGAAAGTCATCACCTCACATTTGTCGATATTGAGTACCAAATTATTGCTTTTGCACCAATCATAAAATTTGTGGAGGTCATCCTGTATCAGTTGACAATCATTAAAAGATTTAATCTGAGCGAAAAGTTTAATGTCATCAGCATATATTAAGACTTTGCAGTGCTTCGCTACGGAGACAATGTCGTCAATAGATAGAATAAATAGCAACGGACCCAAATGACTCCCTTGAGGTACGCCAGACGAAGCTTTCAAGACTCTAGAAATGGAATGGCGGAAATAGATTTGGTATGTTCTGTTATCTAGATATGACTCCGTCCATTTTAGGAACGTTGTGGGATTCCCATACTTTTCCATTTTGAACAGTATCACGGAGTGAGATAGTTTGTCGAAAGCTTTACTAAAGTCTGTGTAAATACAATCTGTCTGGTTGCCTTTTACAAACCCGTCAATGGTATCAGAGACAAATTCCAAAAAGTTAGTGGTTGTAGACCGACCCGAAACAAACCCATGTTGGTTTGAAGAGAGCAAATTCTTGCAGATTATTGATAACGGAGAGTAGATGATAGATTCAAATAACTTAAGCATGCAAGATAATTTTGCAATAGGCCTATAGTTAGAGATTTCTTTTTTACTGCCTTTTTTGTAGACAGGTATGATAAAAGAATTTTTCCATAGCTGAGGAAAACAACCACTATCGAGCGATTTTTGGAAAATAATTCTCAGCGGGGTTGCCAGGGAGAGGCAACATGACTTAAAAAAGGCTGGAGGGATCCCATCAGGACCCGTTGTAAAGTCATTTGGAAGCCTATTAATATGATCAAGTATATCCTCTTCTGAAATTGGAGGGATAGTGAATGAAACGTTATGAGAGTCGTTCATATGACTTAAGATGCTACTTTGAGGTTGAAAATTTGACGAGACAAAGGCATTGTCAAAAAAAGAAGCAAACATATAGCAAATCTCAGACGAATCATCACTAGCAGAATCCTTGTACCTCATGGTATTGGGGTAGTTGCCCGTTTTTTTCTTCATGTTAATAAACTTAAAAAAGTTACGTGGGTCACTAAATAATTTCGCACGCATACTTTGAATATACTCGTGATAGAGTGACGAGGAAAGATCTTTGAACTCATTATATGGTGTGAGGAAGTTGTTGTGACTTATAATGTCCTTGTCCCTCATATAACTTTTCCACAATTTATTCTTTTTTTAGACGCTTCAGTTCTTTATTGAACCATGGTGGAGACATTTTAGAGAGCCGCTGACGCTCGCGGGGAACGTGAGAGGAAAACAAATCGAAAAGAATTATGTGAAATTTAGAAACGTCTTCGTCAACATTATTGCTAGCCAGTAATGTGTTAAAGTCAATAGATGTAAGTGTACTGGAAAGTTCCGAAAAGTTAGCCTTTCTAAAATTGAAAAAGTATTCTGTTTCGTCACAATTTGTAAAGTTTTCAGTTTCATAGCAATATGTAATTAGTAGTGGGGGGTGATAATTGTCAAGAGTAGACATTATAACTAGGCTAGGTTCAACTAATAAGTTACCCGTGTCAGTAGAAAATACCAGATCTAACTGCCTACCCATGTCATTCTTAACATTACTGATTTGACTGAGGCCAAGAGATGAAATAGTGTCCAGAAAGAGTGATTCTCTTATTAACAAGTTATTAAGTGGGAGATAGTCTTCGTTATCATCGTTTAATACCCATTGTATATTGCGTAAGTTAAAGTCACCAATACGTAGTAATTCGTCAAGAGGCTCCATCTTACCATGGATAAAATTAGAAGTTGAAATGAGCAGGTCGTATAAATTTTGACCTTTGTCATCAACAATATTTATACAATCTGGAGGAATATAACAACAAAGTATATATAAGTCGTGTCTTAAGAGAGACAGCTTAAGAACTATAAGTTCGGTGTCAAGAGAGTTGGAAAAACTGGGAACCACAATTTGGGTGCAATTGAATTGGTTTTTAAATGCGAGGAGTACGCCACCTCCGCGAGCTTCAAAGTCAATATATCTATCTTTCCTAAAAATTTGGTAAGAATTGTCTAAGATTTCGGCATCGCGAAGACCATGATGCAACCAAGTTTCAGTGAAAGCAACTATATCAAAACAAGTTGCAGTAGAGGATTTGAAGATATTAACAGTTTTTGTCCGAATCCCCCTTACATTTTGATAGTAAAGGGAAATCGACTTCAGTTTTTTGGAACAACATTGCTTATCTTGGATGTATTTCTGGGATGGCGCTCAGAAGGCACAAATAATTTAGTAAAGGCTCCGGAGGGCCAAAATAAGGGATCCAATAACCGGTCCCGCGGATCCGCTGAAACAGTTAGGACAAAGGATGCAACCGGTTTAGAGGATTTACTAATCTTACGACACGAAATACTCTCCGCTGCAACATTTCTGGACCTAAGATATTTCAATATGTCCTCACACAACGTTTCAGGAGAGAAACGGGTGACGAAAATACTCGAAGGTTTTGGTACTGTTCTCAAAGAGGGACCAATAACACTTCCAAACGAGGACACAGGTGAAGCAACATTCATAGCCGTGGAATTAGATGCAGAATTAGATGCAGGTGCAAGCGAGAATTGACGCACAGCGTTTCCTGAGGCGACATCAGTCGAGGAACTCGGACTGATATTGGTAGCGGAAAGGTGCAAATTAGGTCGCTTTGCATGGCGCGACTGGCGCTTGCGACGAGGCTTAGAAGCAGGTAGGATAGGTGGCACATCAGTTCCTCTATTTGGAGCAGAAGTCCTTATATCGGAGGCTGTATTCTTTAACAATTCAGCATTAGTAGTTAGAGCATTATTATCATTGACATTATTAAGAGAGGTAGACGGCGAGTTATCATTAAGCACAATGATATCGTTAAGGGGCGAAACCGGCGAATTACCAATAGACCCATTATTTGGAGTAAGCACTGCATTGAGTTCACTGCATAAATCAGAGCAGCAAGGTGTGGGAGGCGGTAGATTATATTGGGTAGCGAGCCGCACCTTTATTTCATCAGCTATGTCCAATTAAAATGTTTGCAACAGATACCTCATCAGCAAGCTTTACAAGAATGGAATTGTACTCGGATTTAGAAGCTGTATCCTGAACGATGTTTTCAATCGAATGTGGAATATCGTTGATGTATGTTTTTAAATCCGACAGATGATTATTTAATGACGACGAGATCACCTCATAATGTTTCGAATGTGTAGCACAATCCATGAATTTGCACGCGAGGGAATCGAAGAGCTTGCATATCTTCTCGTCAAGAGTTTGAGCATTTTGTGAAAAGCTGCTCTTGAGTTTATTGCTGAGGAAGTCAAGTTTGATCTCAATGCCTTCAAGCTTCTTACCGAGGGCGTCAATGTTGTTTACCTTGGCAGCGACGGAAGTAATCAACTCAGCTTTAGAAGACAGAACGTCAAAAGCAAACAGCATGGATGCAACATTTGAGGCCAGCTCAGTTTGTGTAGATCTAATAGAACTAAGGTGAGTGCTCAGATTATCAGAGTTGCTGGCCAAGTCTTTCAATTGATCATTGTTACATTTGATGGCAAGCAATACATGTGGAAGGGTAATTTCCTTGCACTCAGTACAATAAAAGGAGAAAGCGTTGGTAATCTCCTGAACAGACTTTATGGATAAACGACCGAAATTGGAGAGTCCAACACAGGATGGATGGAACGATCTGCCACACAATCCACAACAATCAATCAGGGAAGAGCTGTTGTCGGAGATGGAACAATTAGCATAACCACAGCGAGTCATTATGTAGTGAGGAAATAATCCCAAAAACAAAAACAGTGTCCTGGGTTACCGGATAGATTCAAGTTAATGCGGTTGGAGTAATTAATTCAAATTAATGTGATTAAACCCTGAGTCACAACCAAATGCGGTTGGAGCAATTGATTCAAAATAAATGTGTCTAATCCTGTGTCACTACTAGAGGTTGGAGCAATTGGAAGATTGTTCCGAAAAGTGGTGTCCTGGATTTCCGGATAAATTGGGGATTGTATCACAGCTAATGTGTCTCCGAAATTCGAAATGGTAAGTGTACTAGGATAAAAATTAAAAAATTATACCAAAAGAAGAGGAGAACTGATGCAAATGCCCAGTGGGGCTGCGATGGCATACAAATAAATCTAATCACATAGGCAAAATCTCCGCAGGTGCTCCTTGAAACAGGTGTAAACAGCTGTTAGTGGTGTCAGCGTGAGGAAAGAAAATCTTTTTGGTTCTACACGAATGCAGCCTTGGTGCAATCAATCAGCGTCAGCACAAACTCTCAGGCAGTGAGGTGAAGTAGCGCTCCGGTAAACATATAATTTAAGATTTTCAGAAAAATTAAGAGCTTCAGCAGAGTATATGCTCGCAGAAGGAAATAAAGTTTTTTACCTTTCCGCAATATAATTCGAGAAGAGATTTCGAATTGTTGATGAAAAAGATGATCAGGAATCGACGTCTGACAAAATTGTCAGACAGAAGCAGGTGAAAAGGGTTAAAACCTTTAACGCAGGCAATTTCCCGTGTGAACTTTAACAAATTAGCTGATATCAAACACTGAGGAGACTAACTCTAGTGTACGATCACAACAAAAATAAAAATAACTCGGAAAACTCAAAAAATTAGAAGACAGAAACAAAACAGAAACAAACATCGACACTTCTTCTTCTTCTTGACTCAAGTTAGTCTGCTGATTATCATCACATGACTGCTCTGGATTACGCTCAAGATGGATATGAAAGATTCGACTGTTTGTTTAAGAGATTGGGCGAGTCGTGACCGCCCGCCGTGACGAATCCTCAGTATTGAATAGATCTTCATTCTCTGAAATTGGAAGAGCACACAGTTTAGTAATGGAACGTTTCAGTACTTGATTACAAGTTTTAATTGTTGCAACGCGAACAAGTCCATCTGAGCCGGGATGAACACTAAGGATGCGTCCTAAAGCCCATGTAGAAGGTGGCATATGATTTTCACAAATGGGGACGAGAAGACCCGGTTTCACATTGCCTTGTTTTTTCAGCCACTTGGTTCGCTCCTGCAAGTTGTTAAGATAGTCTGTTGACCATCGATTCCAAAAATGGTGGTACATCTGTTGGACAAGTTTCCAACGTGCCAGGCGGTTGATATGTATGTGTTCAAGGTTAGGTTCTGGGATTGTCAACAGGGCACTGCCAATTAAGTTAGCACTTGAAAGTCATCTGCATCTGGGCTGAGAGGATATAAATGGCGAGAGTTTACGCATGCTTCTATCTGCGTTAGAAGTGTGTACAGTTCCTCGAAGGTCAATGTTGAGCTACCTATAACTCTTTTTATGTGGTGTTTGATTGCCTTCACTCCTGCTTCCCACAAACCTCCGAAGTTGGGAGCATGTGGCGGAATGAAGTGCCATTCCGTTCCTTGCGAGGCTAACATATGGATAAATTCTGGCGGCAGCTCTGATTGACAAAGGAAAAATGACTTCTGCAGCTCATTTCTAGCTCCAATAAAAGTAGTTGCATTGTCACTGAATACATTTTGACAGTAACCTCGTCGTGCGGTGAATCTTTTATAAGCAGCAACGAACGCTTCACTAGTTAAATTTGGTACAAGCTCTACATGAATTGCCTTAGTTGTCATGCAAATAAAGAGAGCAATATAAGCTTTGAGGGATTTCATTCCACGTCCTGGACCGTATCTTACAAGGATCGGACCCGCATAATCAACTCCAGTATGCAGGAATGGCCTATTAGGCAGGATGCCCATAAGTTTCTGTTGGTACTTGGCCCTTTGATTGAAGCAGACCATGCAGTGATGTATATGTCTTCTGACTAAGTCGCGAGCACCAAGAATCTAAAACCGTTGCCTGATATAGCTGAGTGTCAGCTGAACTCCTCCATGTAAGGTTTTCTGGTGAGCATCACGAATTACTAATGCTGCAAGCTGACTAGTTTTTGCTAAGAGATATTGATGTTGAGCAATGTAAGGTAACTCTGAATTTTGCAATCTTCCACCGACGTGAATTGTTAAGGTATCTGGATCGCAAAATGGAGACAGGCGAAGCAAAGAATGCTTGGATGGGAGAAGACGTTTAGTTGAAAGTAGTTGATATTCCGTTGGAAAAGATACTTGCTGATCTTGCTTAATCCAAAATTGTAGAGCAGCGTTGAGGTCAGCTGATGTTAATTCTCCGTACGTGCGATTTTGAGATGTACGAACATTTTTCAAGAATCTAAAACACCAGGATGTGACGCGCAGTAATCTCGTTAATGAGGAGTACCGATTGATAAGATCCCAATGTTCAATGTGGGCTACAGTCATCACCGATGTTTTGGTGGACTTTTCCTCGAACTCTTCATCGGTGCATTTAGCCTTCCTAGAAACGGATGTTTGTGGCCATGATGTAGATGGTAGTTTTAGCCAACCTGGTCCTGTCCACCACAGTGGGTGAGTAATAAGCTGGGAGGCAGAAATACCTCTTGAAGCACAATCTGCAGGATTATGGGCAGAAGGAACATATCTCCATTTGGCTGATGACAATAAGTCATGAATATGGCTAGTACGATTCCCAATGAATGTCTTCCATCGTGATGGATGTGATGCAATCCAGGATAGTACGGTTGATGAATCAGTCCAGCAATATATTTGGATGCTGGTGAAATCTATGGCTTCTTTTAGACTGTGAACCAATTTTGCTGCCAGGTGAGCACCCATTACTTCCAGTCTTGGTATGGAAAGCGTTTTCACTGGTGCCAGCTTGGTCTTGGCACAAAGTAAGGACACTTGAATGTTGTCAAAGTTATGCACTGCACGAAAATATATAACTGCAGAATATGCTTGCTCTGAAGCATCCGAGAAGGCATGAATGTCATAATACTTTGTTGTAGAATGTATTCCGATCCATCGAGGAATAGAGACATCTTGCAGGTATGTGAGTTCTCGCCTAAATGAGGACCATTCCTCAATAATATCGTTGGATAGTGAGGTATCCCAATCAATCTTCTGAAGCCATAATTTTTGAATGATAGACTTAGCCAATAAAATTACGGGTGAAATGAATCCCAATGGATCATACAATCTCGCTATCTCCGACAATAACTTTCGTTTGGTAAGAAAATTTGATGGATCTGGAAGATTCACACGAAATTTAAAATAGTCTTTACACGGTTCCCATAGTAAGCCAAGTGTTTTCACCATAGCATTATCTGATAAACTAAGGGAATAATTGGTTTGGTGAATGTTCATCTGTTCCAGTACCTCAGAAGAGTTTGATGCCCATTTATGGAGCTGGAAGCCTCCTGCTTCGAGTATAGATATGAGTTCTTGTTGTGCCTGCATAGCTGAATTAACATCTTCGCCACCAAATAGCACATCGTCCACATAAAAATTATTTCGAATAATTGCTGCTCCGCATGGATAACGAGACTTTTCATCATCTGAGAGCTGATGAAGCGTTCTTATGGCAAGCTAAGGAGCAGAGGTCGTCCCATACGTCACAGTCGATAGTCTATAGCTTTGAATTGAGTCATTTGGTGATTTTCTCTAGACAATTCGTTGCAGATCACGGTCCTGTGGGACCACAAGAATCTGACGGTACATCATCTTTATATCAGCGGTCAACGCGATAGCATGTTTCCTCCACCGTAGAACGATAATGAATAAATCCGCTTGAAGTTTTGGACCAATAGCTAAGCATTCATTTAACGACAGTCCTGTACTCGATTTTTTAGATCCATTAAAAACGACTCGTAATTTTGTACTTATGCTGTTTTGGTTAAAAACCCCATGGTGCGACAAATAAAAACAAGTGGATGTTGAACAATTATTACTCGGTATTAACTCCATGTGCTTAAGTCGAATGTATTCGTCCATAAAAGCAATATAGCTTTCTTTTAGGTTCCGATTCGAAGTAAACCGTTTCTCCAGTGAGACAAGGCATCGTACTGCATTGCACATGGAATCCCCAAAGTATACGCCGTTTGAAGCTGTGGTACGTATAGGTAAACGTACTAGATATCTTCCATGCTCATCTCGTTTAGTTGTTGATTTATAAAAGTCGTCGCATGCTTGATCTTCTTCTGACAAAATATTGCGAGATTTCGGGACATCTTCAATTTGCCAAAATTTTTCGAGTGCAATGTCCAATTGATTAGAAGGCGAATCAATATAGGTATGATGCACTTGTACTGCGGGTAATTCTGATTGTAACTTGCATACTGGACCGGATAAAACCCAGCCAAGAGAAGTATTTTGTGCTGAAGGTTTCCCTTTATGCAATCCTTCTAGTAGAAGGCTACAATAAATATCAGCTCCAATGATTAGGTTAATTGGAGCATTTCCACCAAATTCAGGATCGGCAAGCTGAAGATTATGAAGAAAATGTATATCTTTAAACTGCATTTTGACTGGCATAGATACAGTTGTTAGCTTAGGCAGCACTAATGTAGACGCATTTATTGAGAAGTGTGGATTAATAGTTGATTGAATGAGCAATTGTGCAATAGCTCTGACAGTATGGCATGATGCTCCGATACCTTGAATAGGCAGGTTTACCTTTTGTTGAGGCAACTGTAAATATGATGCTATATGTGATGTCACAAATGTCGCTTGAGAGCCTTGGTCAAGAAGTGCTCGTACTTGAATTTGTCTACCTGTTGGTGATGATAAAATAACACGGGCTGTTGCTAGGAGGATAGCAGGTGATGCAAGAGTTTGGGTAGCTGAATTTGCTGAGACAGTTTGAATTGATGTTGGAGTTGAAGGAATAGCTTCCTGCAAAGAAGTGCTTGCTGTCGTCGGCGATGTTATGACTGATTGCATAGAGTAGTGAGCAGGATCTGCAGATGCGACGTGAAGCATAGTGTGATGTTGCTGCTGACAATATTTGCAGCGGTTGCTAGATGGACAATGATCTGAGCTATGGTCGGCACGCAAGCAATTGTAACAAAGTTGTCGTCTTTTAACAAATTCGTGACGCTATTGCACAGTTTGTTGCCAGAAAGATGGACAAAATAGAAGTAGATGTTTCTTCAGACATTGTGGACACTTAAACGAGTTTGTATTGGTTGACTTTGCAGCAACATTAGCTTTGATTACTGATGATTTATGAGACTGGGGATGGAATTTTAATTTTTCTTTACATCGAAAACGGGTTAAAATCCACGGATTGTAAGGTGTTGAGTCTATGTTGAAGGAAAGTACATAATTGCTGAAAGGTGGGAAGATCAGACGTAGAGGTAAGCGAATTTTCCCAATCCTTTGTCGTCATGGAATCTAATTTTTGTATTGTACTGAATACAAGCCAGTCGTCCCAGGTATCGACGGGACGTTCCAACGACTGTAGAGCTTTAACTGCTTCTATAGTACCATCGTACAATTTTCGTAGTTCTTCGGCATTTTCGGTCTTCATGGAAGGTAACGACGTAAATAATTGAAGGTATGAGTTAACTAATAGTCGCTTATTTTGGTATCTTTCGCAGAGAAGATCCCAGGCTGTTGAGTAATTAGCATCAGTGATTACGGCATTCCGTAGTAAATGTTCAGCTGGACCATAAAGGCAAGTCTTTAGGTAATATAGCCTTTGAGCACCAGTTAAATCTTTGTTAGAATCAATGACACTTTTAAATAAATCATGGAATGACGGCCATTCTTTAAGATCTCCACCAAATCGTGTTAATTGTATTTTAGGCAGAGTAGACAAGGAAACTGTGGATGATGAAAATACCGATGAGCTATGCTCAGACTGGCCTACTTGGCATTGTATGAGATTTTCTTTTAATTCGCCGTAACTCTCGCAATAGCTTAACTCTGCGAAGTCATATGAATTTTGAGCAAAATATGGCTCCGTGAGGTACTTTTTGATATCTTGTGACATAATTTTCTCGTGTATGGATTGGAATTTGTCCCAGTACTTTTGCAATAGTTCCAATCTTGCTTGTATAAACCATTCATTCCGTTTTTCTTTTGCGGTTCTGTTTGTATTGGCTATGATATTGCTAATTAACGCACCCGTTGCTTTTTTCTGATCCAATAAACCCTCCATATGTATCAATATATATATGTGACGTATTTATTTAATGGCAAAATTAAGAGAAAATTGGAATAGACTCACTGCGTATGACTGTAATATGATGGAATGTGTATGTAACTAGCAGCTGTACGACCAAATTTCGCAGATGTACCAACACTTTAGTCACAGTTACAAAAATTTGAGGTTGCAAAAGTGAATTTGGATTTTCCCATTAAAAATACATGGGATTTTGTGCCAGAAATTTCAAGGTTGCAAAAGTGAATTGGGACCTCCATAAGAAATAACATGGGATTTTGGGCCCGAACCGGCATTACTACCCTACTGAGGCATTGAACACTACTCGAGTTTTGGTGGTTGAACTTTCTTTTATGACTGCTTGGTACGGCAGACAGTAATGTTGGACTTGATTTGATCTATAATTTTTTTTTTTAAATTATAACTTTTTGTTTTAGACTTTGTAAAATTTATTATTTTCAAACGCAAGACATTAAATGTTAGACAGCTACAATAAAAATATTTGCTTGCTATTACCCATATTTGCATGCCATTACCCTCGCCCTCTATTTCTTAAACTAACTTTTCAGATCATCGCCCCCCATATTAATTTAAAATGTCGTAAAACTCGCCTTACTCAACATTGATGTACCAGCTCGTTATCACCAACAATTTGCGTTCATTGATGAGCAACATTTCTCCGTGTACTATACATGTTTTTAGCGCAACTTTCCAATCATTACTATCACATTAATTTAAATGCTGCAAAACTTACCTTACTCAACATTTATATGCTAGCTCTTTATCATCAACCATTTTTGTCTTCAATGAGTAGTATAAACCCGGGGTGGAGAAGTTAAATTTATCATTTTTTCACTAATTGGCAAGCAACTAGTGTTGGCTTTGCCCAACATCTTCCCCAGTTAAATACGTATAAAATAATCGAACTCGAGACATTGGTACATTCATTTAATTGAACGAACCTTTCGCTTTCAGCTCACAGGTCAAGTTTTCAAACTGTTTACATACAAGCAATTTTTTGTTTTTATACAAACTGCTTTTGTTTATATTTAAATCTTTATCTTTCTACACATATAATTAATGATCATTGAACTCTTAATTCCTATACATGCTAGCAATACCGCAGCAATTTTCACTATTATGCAAATTTAATTAGGTAAACGAAGCGGTTTTAATTGATGTAGCAGGAGCATACATGTAATTTAAATGTTATTGTATTCAAAGCACGCATCGATTCGTTTAATAAAAATAAATTCAGTCGCCTTTCGCTTTCAACTCACGGTTCAAGTTTTCAAACTGTTTACATACCGGCAATCTGACTCAACTTTTTTTCGTTATTATTGCAGCTCATGCTTTTTTGTTTACGTTACCTTCCTACTTCGGAAATTGATGTCATTTTGTTAAGAAAATATGATAATGTGATTTGGACAAGATCAATGATATTATGCAAATATCCAGAATTTCATATAAAAATTATGCGAAGCAACAGTATCAGCTAAGTAACAGGAGCACATAATAGGTGAATGTGTAATTGCACACATTTTCGCAGAAAGATGTGACGTGCTGTTGTTATTTTTGTTTTGTGCTAAATCAGGTTTACGTTGTCAACGAAGACTGAAGCAGCGAGAGTGAATAACGTATGTTTTCTTTTTAATGATAGCTTTTGTATATTTTGCAGTATTATCAACCTTTAAAGACGAGTCATAAGCAAAGCCTTGGGGAAACGACTGAGGGGGCCGTGGGGCACTAACCTATGCTTGTCTACGTTAATGAAGAGCTTTTGAAACAATTTTGTCAATTCACAGGTCCACCTTTAAAAATATATAGGATTTTTTGCCCGAAATTTTAAGGTTGCAAAAGTGAATTTGGATTTTCCCATTAAAAATACATGGGATTTTGTGCCCGAAATTTCAAGGTTGCAAAAGTGAATTAGGACCTCCATAAGAAATAACATGAGATTTTGGGCCCTAACCGGCATTACTACCCTACTGAGGCATTGAACACTACTCGAGTTTTGGTGAACTTTCTTTTATGACTGCTTGGTGCGGCAGATAGTAATGTTGGACTTGATCTGCCGTCATTAAGTTTTAAGTCAAGCTGACTTGACGGAACTTCTGTCATATGTCCCAGCTGGTGGTATTTCTTTATGCCTTAATGCCATAGATCGTGATTGCCCAAGTTCTGGTCCATTGTTATTTTTGAGGGGCAATTTCACTTGGTAGGCTCCATGACTTAAACGATGGTGTGTTTCTTCGTAGATTTTCTCGCACAGTTCGTCGTCGGGGTGGACTATTTGGTGTGGTATCTCTTCTATTTCCCAGAATCGTTTCAGTTGAAGGTCTAATTTGTCATCTTCAGTTACTTGGACTGCGAGTGTTTTGATGTGATTAGTTTCGTCCCTGTGTTCTGTTTTGCCCATTAAAACGCAGCCCAGTTGAGTATGTTGTGCTGTGGGTTCTCCTGGAGCACCTTTGATGATTCCGTTTTCGATAATGTCTGCGTAAATGTCAGCTACTAATAAAACGTCAATTGGACCAGGTTGGTAGAACTTCGGATCCGCTAGGTGTAGATGCTGCAGATAGAGTAATCTTTTGACGTTTAATGTGTCGGCTGGGACGAAATCTGTGATTTTGTGTAGTATAAGTGCGTTCATGCTTATTTCAAACTGTGTGGAGTGATTTTAATTTGAATGATTCCTGGGATTTTATGGAAGTTGTCTGAATTTTACCTAGTCCAGTTACTTTGAAATTTACAGGTTGTTTTTGCATTTTTAATCGTTTTATTACGCTTTCTGTAATAAACGAAACTTGAGAGCCCGAATCTATCAGTGCTCTCACTTGATGATTTTGTCCGTTTGGACCTTGAATATGGACTAGTGCTGTGGACAATAATGCTCGGTTGATATTTGAAAATAATGATGTAGTGTTTGGCTCATTGCTGCCACTAGGCTTCATGTCTGCTTGCCTCTGGTCATTATTTGTCACCTCGTTTTTGCTTCGAGAGGTTGATTTACGTGTAGTAATGTGTTGTGCCCTTTGTGACACAGAAAGCAGGTTTTTTGGCTGGGACAACTATTGCTGTTGTGTCCTGATGCGAGACAATTTTTACAAAACTTAAATTGTTGCACGAATTCTAATCTTGACGCTGGAGTTAATTTTTTAAATGCCGCGCAATGCAAAAGCGTGTGATTTTTTTTGCACTTGGTGCAAGTATATGTTTTGCTCATGAAGGCATGTGTGCATGGTTAGATGACGGCATGTTATTTGAGTTCGTGGGTCTATAGCCGCGCCGTAACTCTTGGGTATGTGGAGACCTTGTTTGTCGTCCATGTTCTGCTGAGTTCAAGCTTTGACGTACTTGAATTAATTCTAGAGTACGGAAACATGACTAAAGAAAAGCTAACAGATCAGCGTATGTTGGTAACTCGCACTTGCTACCTTGCTCTTGCGCCCATAGTTGATGAGTCTCTGATGGGAGGCGTTGAACAAGGTTATAAATTAATATAGCATCCCAATGTTCTATAGGTAGCTCTAAATATTTTAGCTCGTGGAGCTCTCTTCTGTCTGGTCTAGAAGAGAACGAATGGGTGAGTTGATTCGTTTTTAATGGGAATTTGTTTCAATAATGCCTCTAAGTGAGTGTTGACTAGGACTCGTTTGTTGTCATATCTCTTTTTTAATAATTCCAATGCCTTGGTATAATTAGTTTCTGTCACTTCAAATTGACGCAACAAGCGTTCTGCTTCGCCTGTGACACTGAGCTTCAGGTAATGAAGATTTTGAACTTTGGATATGTTTGGGTCTGTGTGTATAAGTGAGTTATAGAGATCATGATTTGTAGCTACCGTTGAAAGTTGGTATGTGAATTAGTGCAAGCCGTGTTTCTGGCTTTGATGGACGTACTGACTGGACTCTGGTTTCGTTTGTCTTTGTAGTGAGAGGTAGTGCTGGGAATGACTCCTCTAATTCCTCTAATAGAGTGGAGAGGAGACTTATATAAGTTCGGTCTCCTCATATACCTCATATCCTTTAGCGTACTCACTTTGAGCGCCATTTTTTGTGGACAAGATTGCTACATGCAGATCTGTGAACGATTTCCAGAGTTTTTCTAGAGAATCTATGAGTGCTGCATAGTACTTTTTGCCTGTTTTGGTATCACTGTTTGCCTTAGTGTGGTTTACGGCGTTTGCTCGTTTAGAGCTAATAGTGATAATGTCAAACTAGCAACATCTGACATTTAAAAATCTTCCTGTCTTATCCGGCTCGATGGACAAATTTTAAGTCCCTATATGGGCCGGTTAAAAAAATGATAAGAAAGGAATATTTTTAAATAACAAAAATTTAGCCATTTATTATTCACAATATATTTCTTAAAAGCTAGGCAATTCAGTACTTAAATTCTAATTTAATTCAAAAATTCACTTTAATTTAATTCAAACTACTTAACAATTCAAACTTACTTATTTATACTAATTAAAAAGGCAATGAGCCTCCACTGGCGAGTTTTATTCTTTAATCTGTAATAAATAAAAAAGACACTATTATTAATAAAATCAATTAAAGGGGGTAGGATTTTAGTTTAACAGAGTGAGCGTCATATAACTGCTCTTTAAAATGGCTGGGATCAAGACTCCCGATGTAGGGTGCTGAAAATATATTTAAATTAAATATATTAAATTTGTTATTAAAAAAATGGGATTCATTCCCTTGGTTTAATTTGTTAAACAAGACTTCAGTGGTTTCAATATAACTGCCGATCTGTCTTGATGCTCAGTCAGAACTTGAGGGATTTGCTACTTCCAGTAGCTCGCTATTTATAGGCAGAAACACAATAGGAATTGTGTCTGCCGGTGGCGTTGCCAATGACGCCCGCGTCATTGTGTGAATTTTAATACATTTGGTCACAGTTTTAATGAGAATAATTTACTATGTACTGAAAGCTGCCATTTTGGAAATGTCAAACGAGTTGGTGGCAGCTGCTTGGTTATAGGTAAGTGTTTACACGTACAAAATCGGGTCTCCACAAAGCAGTGGAAATCGTCCCCACTCCTCTCAAATCCATCCCCCTCGATCCCAACCTCACCAACCCCGTCACGCTCCCTCCGCCCTGGAGGATCAAGACAGACCACATCATCGACTGCGAAGTACATTACCAAGCCAATGACAACGATACAAAAAGACGGCTGCACACAGAGCTCAAAGCAAGACTGAGCGCGGACAACGTCTTCTGCACAGATGCCTCGAAAGCGGACTCTGCTGTAGCCTTGGCAGTCATCGCAGACTGCTCAAACGGTAACGTACAAATCTGTAGGAAGTTACAAAGTTGGCAGCCTCCCTGAAGGGTGATTTTCTCAGACTGCCTTTCTGCGATCAAAGCGATCCGTAACATTAAAAACAAAAACAGTCTGGCAGCAAAAGTCAGGAGAACAATTCAAAATCATAACATCTGGATCGCCTGGTGTCCTGGTCATGTGGGCATTTCAAGCAACGAGAAAGCAGACTGCCTGGCCAAGAGCACAGCCGAGAGCGAGGAGATCACTATCAACCCTCCAGTGTACAAAGCTGCCCTCACGCAATACAAACGGCTACGAGACGCCCTTAGACAACTGGCTTGGAACAGCTCAGGTGATTTCCTCGCCAGCCACCACAACACCACGAATTGGACAGAAATGCTCGATCTACCCAGACGAACAATGATCGAGATCGCCAGAATAAGGCTGGGGCACTTCCTGGCCATTAAGCAACACCTGTTCAGAGGACAGCCAACACCACCTTGCACCTTTTGCGATGGCGCAGCACTCACTGCAAAACATATCTTTCACGAGTGCGGGGAAATACCCAGACTACTCTACGAACGAGGCATAACGACAAGAACAACTGAACTCCTGAAGTACTCCAGAGCGGCTACGAACGGACTAATCCCCGCACTCAAACAATACCTAATTGCCAACGGACTAACAACGAGTCTCTAACGCACCACATACTAACTCAAACGGATCTTAATGAAAAATCCTAGTTACCTCCTCCACACTATGCCACAAAGTCAAGCGTTAAGATAGATTTTAAGCATTAGTGGCAAAATCTTATAAAATTTAATACAACATAAACAAATACTATTAGGTAGGAGACAACTCGATAGAATTACACTAATAAACTTAATCTAGAAAAGAATACTAATAATAAGGTTACGACAAAACAAAAGCTACTAACCTTTAAATTAGCTTAATTAGCTGTTAGTGCCCGGATGGCCTCGACGCCGTGGGCGATTAGCTTTATTGTCACAGGTTTAGGTTACTAAGGTTAATCAATAAAGATGTTTTTGAATTTTGAATTTGAATTGAACAATGAATAAATCAACCCCAGGTATTCGAATACATAAGGATAGTTGTCGTAACAGGAATAACGATATAGTATATAGTGAAAATACTTGCTGGTACCAGGTGTGTAACTCAATGTACATGCCCAACTGCTAGAATGAGTGTATACATACATCACATAACGCATAATCTTATTGCCGAATACGTATTGTAAAACGATATGAAATCTGTGAGGTGTGAAAAACCAAAACTGCCTAGCCCTATAAGGGGAGAAAGCAGACTGCTGCTTAGTTCTAAAATTTAAAAATTCGTTGCATTTAATTACTTACTTACTTACTAAACTGAATTATGTATTATAGCTACTGAAGTAATGAAAAATAACGTAAAATACTTAGAACTGGAAAAATAAGTTGCTTAATTAATTACTGAGACTCAAATGTATTTGCATTTAGTAATAATAACTGTCGCGGTAATGAAAATAAGAAACGATAGCGGAAATATTTTGACCACAGCAACGTGACTCTCGATGTAGTAATTGCTTAATGAATTTTATTAGGTATATGCTTTAATAATTCCTGTAAAATTTTTCTAACTAATAAAAACAAAAATGTGAACAATATAAAAACTGGCTACAGTATTGAAAGGAATGAGAAATACTTGGCACTGGAGACTTGAGTTTTAGTTTAGCATCTGCGTGTTGCTGATCAAGTCAGGGTTGAAACCTTCACGTGTGTTCAGAGTATGCCAGAAAAAGGAAAGCACCCAGTGGCTAGAGCACATTAACCATGAATGAAAAGCTCTGTTATTACAGTGAGCAGCACTCCTCGTCCTGAGATCCGGAATCAAAAAATAAAATCCTCGCTCGGAGTCGGGTAAATCTTACGTATGACATTTAATCGGAATTCCTTACAATTAGCTGATGAACTGTGTAATTTGCGAAATGAAGCGTGACACCACATTGTTACATTCCTTCACGAAAATATTCACATAAAATCTGTTTAAATCGCTATTGCGATAACTTCATCGACTGTTGGTTGAATCGTAGAGAAACTTGTGCTACTGCCAATTTGACTGACAGCTGATTTAACCAAAACAAAAATGTCTGAACTGCCCAATTTCTTCGTTCCTCTTGTAGAACAGAAATTGTGCACATTCATAAATTAACTTCGTTCTGCGAAATATTTATTTGTCACCTGTAAATATAAAAACGAGTTGATCTTCTTCAGTTTAAGCACTAGTGCAACTTCCTATAATCTACTACTAGTGTAAAACTCTCTCTTACGGAATATCAACTGCAAGAAACTGAAAACTGCCACGTGTGGGCACAAACAAAATGAGCTTTCAATGCGCTGTCACGACACTGATGCCTGCTGCCCCCTGTCAATCAACGTAGAAACTAAAATGCACAACAACGTCTAAGCACAATCACATGTAGGTGGCGGTAGTGTAGCGGTAATTAAAAAATATAGTTTGGTTGCTCATTTATCACTGACTTTATTCTCTAAACGATTTTTTTGCTCTATAAAAATTAATTACTAAATAAATTATTTCAAACTAATAAAAAAAAACTGCAATTCTTTAATTCATTTAAATCTATATCTAAGTTAATGATTATAGTTCTGCTCAAATTTCTTACTGCTAATAAATAATTCAAATTATGCTTTAATTCTTTATCTTCCTTATTATTTAGTCCTACAAACTATTGCTGAAAGAGAAATATTAATTAAGACGTCAATTGTGAATTAAACTAACACGTAGTGTGAAGCTGACCTTAGAAAAGGCAGATTTAGACACTGTGTATATAGGTTAATTAATTGACTATTTTCCGTATAAAATGTATTATTCTTAGATAAATCTAAATTGTTTTGTGATTCCTATTTAGTGTAACCAACATCCAAAATAGCTAGCGTTCACACTTTACGGACAACAATCACCCTTTCCAATGATTTATCTAGCTGAGACTAATTACCTTGTAATTTGTTGTAACAAATTCGAAATACGCGCGTTGAAAAATTTACCAAAAAAATTTGTAGAATGTATTGAGGAAAAATCGAACTAATTGAAGCAAAGAAAATGAAAATAAAATTTAAGCGAATTGAAAAGGAGAATTAAACAGAAAATTATTATGCACAAAAAAAAATTAAAAAAATAATTATTAATGTTGAAAAATGAACTTTACTTTAAAAACGAAGATGAACTATTTTTTAATTAATTAATCACTGAGACCCTTTAAAACTTTGCAAATTTGAAACACTGTGACCTTTCGGCAGCTGTATTTCTCTTGACAAGTCGATGAAAAAGAAGAAGGATTGAAGAAATGAGCCCCTTTTTATAGAGAAATTTGTTCCATTTTCGACATTTATAAAGTCGAATATTCAAAAATTTCACTGAAAATGACAAAAGAATGAAATTTTCTTACTGTCAACAGATAGCAAATTAAATAATCTACATTTTGATAATTTTCTCTTGAAAATTGATTGTAAATTTGATGTTTTTAATCAATTTTTGTAAATTTTGGACCATTTGCTATAAAAATCTCGATTCGTTACATTTCATTTCAATGTAGTAGATTTTTATGTCATTTCGTAGTATTTGCTGTCTTCTTCCCACTGTGAGTCTCTTTCGCACTCATTGTGGGAAATGTATTAGTAAAAAATCGCGAATATCACGTTTCTCGTGTAGAATATTGCGAAACGAATGCGGCCATCGAAATCACGGTTCAATTCTACGTGATTTCGATATGTCAAAGGTCGCGAAATTATGAAGTTTACGATGTTTTGACACTGTCGCACGCGAGTGTCATTTGTGTTTTTATCTGTGTTTTAGTGTTTTTTAGTGGTTTTTTTCAGGTGTTTTCATTCACCAGGGATATTCTTGATAAGCAGGTAAGCAATTTTCTTATTTACTTTGTTGATTCAGCTTGTAAGTTGCTAATTTTGCAAATATGTGGCAAATGTCAGGTAAGTGCTTTTGTGGCATTTTGTTATGATCGTAGCGTATTGCATATAGCAATATGCTACACTGAGAAATACTGCAGCGCGTATGCCGGCTGCTGTCAAACAAAATACCGAATGCACCCAGACCGAGAGAAGTCCGTTTCCTCGAATGCGGTGTGGCATGCTGGTTGGGTGAGAGGAAAAAGAAGACTTTTTCCGGGCTGTAAATTTTTTTTATTGGAGGGAAGTGTGTCGGCAAGGAAAAAAGAAAGGAATCATTTCTTTTGGTGTGTGCAGGTCATCGAAAAGTTTGTGAAGGAAAGAGAGAAAAATTGACACAATCAAGCGCTGGATTAGTCCCCGAAGAACGGAAGTAAGGCATCTGTCGTGATGTAATCCAGAATACGTGAACGTAAATTAGAATACAAATCGGGACGAAAACGCCGCATCAGTGGATTCCCCTTCTAGGGCAGGTGGCCTCGCTGAAAGGTTCACCAAGCTTCCGTCTCAGATACACAAAAGGAATTTTATAGAAAGCTCATGCAATTGAGCTGAACCCATATGAGTGGAACCACAGACCGTGAGCACTAGCGCTCCCGCGTCCAAGAAGCTCCCCTAATATTAGTAGTATAGTTCTCCCAGGATTACGTCAAGTCACTGCGCGGGCAATACCCAAATGAGCGTGAATATCGTATTGGCCAACTCCACGCTAGATTTAGCGAACTTGTAAGAGCTCCTCCATACGGGTTTATTCTAATCAGCACGTCAGTTCTCCCCAGAGAAACCTTGGAGACACCTGCAGCGTCAGAGTTGATTTGTTTTGGAGTCCAGCCACCCAAATGGAAGTTTTATTTGTCAATTGATTTAAAGTTAGAATTATATTGTTAAGTAAATACTCTTTTACATATATAGATAAGAAGTTAGCCAGCAGTCCGACATAATAATGAGTGGCATTCATGAATTTTTCTCAATTGTTTTATCAAGCACAGTAGACAATCTCAGAGGCGCCTCTGCGTGGGATCCCCAGCAAAAGAACCTGTAAGTTGATTTTCGGTTTTTGTTTTTGGTTGCATATCTTTGCGGATGATATAAATTAAATTAAATTTTAAATTAAATGAAACATTATTGTGTTCCAGCTCAACGATTATTATTAAGGTTGAAGTTCAGGAAGAGTGCTCCTCGGTTCATAAGCGGTACGAGCAGTGTTAGTGATGTAAGGTCAGAGGCCATAGATTCTTATTATATGTTCTACCTGGACAGACGTAAAGGCCAGAGGAATAAAATAAATTTTGTATTGACTTAATTTTAACGATATCTAGAGCACTTGAATGGCTAATTCTTATAGTTTATCTAGCTGGCACTCCTAGATGTATGATTGTTGGATTTGCTAATTGTAGGTTGTTCTAATTTAAAGTGCGATGTGCCATGAATTTAACGTAACTGTAAAAGAAATTCTTTTTTTTTTTTGCATAAGAGACACCTCTAGCTGGTTTGTCACAGATGTTATACTAGGGTGATTAAACTTTCCGATTTCTTGTACATACCTCGTAATCTATTTTAAGGCACAGGCCAGTAATCACAATAATTAATGATATTCTCGACACATGAATGGATTTAGGATTCCATTCGGACGGCTAAATTAAACTATTTACATTTTTCGAATTCATTATATATTTCAAGATTCATTTATAGCTATAGCCTTATTCGCATATGTTTATATATTCTCGCTTCACGCCGGAGCAAATGTAACTATTTCATTCTGATTGTAGTATGTCTACCTTTTATAACGTAACTATGACGCTGTAAGCTTTTTCATTATTCCCTTCACTCTCCTGGAGCCCATTAACGTGGAGGTCGCCTAGGTCCGCTCTACTATCTTTACAGGTCAGCAAGGGACAATGAACTAATTTGCTGCCATCAGTGCCGTATGGGTGGTTGGGGCATGCAGTGAAGGCATATCATCTGCGCCTTTAATATTGGATGTAGGTAAGTGACGTCAAGGTCCCTTCAGGACTGAATGTGTGCCGGTTTGTTTTTATTGATAGGCACGAGATTTTTTCTTTTTTTTTTATTATGGCAGACGGCAGCGGCAGATTTTTCGTGGAACCTCCCCACACTCTCCGCCAATGAGCCGAGGCGAGCTAGCATGCCGCCCTGCAGTCAACGCTGTCCGTCGAGTGATCTGACAGCTCATGCTGGCAGTCTGGACTTCACGTCCAAGCCAATCACTCTACATCGTTTCATAACAAAAATGGCGCCCAACGTGGGGCCACCTCAGTTAGACTTCGGTGGTCTAAGTATAAATTTTGCTGGGGACTGAGACTTAGAGAGAGACGATCATCTGGTGTCTGCTAGTTGATTGACATCAAGTCTCACATCCAGTAGAAGTTATATGTGGACCTGAGCCTAATTGGTTTGGTATTAGAATTTTTTTTTGTAACGTAAAGTAAAGTTTTTCAAGTAAAGTAAAGTTGAAGTTATGAAAAGTTTTGAAAGTTTTGATATTTTTGATTTGAGAATTGTTGATTAAAGTAACGTAATGTTCTGAAGTTTTTGGAAAATTGAAGTTCGGCTTTAGGTTTGACTTTGGTCAAGCCTCAAGCCTGAATAGTTTGTGGAATTTTTTGAATTTATTGAATTTTTGAAACTTTTTGAATTTTTTTTGAAACGATCTTTCCTGCTGGCCTTCTGCCATGGAAATGGTAGATGGCCTCACAACATTTTTTTTTGTGCTCTCGCGGAGACATGTTCTGTCGGCCAACTGGCTGGACAGAGTTATGAGTCTGTGAGACGACTTTTTGGCTTCCAGCTAATTAGTTGACCAGATTCATGACTCTGCCCGGCTGGAGGACTAGCTGGATATGAGGATTCGGTGAAGAGGAAGGAAAGAGTTGTTGGAGGATGGAAGTGATGCTGGAGACATTCAGTAATCAGCAGTTGGCACACTGCTAACTGCCTGGCTAAAGATTCTCTAGTATCATTTTCAGTCTCTAGCTTCTTCAACCCGCCTCTTCCCAGATTTCTGTGAGAACTCAGACATTTTTTTCATGCACACATTCACGTCGCTTGCTTGTATCAATACTTTTGTTGACCTAAGAGAGGGTGACCTGGAGCGGTTTCATGTGTAGGGCAGCTCCTAAAAGTGAAGGGGAAATCGTATGATTTTGATTGGATTTTTTTTTAACGCTTAATTGAACTTTTGGTGACTTCTCCGAAAATTTTGCATTGTCTTGAACTTTTAGAAAGAAGATTTTTATTCGAAGAGGTTGCTATCTCTTCCGAACGCCTGCATTTCCTCTTGTTAAATCGATATTTCCGTTAACTCGAGTTAGGAAGAATTTACAAACTTCTCCGAACCTTTGATTTCTCTTGAATTTTATTGACAACTTCTCCGAACTTTCGGCTTCTTAAATTGGTATTTCGGTATCTCAATTTTTGAAGAGTCTGTTAGCTTCCGGACTGTTGAATTCTTTGGATTATCCTGACATTCCTTACAAACCCTTGGTTTGTAAAAAAATTTCTTTGCTTGACTTACAACTGAACACTTTGTTATGGTCGTAGCGTATTGCATATAGCAATATGCTTCAAGAATTACTGAAGCTGCGTCAAGCATAAAAAAATGAACGCACCCCGACCGAGAGAGATGCATTTCCTCAAGCTGCAGATGACAGGCTGGGGATGACAAGGAAGAAGAATCAATCTGTCTTACTTCTCGCGTAAAAGTCGCGTGCATAAATGAAATCAGAAAACATCATCAAAAATCCTCAACAACATCTGGCTCAAAAAGGAATTTCCAAAGGGTGCTGGACAGAGAGAAAAGAAAATTTTGCTGAGCTCTTTGAAAGGGAAGAACTTTTTGCTGCTCCAGAGATAAGTTGGCCGGATTTTTTTAATTCTGGCGTTTCTGTCTTCCGTCCAATTTTGAGACATATACAATTTAACAAAATTCGCTGTTGAGCAAGGAAGTTTTGATGCAGGCGACCAAGGGCTTTGAAATCAATATTTCTCGGACTGGTCGCACCAAGATACATTTCAACAGTTCGTGATCGGTACTAAAGGTATTCGGTGGCATCCACCTTTGCCAGCATTTAATACAGTCATAGTGGTGGAATACTTAAAATATGGTATAAACTCAATACTTTTTCAAAGGGGAATATATCCGCCTGAGAGTTTTGTGAACACGCAGCAATATGGATTAGCAATTGTCAAAATTCCAACAATCGTTTTCTTTGGACTTGTGCTCCAAAATGTCAACAAAATCCAGCACAAAAGGTGTAAATGGTAAAAATGGCGCCCAACGTGGGGCCACCTCAGTTAGACTTCGGTGGTCTAAGTATAAATTTTGCTGGGGACTGAGACTTAGAGAGAGACGATCATCTGGTGTCTGCTAGTTGATTGACATCAAGTCTCACATCCAGTAGAAGTTATATGTGGACCTGAGCCTAATTGGTTTGGTATTAGAATTTTTTTTTGTAACGTAAAGTAAAGTTTTTCAAGTAAAGTAAAGTTGAAGTTATGAAAAGTTTTGAAAGTTTTGATATTTTTGATTTGAGAATTGTTGATTAAAGTAACGTAATGTTCTGAAGTTTTTGGAAAATTGAAGTTCGGCTTTAGGTTTGACTTTGGTCAAGCCTCAAGCCTGAATAGTTTGTGGAATTTTTTGAATTTATTGAATTTTTGAAACTTTTTGAATTTTTTTTGAAACGATCTTTCCTGCTGGCCTTCTGCCATGGAAATGGTAGATGGCCTCACAACATTTTTTTTTGTGCTCTCGCGGAGACATGTTCTGTCGGCCAACTGGCTGGACAGAGTTATGAGTCTGTGAGACGACTTTTTGGCTTCCAGCTAATTAGTTGACCAGATTCATGACTCTGCCCGGCTGGAGGACTAGCTGGATATGAGGATTCGGTGAAGAGGAAGGAAAGAGTTGTTGGAGGATGGAAGTGATGCTGGAGACATTCAGTAATCAGCAGTTGGCACACTGCTAACTGCCTGGCTAAAGATTCTCTAGTATCATTTTCAGTCTCTAGCTTCTTCAACCCGCCTCTTCCCAGATTTCTGTGAGAACTCAGACATTTTTTTCATGCACACATTCACGTCGCTTGCTTGTATCAATACTTTTGTTGACCTAAGAGAGCGTGACCTGGAGCGGTTTCATGTGTAGGGCAGCTCCTAAAAGTGAAGGGGAAATCGTATGATTTTGATTGGATTTTTTTTTAACGCTTAATTGAACTTTTGGTGACTTCTCCGAAAATTTTGCATTGTCTTGAACTTTTAGAAAGAAGATTTTTATTCGAAGAGGTTGCTATCTCTTCCGAACGCCTGCATTTCCTCTTGTTAAATCGATATTTCCGTTAACTCGAGTTAGGAAGAATTTACAAACTTCTCCGAACCTTTGATTTCTCTTGAATTTTATTGACAACTTCTCCGAACTTTCGGCTTCTTAAATTGGTATTTCGGTATCTCAATTTTTGAAGAGTCTGTTAGCTTCCGGACTGTTGAATTCTTTGGATTATCCTGACATTCCTTACAAACCCTTGGTTTGTAAAAAAATTTCTTTGCTTGACTTACAACTGAACACTTTGTTATGGTCGTAGCGTATTGCATATAGCAATATGCTTCAAGAATTACTGAAGCTGCGTCAAGCATAAAAAAATGAACGCACCCCGACCGAGAGAGATGCATTTCCTCAAGCTGCAGATGACAGGCTGGGGATGACAAGGAAGAAGAATCAATCTGTCTTACTTCTCGCGTAAAAGTCGCGTGCATAAATGAAATCAGAAAACATCATCAAAAATCCTCAACAACATCTGGCTCAAAAAGGAATTTCCAAAGGGTGCTGGACAGAGAGAAAAGAAAATTTTGCTGAGCTCTTTGAAAGGGAAGAACTTTTTGCTGCTCCAGAGATAAGTTGGCCGGATTTTTTTAATTCTGGCGTTTCTGTCTTCCGTCCAATTTTGAGACATATACAATTTAACAAAATTCGCTGTTGAGCAAGGAAGTTTTGATGCAGGCGACCAAGGGCTTTGAAATCAATATTTCTCGGACTGGTCGCACCAAGATACATTTCAACAGTTCGTGATCGGTACTAAAGGTATTCGGTGGCATCCACCTTTGCCAGCATTTAATACAGTCATAGTGGTGGAATACTTAAAATATGGTATAAACTCAATACTTTTTCAAAGGGGAATATATCCGCCTGAGAGTTTTGTGAACACGCAGCAATATGGATTAGCAATTGTCAAAATTCCAACAATCGTTTTCTTTGGACTTGTGCTCCAAAATGTCAACAAAATCCAGCACAAAAGGTGTAAATGGTCATTAGATTTTACTACAAAGAAAAATGCTGATATTCCTTCATCGCCAGATTATAATCCTTCAGTTGCACAAAGTAGATACAGTCGTCAACTATAAAATGAATTTGTAAATTATTTTAAATTCTAATTTTTATTATGATTACGTTCCGCACTTTCTTATTTAATTTCGTTCAAGATATAAGTGTAGATACAAATGCCGCTGAGCAATATTATTTCAACTCATCGAATTAGTTTGTGATAGAGCCTACAGACAGCAAGTCGAAGCAATAAATTCTAATTTAATATTTAACTAGATGTCGGATGCTGAAGCGCTTCATCATACCGTGGGATTTTCACCGTGAGTATTATTGATATATTACACATTTTCTTTGGTATACGCATACTTCGGCTTTTGTAGCGACTTACACATGTAGGACTTCCTTTTATTGATATTCTTTTCATGTAGCTATATATAATTTTGTTTTAATACTATATATACAAATATGGTTCCAGTTTTTGATATATTTACATGTATATACTTTGAAATGATAACTTGTTTAAGTAGACACTCTATATGTATAAATATATGTATAATTTAACGATATACTTACCAGTATACATTTTGAACGGATGATTCGGTTGAGTCAACACTCTACTTACCTATATCTATATATACGATAATGATATACTTACTTGCACATATATGTTTGATTTCATGATATACTTACCTACACATGTATATTGGAATCTTGACCTTTTGAATTTTTTTTTGATTTAGTGCTTTATATATAACTAGCTATAGTTGATTTGTTGAATACTACACATTATCGAAAGTACCGGACGGAAAATTAGATTAAAAGCAATTTTTCTAGTTAGATTTAAGTGTATAGTTTTGAACTGGACGATGAGAGAAGTATGAGAGAAATAACAATCCTCAGTTGATAGATTATTACAAAATGAAGTTTTCAAAGGAAATTATTTAGAGATTAAGTGTAAAATAACATAATACTGATAATTAATCTAAAAACGCTTTTG
Source organism: Dioctria linearis (assembly GCA_963930735.1). Lineage (NCBI taxonomy): Eukaryota > Metazoa > Arthropoda > Insecta > Diptera > Asilidae > Dioctria > Dioctria linearis. Next base: position 147,904,120 of record OZ005740.1, on the reverse strand, counting down.
TTACGTAGAGGTGTCATTCCTAATTACACAAAAAAAAAGGTATCTTTTAAAGAAATTTTTTTATCAGAATTATAACGTAAATATGAAATTTGGAAGTTTTGATTATTCCTTCACATCCCGGAGCACTCTCACATAGGATGAAGGTCGTCTAGGTTCGCCTAGTCTCTGTCTCTCTCTCTCTCTACAGGTCAATTAGGGACTCTGAAGAATTATGCCCCTCAGAGTCAGATGGGAGGCTGGGGCAGGCAAAGAAGGCAGAACATCTGCGCCTTCAAAGGTATACAGGTAAGTGACGTGAGGGTCCCTTCAGGACCGGATATGTGCCGGATTTTGTTGGATAGGCACGACGCATTTTTTTGATTATGGCTGACGGCAGCGGCAGGTTTTTGTGGAACCTCCCCATACTCTCCGCCAATAGCTGAGGCGAACTAGTGTACCGCCCTGTAGTCAACGCTGTCCGTCGAGTGATCTGTCAGCTCATGCTGGCAGTCGGGACTTTACGTCCAAAGCGAATCACACTTCATAGTTCCATAACAAAAATGGCGCCCAACGTGGGGCCTATGTTTAAGACCGGCTTGCTCAGTCGACCATTTTTCAGCGTTTTCTGAACCATGGGTGGCGCAGACCACTCTGCCCTGTTATGGTCGTTGCAACAGGCAGTGACAACAGCCTAGGTGACGTGTCGAGCATTTTGGCCAATCACACTTATTGTATGCTGGAATTGTGACCAGTCCGGTCACTTTTATCAAGACTGCAGGCAAGAGAGACAAGTTGTGTTCTGCTATGGATGTGGACACAAAAATGTTTTCAAGCCTGATTGCCGCTATTGTAGACAGAAAAACGAGAGACGGGTCGGGAATACCACCACCTCTTTCCGACCAGCGTCAACGTCGCGAGCGACAACTGCAACGAACGCTCCAGTTCAAGCTTTGAACACGGAGGAAGGTCCGCTCCATTAGCAGACCTTGACGAATCCCTGAATTATCCAATGATATCATTCAGTGATTCTGATGATATCAGTAAAACACCTGAAAGTACGAACATTTCATTGAGGGAGACGGAGAATCTGATAGACTTCTCCGTAGATCTTCAGGCTCCCATTTCCACTTCTGGGGAGCCCATGACATTGTTAGACACTTCATTGGAAGAGTCTTTAATTTCCGATATCCCGTTAACACCGACAGCACTGTTAGCTGACAAAGTTACTGAGCAGGAGATTTGGCCTCATGGAATTTGTGTGTTAAAACGGCCACCAAGCTCTGTTATGACGAGTGGGCGTGAGCCAGTTTTATATCCGCTGACGCCGTATCATACGCGTCTGCAGAGATACAACACAGTAAGAGACCGAATTTTCTCCTCAGTGGCGGAGTTAGCTGAGATCATGTTTCCTGACCTGGATATTGGACCAAAAAGGAAACGATCAACCGTTCGTTGGCGGGAATACTGTCGACGGATGAGACGACATTCGACCGTACGCCGAAGTAAAGCTGCTCGGGCGAACTGAGCCTGGACTACTTGATAGTGGTGCCACTGTCAGTATTCTAGGTCAGGGAGCTCTAGAGAAGCTTGCAGAAGCAGATGTCGAATGGAAGACGTATCGGACACAGGTCCAAGTAGCAAATGGTGCCATGACGACTGTGCATGGTCATGTGAACTTGGATGTCATTTTCCGTGATAAGACCCAAAACGTGCGTTTTTACGTGGTTCCTGGGCTCACGCAGGCACTATATCTGGGAATAGACTTCTAGCGTCTATTTGGGTTGGCTCCAGGTGTCCTGGGCATAGACGCAGAAGTGAATCCAAGTTTAATAGCTACCTCTGACACCGACTGCCATATTCTTTCTAGTCTCGATCAACAACGCTTAGAAGCCACAAAACAGCATTTCCCCTCTTTCGCCTCTTTAGGCCTGGGAAAAACATCTTTGGTCTCTCACAAGATTGAAACGAATGACGCAGCTCCGATAAAGCAGCGCTTTTATCCGATATCGCCGGCAGTACAAAGTTTGATGGATGCCGAATTAGAGCGAATGCTATCGCTGGGTGTGATAGAGGAGAGCCAGAGTCCTTGGAGCTCTCCAGTTGTTCTGGTAAGGAAGCCTGGAAAGGTCCAGCTTTGTTTTGACGCCCGGAAGGTCAACTCTGTTACGAAGAAGGATGCCTATCCGCTTCCGCAGATAGACGCGCTTCTGAGTCGACTTCCTCCGGCAAACTACATAACAAGCCTGGACCTGAAAGACGCAATCTGACAGATCCTACTAGACACTGATTCCAGAGAGGAGACCGCTTTTACAGTACCTGGTCATCCTCTCTATCAGTATACAGTGATGGCATTCGGCCTATGCAACGCTCCACAAACGATGTGCCGCCTCATGGATAAAGTCATTCCTTTCGATCTTCGTGAGAACGTTCTCGTCTATCTAGACGATTTATTAATTCTGTCATCATACTTCGACACTCATCTTACGCTGCTAGCCCGTGTAGCGGATTCTTTGAGGAAAGCTGGCCGCAAAATCAACGTCGAGAAGAGCAAGTTTTGCATCAAAGAGACCAAATACTTGGGATTCATTGTCGGAAAGGGAGGTATGCGAACTGACCCTGACAAGATCTCAGCTATAGTTGACTATCCGTCACCTAAAACTGTTCGGCAAGCCCGACGCCTACTAGGTATGGCGGGATGGTATAGACGGTTCATCCCGAACTATGCTGATGTAACTGCCTCCATAACAGACACCTTGAAAAACCCTAGTCAGTTCAAATGGACACCTGAAGCCCAGACGTCTCTTGATCTTCTCAAACAAAAGCTTACCTCTGCTCCGTTGCTAGTGAGTCCAGACTTCACCAAGCCATTCGTTGTACAGTGCGATGCGAGCCAACAAGGTATTGGTGGAGTGCTGATTCAACTAGATGACGAGGGCCACGAGGAGCCAATAGCCTACGTCTCGAAAAAGTTGAACTCAGCACAAAGAAATTATACCGTCACAGAGCAGGAATGTCTAGCTGCATCTTAAGTGTACAGAAGTTCCGGCCCTTCATAGAACTCATGACGTTTAAGATAGTGACTGATCATGCGAGCTTGAAATGGCTGATGTATCAAAAGGACCTCAGCGGTAGACTTGCGCGGTGGAGTCTGGACTCACTAACAACGGAGCAGAGGTAAGATTTTGCTTTAATAGATCAAGAGCCGTCTGGGCTTCAGGTATCCATTTGAACTGACTAGGGTTTTTCAAGGTGTCTGTCTGTAATAGAGGCAGTCAACTATAGCTGAGATCTTGTCTGGGTCAGTCCTAATTCCTCCTTTCCCGATTATGAAACCCAAGTACTTGGTCTCCTTGATGCAAAACTTGCTCTTCTCGACGTTGATAGTGAGGCCAGCTTGTGTGAGCCCAGGAACCACGTAAAAAAGCACGTTTTGGGTCTTATCATGGAAAGTGACATCCAAGTTCACAACACCATGCACAGTCGTCATGCCACCATTTGCTACTTGGACCTGTGTCCGATACTTCTTCCATTCGACATCTGCTTCTGCAAGCTTCTCTAGAGCTCCCTGACCTAGAATACTGACAGTGGCACCACTATCAAGTAGTCCAGGCTCAGTCCGCCCGAGCAGCTTTACTTCGGCCTACGGTCGAATGTCGTCTGGCATCGACACGGAAATCTGTGCCAATTTTTTCCTTTCCAGTCTCATCCGTCGACAGTATTCCCGCCAACGAACGGTTGATCGTTTCCTTTTCGGTCCAATATCCAGGTCAGGAAACATGATCTCAGCTAACTCCGCCACTGAGGAGAAAAATCGGTCTCTTACTGTGTTGTATCTCTGCAGACGCGTATGATACGGCGTCAGCGGATGTAAAACTGGCTCACGCCCACTCGTCATAACAGAGCTTGGTGGCCGTTTTAACACACAAATTCCATGAGGCCAAATCTCCTGCTCAGTAGCTTTGTCAGCTAACAGTGCTGTCGGTGTTAACGGGATATCGGAAATTAAAGACTCTTCCAATGAAGTGTCTAACAATGTCATGGGCTCCCCAGAAGTGGAAATGGGAGCCTGAAGATCTACGGAGAAGTCTATCAGATTCTCCGTCTCCCTCAATGAAATGGGCGTACTTTCAGATGTTTTACTGATATCATCAGAATCACTGAATGATATCAGTGGACAATTCAGGGATTCGTCAAGGTCTGCTAATGGAGCGGACCTTCTTCCTTGTTCAAAGCTTGAACTGGAGTGTTCGTTGCAGTTGTCGCTCGCGACGTTTACGCTGGTCGGAATGAGGTGGTGGTATTCCCGACCCGTCTCTCGTTTTTCTGTCTACAATAGCGGCAATCAGGCTTGAAAAAAAATTTTCGTCCACATCCATAGCAAAACACAACTTAACTCTCTTGCCTGCAGTCTTGATAAAAGTGACCGGACTGGTCACAATTCCTGCATGCAATAGTGTGTTTGGCCGAAATGCTCGACACGTCACCTAGGCTGTTGTCACTGCCTGTTGCTACTGCCAGTGCAGGGTCCAAGGTCTGAAAGTTGTCAATTTCGTGCACTCGTTGGTTCCGGTAAGGGTTCAAAGTACCAGCAGTCGCAATTTGTATCTGCGTAGCTTGGATACGAGTAACAAGCGATCTCAGCTGTCCTATCGTTTCGGTGGGATGCAGGCATATTTTTTCCTGAATCTCAGGCAATAAGTTCGATTTGACAATCTCCAGAAACTCTTGGTCTGGCATGGCGTTCTGTAGCTGATCACGCAGCAACCCTAAATGATGGTGATACATAGCGAATAGTTCACCAGGCTTTTGCTTTCGAGACATCAGCTGTAATCGTATTTTTAGATCATCCTTGGGCACTCCCCATTCAATGGACAATCCCGTTTTGATAAATTCCCAAGTTGGAAAGGGGTTATGCCGTAATATCGACCAGTACCAGTCCTTCGCTGGTCCTGTTAATAACGTTAGCATGTTTCTGACCAGGAGATCAAAATCGCCTTCTAGAGCGGAGTGCGTGAGCGCTTCGACTCTAAAAATGAATTCATCCACAGAGAGCTCTGAGTTGTTGCCGTTATACGTCAGGTTCCATCTTCTGATAGGACTGCCTGGTCGTCGCTGTCCAATATTTGCAGGGTGACGAATATGTGGCGGTGGTTGAGGTGGGACAAAGTTCGGTATGGGCTGACCAGTAGGCTGACCAAAAGGTGATGGTGGTCTCTGAAACGATTGTCTCCTCAGATTGGGGAAATCGTTCGATGGTCTTGGATTACCCCTGGACGAAGGAGGTCGTGCAAAGTCCATTGGCGGCATTGCTGCTGCTACTTGTTGTCGGATACATTCGTTAAGTCAGTCCGCAAACCATTGAGGCTCTGTTCGAGACCTTCTCGTATTAGGTTTTGCATTTGTAGGCGTAGGCCTGCCATCAGCGCATCCGTAGCGGCTGAGGTGTGGTCTTGAGCTGTACGCACTGAGCCATCTCGTCGAGGACTCGGGTTTACAAAAGTCCTTGAGTGCAAATCGGGCATTCCTGGTGATAGAGATCGTCGATTCGGTGGTGGTAAGTCGAAGGTCGGCAATGAATCGCGACTAGCCGACTTCGCGGCCTTCGCCTTCTTCGGTCTTTTAGGGATGGCACCAGTATATTCAATAAGGTCTTGATGCGTGATGCGGCGTCGACAGTTAGGGCAACTGAAATGTTCGCCTATCCAAGTCCGTATGCATGCCTCATGGAAAACATGTTCACATGTGGTCATGACAGGCTTCCGCTCGGCCGATCAGCTCGTATCGGTACAGATAGCGCATGGTTCAGGCAACATAGTCACCCCGTTCGGCACAGGAGGATTTTTTTTTTGCCCATCCGTCTACAACCTCTCGTTAATCGACAACCGTCGGACATAGCAGTACTAAATCAAGATCCTGGTAGCCCTAAGAAGGCATCCAGCCAGCTTCACTGGTAAACTATAGGATATCGCGAAGCCCTCCTATTGCCCCGTCAATGGTGGGTGATATACCTGTTGGAATCCATTCCTGTATAAGGCTGTCAGCATGTCACTACTTCGACGACGCCTTGGAGACACACCCTTGAACAATCGCCAGTCGGAGATCAGGGTGAGATGTTGCGCCGGGAAAGCTTAGCGATCAGTTCTTTAGGTTGCTGATCGCAGGGCTTCCTCAGCATCTCGGTGGGGGAGGGCAGAGAGACATCGACCGGCTGGATTTTTTAGGTTACCAGCTTGTCGATGTGACTTTGGCTTCCCACACGGAGAGGGATGTCGAGGTCTGATCAAAGACTGACGAGACTTCAGGGATGTGTCCTCGATGCGTCATCGGTCAAGTAGAGTCCGAGTGATGAGGAATACGCATTGGGTCGTGGTGTTGAAAGACTTTTCTTCCTTCTTTCTTTCTTGCGTTTAATTCCTCCAAGGCTTACCGTTGTGCACGTTGAGTTGCTTGGAGTAGCAGTATATGCTCAGCTCCTATTGAAGATCTGGAGTAGCTTGTTGAAGCTCAGCTCCTATTGAAGATCTGAAGTAGCTTGTTGAAGCTCAGCTCCTATCGAAGATCTGGAGTAGCTTGTTGAAGCTCAGCTCCTATTGAAGATTTGGAGTACCTTGTTGAAGCTCAGCTCCTAAATGAAAATAATCTTCGCTTGATTAACACTGGTTATACTCGTATTGGAGTAGCTTGTTGAAGCTCAGCTCCTAAATAATTTACGACTGGATACAACTGAATTCACTTTTTTACTGAACATTTCTTTTACATTTTCTTACTCTATATATACAAATTGTTCTTATTCTATCTATTGTATATACATGGAAAATGTCATACTTACTTCCCAGTACGGAAGATGTGCAATTTACTTCCGACTGTATTTTACTTCCGACTTAACACTTTGTGTACATAATGTTCACCTTGTACAAAGTGTTAAGTCACGCATATTACATTCTTCAATTAAATCGCGGCACTCGTCGCGTTTGTATACATACAAATATTTTGCAAGAACCAGAATCACTTGCTGTTTGTTGTTAATTTATGATGTAATTCTCGGGTTACAGTAGGCATTTGTGGCTTACTGTATTAACCGTGAATTAACATCTTGCTAGTTGCTACCTACATACTTATGTTTGACCACCGGCGCAAGGTCGTCGTATTGCAACTTGAGACTTCTTGCGCGCAGGGGTATTGCGACATCTTCGCTGTTTTACATGAAGAATATTTGACGTAGGTCAGTGATTGAAATTCTTCATACAGCGAAAATGATGTAGTAGATAGGTATGTAGGCACAATGTTGTTAGTTATGCGTTGCAATAAATATGTTTTCTTCCTACATGATGTAGGTATGTATACGCATGTGCATTAAGTATGCTTTCTTCCTACATGATGTAGATATGTACATATATGCATGTGCTTTACGTATACTTTCTTCCTACATGATGTAGGTATGTATATGCATGTGCTACTTTCTACATGATGTAGGTATATGGATATGCATGTGCATTAAACATATGTATGCATCAAATCTGTGCTTTAAGCATATGTATGTAACAAATCTCCCCCTTTTTAAAAAAATGTGTTATTCTTGGAAGAAGAATAACGCATTAAAACATGGTTCAAGCGTATGGTTCTTTTGGAAGCATTAGTTTAGTGATTTTGTATATATACTTAACGTCGAGCGCCGGGACTGGTATGCGGATAATGTAGTTACTAAAGGGAACATACTTATTTATGCGTACATGCGTACAACCAACTCGAATGGTTGACAATAGTTTTTTTTTAACATAGTTGGTATTTAATTAACTATACTAATGGTACATTTAGATTTCATACGTACATCTAGGTATATAAAGTTTTAACATTATAGTTTCGCAAGTATATAGGTCTATTTGTTGACACTGGTTTGTTTTGTATTTCTTATTTAAGTTTTATTACATATATATTTTCCATTTGGAACTAGTGTCCATTTACAGTATGCATATCTGTACACACTTTTTTTTGTTGAACTTATCTAGATTTAAACTTGAGCTAAAAGTTATATAGGTAGTGTCAATAGTACATCTTATTTCTATAAGGTTTAATTACATGTTAATACATTTATAAATATATATGTCTCTAGGTTTGCTCTTGCTAAAGTTAGAAATTAGCCTGGTTATACATTTGAAAATATGCATGTGTGCAGGTTTATTCTTGATATACATTAGAGATTAGCCTTGCTATACATTTGTAATATGTATGTATGCAGGTTTATTCTTGATCTAATATTAGAGATTAGCCTAGCTGTACATTTGTAATATGTATATGTGCAGGTTTATTATGGATATATATTAGAGATTAGCCTGGCTATACATTTGTAATATGTATGTGTGCAGGTTTATTCTTGATATACATTAGAGATTAGCCTGGCTATACATTTGTAATATGTATGTGTGCAGGTTTTTTAAGGATATATGTATAATTATTTTTGAATTTACATCTTAAAGTCAGATATTTCTTGTTATTTTGTACTATCTAAAAAAAACTTAGCTAACTCTTAACGACAGATAATTCTAGTTATTTTGTACTATCTAGAAGGTTATGTTGAGAACTTATTTAAACTTAAAGACAGGTAATTCTAGTTATTTTGTATTATTTGTAATTTGTATTGAAAACTTTGTTAAACCACCTGTACATGGCGGGTGCGTGACATTGAATCTGGCTCTGCACGACTTAAAGAAGGCGGAAGTGGTGGTGGGGGTGGTATTGGCAAATTTTGCCGGCTATTTGCCTGTGGAGGTTCGGCAGACCGGTGTTTGATTGCGTCCTTTAGTTCCGAACGATTAGTTTGATAGTTAGCTCTTCCTTTGTTTGTTGTTGTTGGAGGCATAAATAAACCTAAATCGGCACGAGCGGGTAGGCGTATCAATTTGGAGTTGCATTATTTTAAAATGACGGCTAATCTTGCCTCAACCGAAGAGGAGAAGCAGAAATTTGAGAGGCTGGCATCGGATAATTTAAAGCATATAAATGCCAATAAGAGAAAAAGAAGTTCAAAATGATATGGTGCATAATGTGGTATTTTGTTAGATTTACTCCATAAAAATCCAATTATCAGATTTGTTTTTTTTTTGTTTTTTTTTGTATGAATCTTCCTCCCCCTTTTTTTTTGTGTTCTTACTGAATGGGTATGTTGGGTTGCCTTTTATTCCTGACTAAGAATTGTTGCCTCGTTTTTCTGCCTCTTTTTGTTTTTTAAAAATTTAGCCGTTATTCGTGAAATGGCTTCAGCCCGTTATTATGTACTGTTACTCTTCGTTTACCGATTTGAATAACAGTATTAACAGAGTTAAAAACTTGTACCACGCGATATGGACCTAGCGATATCTGGGAAAATTTGTGTTTTTTAGCTGGATTTTTTAATAGGACTTTATCTCCTGGTCTGATTGTTACTGGACGCGCGTGCTTATCGTAGTGTTGGTTTGACTTTTCCGTGGCGTTAAGTAGATTTTTTCGGGCGATAGCATATGTTTTCTGTAATTTGTATTTCAGAAGGTGATAGTAACTTTCGTGATTATATATTGGCTCTGGCCATCCGCTGTAAATCCAAATAGACAGTCCATTTGGGTGAGCTTAGTGCCTTCATGTGGACTATTATTATATACGAAAGCCGCGGTTCTCAGGAATCGATCCCAAGCCTTTGGATTTTCGGATACAATGGCTCTTAGATACTCCAAAAGTGGTCTGTGGGTTCGTCCAAGTGCACCGTTGGATTGTGGGTGATAAGCGGATGTTTGTAGTTTTTTAATTTTTAAGAGCTTACAAACTCGTTTGAAGAGATCGCTTAAAAAATTAGAGCCCTGATCAGTTACTAATTTTTTAGGAATACGGTAACGAGTGATTATCTCGTCGAAAAATATTCCTGCTACCGTTTCCGCTTCGCCATTTGGCAAGGCATAACAATCTACGAATTTCGTTAGATTGTCTTGGAAAGTCAAAATGTACTTATTTCCCGAATGGGTTTCTTCAAGAGGACCTACGATATCCAAATATACTTTTTCGAATAGCATTAGGGCAGTATCTGTTATGACCATTGGCATACGATACTCTGGACTTGCCTTCATTTTCTGACATTTAGTACATTTTCGAATATATTTCCTGATGGAACTAAGCATATTTGTCCACTTATATTTTCTCTTTATTCTTTTGTTTTAGTAACTCCTTGGTGACCACCAAATGTAGAGTCATGGTAGTCCCTTAAAATTATTTGAATTTCTTCAGGGTCTGAAATAATTTCAGGTGATTTATTTTGAGAATTCAATGAATGACTGTTCTTAGGTAAGTTGCCTAGCTCAGATGTACTGTTTTCAGACTGGCTGCTTTTAGTTGAATCGATTTCAACTGAGTTGTTTTTGGAGTGCTTTAATTGCTTTTGAATTCTTTGAGGAGCTTTCTGGTATTGAATTACTTCTTCCAACCTATTTTCTGCCTCTTTTGATTGAGCTCTAGTGACAACATGGCAATGTGCTGCTTTGGAACTACAATCGTCTATGTCAGAATCGGCTCGGTGGTGTACCTGAGCTTCTACAATGAACGAATTGGGGTTTGCTTGGTTTAATTGGGTAGGTATTCGACTAAGCGCGTCTGCATTAGTGTTATATTTTCCAGGCTTATATTCATTTTTGTAGTCAAACTCTGAGGGTTTATGGTGAAATCTGACTAATCTTGTAGTTGGGTCTTTCACATTGAATACGCCTTTCAGGGGTTTGTGGTCCGTGTAGACCGTGAACGTTCTGCCCTGTAAATAACACCTGAAGTTCCTGGCGGCTCATACAATAGTGAGTAACTCTTTTTCTATTGTGGAATATTTTTGTTCCGCCTTAGTTAAACTTCTACTTGCATACGCTATTGGCTTGTTTTTGCCTATTTCCCCTTGGGATAAGACAGCTCCCAATGCTTCGTTGCTAGCATCTGTTGTTAAATTAAAGGGTTCAGTAAAATCAGGATATGTGAGAAGGGCAGGATTTACCAGTGTCTTTTTAATTTCCTCGAAAGAGTCTTGGCACTTTTGTGTCCAAGTAAATTTAACATCTTTGCGTAACAGGTGTGTTATTGGTCTGACTATTTTTGAAAAGTTCGGAATGAACTTGCGGTAGTAGGAACGATTGAGTTTGTCTAACAGTTCGGGGTTGAGGAAAATTTTGGACACAACTCGTTTTGCTGGGGTCTGGAAGTGCTCCTTCATTTGAACATTTGTGTCCAAGGTAAATCACTTCTCTGCGAAGAAACTGGCACTTTTCGGGTTGTAATTTAAGGTTATGTTCTCTGAGCCTGTCGAATACCTTAGTCAATTTCTCGTTGTGATCTTGTAAATTTGTTCCATAGATTACAATATCATCGAGATAGACAAAGCATTTTAAGCCTTGGAGACCCGTTAGAATGTAATTCATTAATCGCTGGAAGGTTGCAGGCGCGCCTTTCAGCCCAAATGGCATTCTCTTAAATTCATAGTGCCTATATGCGGTACTGAACGCAGTTTTGGGTCTATCCTTTGGATCAACAAATACTTGGTGATACCCGCTTGCAAGATCGAGTATAGTAAAATATCTGGAGTGCCCCAGTTGGTCCAATATATCCTCTATTCTAGGTAATGGAAAAGCATCCCCTATAGACTTCTCGTTAATTTTACGGAAATCTACTACTACTCGCCAACGTTTATTGCCGTGAGGTCCAGCTTTCTTGGGAACTACTAGTAAAGGGGAATTCCACGGGCTTTTACTTAATTGGATTATGTCATTTTCTAACATTTCCTTAATTTGCTCATTTATGACTGCCCTATGCGTTTCTGGGAGTCTATACATTTTCTGGTTTATGGGTGGTTGATTATGATGTGGGAATGGTATGTTTAATACTGTTAGTATACGTTAGCTTGTCCCCCTTTAGATGGAAAAGGTCATTATAGTCATAACATAGTTCCAGAATTGATTTTCTCTCTTCGTGGTTTAAGTTTTTATCCAACAGTAATTCTTCACGTAAAGCCGCAAGTCTGTTTTGATTATAATATTTAATGCGGTCCACGTTTATTGAATGTGGATTGGAATCGAATTTTGACTTGTCGTTTTTGACATTGTGCGTGCTTTTGTTTGATGCACGAAGGAAAGGTGGACCACCTTTTTTCTGAGAATCTTGGGTATTTATGTCGTCCAAGGGTAAATGGAGATACTGTACGTTATAAGAATTAATTGGAACTAGAGTAAGCGTTAAGCTCGTTAGGAATATGGGTTCCGTGTTTACGTTTAGAACTGATAATGGTATGAAACTTCTATGAGGACTAACTAGACAATTTGCGACAAATAATACTCTTTCTAGAATCTCCTGAGACAAACAGATCATTTCCTGGTCTATTTGTAATGGTATGCTTAGTACCATTTGAGATCGAGGGGGTATTCTATTAGATCGCTGAAGTACTACTTCATATTGCCTACTTTCATCTTCACTCTTGTTTCTCAAGTTGTTCGAATTTTCTTCCACTGGTGGTAAGGCATTCTTGCTATCTGGTGCCCGTGATTTAAATTGCTCCTCCAGTTGATCGCTTGGTATTTCCTCTCCATCGTCTAGGGATGTTTCGAGAGGTACCGTGAAATCAATAGGGTTGGTTTCCGTGCGAGCAAACCGGAGTAATTTATTAGGTCCTTCAATATTGCAATTTTTTGCAAGAAAGTCATTGCCTAACAGCCCATCGTGAGAAATTTGAGCGTCATTTTCTACTACCTGGATTTTACACGGGATACTGCGGCTTAGTAAAAAGTTGCCTTGGCAGTTACCCAATGTTTCTCCTTCTCCAAATGGGGTTTTCAGAGTCACCTTTTGGCTTTGCTCTATCCGTTCTGGTGTATCCAGTGCTTTCTGTTTGATCAAGCTTACTTCTGCTCCAGTGTCTACTATCAGCCGCACGGCTGTGTTTTTACTTATATCTAATGGTAACTCTACCACTGAAACGTTTTCCCTTATATGTGGTTTTTCTGTTAGAGCACCCTGACGTGTTTTGAGAGATTTTATTTAATGTCGAGCCGGGGATTTTTCGGTCGACAGTGTGCCGTTTCCCGAATGTGTGGCCTCCCATCGGCGCTTCTGCTGACATGTGGACACGGTATGCCCTCTTCTACCACAGAAGTCGCACATATTTTGTATATGTTGAATTATCGGTTCCCGATTTGCAGGTCCCCACCGAACATTGTTGCTAGTGTTTGCATGTTCGGGTGGTGTTTTAGCAGGTTGCTTACAATATTGGGAATAATGGCCCTTTGTTCTGCAGTTAATACAAAAGGGAGTATTCTTGCGTTTTAGGCATTCGCCGTACGTGTGCCCTTTGTAATTGCAATAGCTGCAGGTGATCTTATTTAAGAGTACTTTTTGTTTGTCGTACTTTCTTTCCTCCTGCTAGTAAGAAGAGTTCTGGTATGGAGGTGGGCTTCCTGAAGATCTCCTTGTCATACTGGCTTGATTAGAGCGCCACTTATTTTCGAGTTTCCGTCGATATTAAAAGATACTGAAGGTACCCTTGTTGGCTCAGGTATGGGAGGTATACTAAATTCAGTTTTTATGTCAGGCTTCCCTAGCTCATTTGCGTAAGGGTAAGGAGAAAAATTTTCACTATTGTGTATAGGGTGACCATAGGCATTTGAAAGATTTGTGCTATTTGGTCGACATAAGTGATCCATTTGGAAAGAATGTGTAGGAAGAGGAATGTAATTTGTGGGTTGTGGTAAGAAAAGGAGTGCTTGTTGCAACCTTTCCATATCTAATGCCTTTTGAATGAGATTTTCTAAAGAATTTTCATTCAAAGTAAGTAAATAGGCGCTTAGATGGGGATTAGTTGCACCACTCTTTATGGAAGCCATACCAAAGTCTTCAATTTGTTGTTTTACCACTTTAAAGTTTTCCGCTCCGTATTTACTCTGTGCTGCTTCGTAGCATTGCATTAACAGACTCTTTAGTCAATTAGTAAATGAATTAAACGACTCCTGTGGATATTGTCGGCAAGTTATCAACTAGTTAATTAATTCATGATAAGTTTCACGGGGTAAAGCAATTGTTCCACTTCCTCAAATTTCGTGAGAGCACTGGATGCGATCAATTGATATGCATTTTCTCTCAACCTGGTTGGGAAAATTTGCATAAATGCTATCTTTTCTTCTTCTCCTAGACACTGCTGTACCTGTTTACAACAGCCTATGAATGTTTGTAACTCGGTGAGAATTTGTGCACTTATTTCCCCAGAGAACAGGGGCACCATCTGAGCAGCCAGTTTTACTACTTTTTCGTAGTTTATAGACGTTTTGCCTGTTTTGTTTGTTTGATCTATTTGGGAAATGTGGTGAGTATTTTCACTCGAATTTGGTGTGGTTAATGGCTGTTTGGGTATTAAGGCGTCCAAATTATGAGTTCGTGCCAGGAAGCTAATCAAACTATGCCTTCTGAAGCGTTTACCTGAACGGTGTTCGCGGTACCAATTTATAGAAGGTCTACCTTGGGATGTACTTCGTTCGGCTGTTGGGCTATTAGGAGGGCTGGTATTGTCGAAAGACAATGAACTTATTGCTACCTCAAAATCTGAGCAAGGAGAGCTTTGATCGGGTCTGTGAATGAAAGCTATCCCAATGAAGTCTTACTGAATGTGAGGTAGTTTAACTAAGTAGCATTGAATGGAGGGGTGTTTTTGTCCCTTCTTTACACTGAGTTCAGTTAATGTATTATACCTAGCTATGTAACTTATTTGGAATGGGAGAGGGCAATAAGTGCTAGCGAATTTCTTTCTTGAAATGTTATGAATTTTCCGGAGAAATTCGGCTAATCGCTTTTTGCCTTCTTTACAAATTTAGGTACGTCACTTACTTAAGTAGCGTCGGTTTGTTGGAGATTTCACTGGCCAATTTCTTTCTCTTTTTACTGTCTTTTTACACTTTCGACGCTGATGAATTTCAGATGACGGGTGTTCCGCTTATTCTTATTGATGGCTGGTCGAATTAGACCAGAAGTGCCCTAACGTCCTTCCTTTGACGCTAGTTTTTGGGGGGTAAGATGTTCTTACGCTCACTTCTATGTAGGTTCGAGGATCAAGGTTTTTCAAGTGTGTTGTATTAATTAACTTCCTTGATCCTACCGGCTGCGCCAATATGTTGAAAGACTTTTCTTCCTTCTTTCTATGTTGCGTCTAATTCCTCCCAGGCTTATCGTTGTACACGTTGAGTTGCTTGGAGTAGCAGTATATGCTCAGCTCCTATTGAAGATCTGGAGTAGCTTGTTGAAGCTCAGCTCCTATCGAAGATCTGGAGTAGCTTGTTGAAGCTCAGCTCCTATTGAAGATTTGGAGTAGCTTGTTGAAGCTCAGCTCCTAAATGAAAATGATCTTCGCTTGATTAACACTGGTTATACTCGTATTGGAGTAGCTTGTTGAAGCTCAGCTCCTAAATAATTTACGACTGGATACTACTGAATTTACTTTTTTACTGAACATTTCTTTTGCATTTTCTTACTCTATATATATACAAATTGTTCTTATTCTATCTATTGTATATACATGGAAAATGTCATACTTACTTCCCAGTACGGAAGATGAGCAATTTACTTCCGACTGTATTTTACTTCCGACTTAACACTTTGTGTACATAATGTTCACCTTGTACAAAGTGTTAAGTCATATTACATTCTTCAATTAAATCGCGGCACTCGTCGCGTTTGTATACATACAAATATTTTGCAAGAACCAGAATCACTTGCTGTTTGTTGTTAATTTATGATGTAATTCTCGGGTTACAGTAGGCATTTGTGGCTTACTGTATTAACCGTGAATTAACATCTGGCTAGTTGCTACCTACATACATATGTTTGACCACCGGCGCAAGGTCGTCGTATTGCAACTTGAGACTTCTTGCGCGCAGGGGTATTGCGACATCTTCGCTGTTTTACATGAAGAATATTTGACGTAGGTCAGTGATTGAAATTCTTCATGCAGCGAAAATGATGTAGTAGATAGGTATGTAGGCACAATGTTGTTAGTTATGCGTTGCAATAAA
Organism: Dioctria linearis; assembly: GCA_963930735.1. Classification (NCBI taxonomy): domain Eukaryota; kingdom Metazoa; phylum Arthropoda; class Insecta; order Diptera; family Asilidae; genus Dioctria; species Dioctria linearis. Next base: position 147,888,098 of record OZ005740.1, on the reverse strand, counting down.
TATGTTTTCTTCCTACATGATGTAGGTATGTATACGCATGTCTATTAAGTATGCTTTCTTCCTACATGATGTAGGTATGTACATATATGCATGTGCTTTACGTATACTTGCTTCCTACAAGATGTAGGTATGTATATGCATGTGCTACTTTCTACATGATGTAGGTATATGGATATGCATGTGCTTTAAGCATATGTATGTAACAAATCTGTGCTTTAGGCATATGGATGTAACAGTGGGTCGAGACACACATTGAGCGCCTGCAGCGATGAGGCCTATTTTTAAGACCGGCTAGCTCAGTCGACCATTTTTCAGCGCTGTCTGAACCATGGGTGGCGCAGACCACTCTTCCCTGTTACGGTCGTAGCGTATTGCATATAGCAATATGCTACACGTACTGAAGCGTGTAGGCGGCTGCGTCAAGCATAAAAAAATGAACGCACTCCGACCGAGAGAGATGCATTTCCTCAAGCTGCAGATGACAGGCTGGGGATGACAAGGAAGAAGAAGAATCAATCTGTCTTACTTCTCGCGTAAAAGTCGCGTGCATAAATGAAATCAGAAAACATCATCAAAAATCCTCAACAACATCTGGCTCAAAAAGGAATTTCCAAAGGGTGCTGGACAGAGAGAAAAGAAAATTTTGCTGAGCTCTTTGAAAGGGAAGAACTTTTTGCTGCTCCAGAGATAAGTTGGCCGGATTGTTTTAATTCTGGCGTTTCTGTCCAATTTTGAGACATATACAATTTAACAAAATTCGCTGTTGAGCAAGGAAGTTTTGATGCAGGCGACCAAGGGCTTTGAAATCAATATTTCTCGGACTGGTCGCACCAAGATACATTTCAACAGTTCGTGATCGGTACTAAAGGTATTCGGTGGCATCCACCTTTGCCAGCATTTAATACAGTCATAGTGGCGGAATACTTACAATAGGGTATAAATTCTATACTTTTTCAAAGGGGAATATATCCGCCTGAGAGTTTTGTGAACACGCAGCAATATGGATTAGCAATTGTCAAAATTCCAACAATCGTTTTCTTTGGACTTGTGCTCCAAAATGTCAACAAAATCCAGCACAAAAGGCGTAAGTGGTCATTAGATTTTACTACAAAGTAAAATGCTGATATTCCTTCACCGCCAGATTATAATCCTTCAGTTGGACAAAGTAGATACAGTCGTCAACTATAAAATGAATTTGTAAATTATTTTAAATTCTAATTTTTATTATGATTACGTTCCGCACTTTCTTATTTAATTTCGTTCAAGATATAAGTGTAGATACAAATGCCGCTGAGCAATATTATTTCAACTCATCGAATTAGTTTGTGATAGAGCCTACAGACAGCAAGTCGAAGCAATAAATTCTAATTTAATATTTAACTAGATGGCGGATGCTGAAGCGCTTCATCATACCGTGGGATTTTCACCGTGAGTATTATTGATATATTACACATTTTCTTTTGGTATACGCATACTTCGGCTTTTGTAGCGACTTACACATGTAGGACTTCCTTTTATTGATATTCTTTTCATGTAGCTATATATAATTTTGTTGTAATACTATATTACATGTATATACTTTGAAATGATAACTTGTTTAAGTAGACACTCTATATGTATAAATATATGTATAATTTAACGATATACTTACCAGTATACATTTTGAACGGATGATTCGGTTGAGTCAACACTCTACATACCTATATCTATATATACGATAATGATATACTTACTTGCACATATATGTTTGATTTCATGATATACTTACCTACACATGTATATTGGAATCTTGACCTTTTGAATTTTTTTTTGATTTAGTGCTTTATATATAACTAGCTATAGTTGATTTGTTGAATACTACACATTATCGAAAGTATCGGACGGAAAATTAGATTAAAAGCAATTTTTCTAGTTAGATTTAAGTGTATAGTTTTGAACTGGACGATGAGAGAAGTATGAGAGAAATAACAATCCTCAGTTGCTAGATTATTACAAAATGAAGTTTTCAAAGGAAATTATTTAGAGATTAAGTGTAAAATAATATAATACTGATAATTAATCTAAAAACGCTTTTGTTACGTAGAGGTGTCATTCCTAATTACACAAAAAAAAGGTATCTTTTAAAGAAATTTTTTTATCAGAATTATAACGTAAATATGAAATTTGAAAGTTTTGATTATTCCTTCACATCCCGGAGCACTCTCACATAGGATGAAGGTCGTCTAGGTTCGCCTAGTCTCTGTCTCTCTCTCTCTCTACAGGTCAATTAGGGACTCTGAAGAATTATGCCCCTCAGAGTCAGATGGGAGGCTGGGGCAGGCAAAGAAGGCAGAACATCTGCGCCTTCAAAGGTATACAGGTAAGTGACGTGAGGGTCCCTTCAGGACCGGATATGTGCCGGCTTTTGTTGGATAGGCACGACGAATTTTTTTGATTATGGCTGACGGCAGCGGCAGGTTTTTGTGGAACCTCCCCATACTCTCCGCCAATAGCTGAGGCGAACTAGTGTACCGCCCTGTAGTCAACGCTGTCCGTCGAGTGATCTGTCAGCTCATGCTGGCAGTCGGGACTTTACGTCCCAAGCGAATCACACTTCATAGTTCCATAACAAAAATGGCGCCCAACGTGGGGCCTATGTTTAAGACCGGCTAGCTCAGTCGACCATTTTTCAGCGTTGTCTGAACCATGGGTGGCGCAGACCACTCTGCCCTGTTATGGTCGTTGCAACAGGCAGTGACAACAGCCTAGGTGACGTGTCGAGCATTTTAACCAAACACACTTATTGTATGCTGGAATTGTGACCAGTCCGGTCACTTTTATCAAGACTGCAGGCAAGAGAGACAAGTTGTGTTCTGCTATGGATGTGGACGCAAAAATGTTTTCAAGCCTGATTGCCGCTATTGTAGACAGAAAACGAGAGACGGGTCGGGAATACCACCACCTCTTTCCGACCAGCGTCAACGTCGCGAGCGACAACTGCAACGAACACTCCAGTTCAAGCTTTGAACACGGAGGAAGGTCCGCTCCATTAGCAGACCTTGACGAATCCCTGAATTATCCACTGATATCATTCAGTGATTCTGATGATATCAGTAAAACACCTGAAAGTATGAACATTTCATTTACGGGAGACGGAGAATCTGATAGACTTCTCCGTAGATCTTCAGGCTCCCATTTCCACTTCTGGGGAGCCCATGACATTGTTAGACACTTCATTGGAAGAGTCTTTAATTTCCGATATCCCGTTAACAGCGACAGCACTGTTAGCTGACAAAGTTACTGAGCAGGAGATTTGGCCTCATGCCATTTCTGTGTTAAAACGGCCACCAAGCTCTGTTATGACGAGTGGGCGTGAGCCAGTTTTACATCCGCTGACGCCGTTCATACGCATCTGCAGAGATACAACACAGTAAGAGACCGAATTTTCTCCTCAGTGGCGGAGTTAGCTGAGATCATGTTTCCTGACCTGGATATTGGACCAAAAAGGAAACGATCAACCGTTCGTTGGCGGGAATACTGTCGACGGATGAGACTGGAAAGGAAAAAATGGCCACAGATTTCCGGGTCGATGCCAGACGACATTCGACCGTACGCCGAAGTAAAGCTGCTCGGGCGAACTGAGCCTGGACTACTTGATAGTGGTGCCACTGTCACTATTCTAGGTCAGGGAGCTCTAGAGAAGCTTGCAGAAGCAGATGTCGAATGGAAGACGTATCGGACACAGGTCCAAGTAGCCAATGGTGCCATGACGACTGTGCATGGTCATGTGAACTTGGATGTCATTTTCCGTGATAAGAACCAAAACGTGCGTTTTTACATGGTTCCTGGGCTCACGCAGGCACTATATCTGGGAATAGACTTCTAGCGTCTATTTGGGTTGGCTCCAGATGTCCTGGGCATAGTCGCAGAAGTGAATCCAAGTGTAATAGCTACCTCTGACACCGACTGCCATATTCTTTCTAGTCTCGATCAACAACGCTTAGAAGCCACAAAACAGCATTTCCCCTCTTTCGCCTCTTTAGGCCTAGGAAAAACATCTTTGGTCTCTCACAAGATTGAAACGAATGACGCAGCTCCGATAAAGCAACGCTTTTATCCGATATCGCCGGCAGTACAAAGTTTGATGGATGCCGAATTAGAGCGAATGCTATCGCTGGGTGTGATAGAGGAGAGCCAGAGTCCTTGGAGCTCTCCAGTTGTTCTGGTAAGGAAGCCTGGAAAGGTCCAGCTTTGTTTTGACGCCCGGAAGGTCAACTCTGTTACGAAGAAGGATGCCTATCCGCTTCCGCAGACAGACGCGCTTCTGAGTCGACTTCCTCCGGCAAACTACATAACGAGCCTGGACCTGAAAGACGCAATCTGACAGATCCTACTAGACACTGATTCCAGACAGGAGACCGCTTTTACAGTACCTGGTCATCCTCTCTATCAGTACACAGTGATGCCATTCGGCCTGTGCAACGCTCCACAAACGATGTGCCGCCTCATGGATAAAGTCATTCCTTTCGATCTTCGTGAGAACGTTCTCGTCTATCTAGACGATTTATTAATTCTGCCATCAGACTTTGACTCGCATCTCACGTTACTATCCCGTCTAGCGGATTGCTTAAGGAAAGCTGGCCTCACTATCAACGTCGAGAAGAGCAAGTCTTGCATCAAGGAAACCAAATACTTGTGTTTCATAGTCGGGAAAGGAGGAATTAGGACTGACCCAGACAAGATCTCAGCTATAGTTGACTATCCGTCACCTAAAACTGTTCGGCAAGCCCGACGCCTACTAGGTATGGCGGGATGGTATAGACGGTTCATCCCGAACTATGCTGATGTAACTGCCTCCATTACAGACACCTTGAAAAACCCTAGTCAGTTCAAATGGACATCTGAAGCCCAGACGGCTCTTGACCTATTAAAGCAAAAACTTACCTCTGCTCCGTTGTTAGTGAGTCCGGACTTCACCAAGCAGTTCGCTATACAGTGCGATGCGAGCCAACAAGGTATTGGTGGAGTGCTGATTCAACTAGATGACGAGGGCCACGAGGAGCCAATAGCCTACGTCTCGAAAAAGTTGAACTCAGCACAAAGAAATTATACCGTCACAGAGCAGGAATGCCTAGCTGCAATCTTAAGTGTACAGAAGTTCCGGCCCTTCATAGAACTCATGCCGTTTAAGATAGTGACTGATCATGCGAGCTTGAAATGGCTGATGTATCAAAAGGACCTCAGCGGTAGACTTGCGCGTTGGAGTCTGGACTCACTAACAACGGAGCAGAGGTAAGATTTTGCTTTAATAGATCAAGTGCCATCTGGGCTTCAGGTGTCCATTTGAACTGACTAGGGTTTTTCAAGGTGTCCGTCAGTCCTACTTCCTCCTTTCCCGATTATGAAACCCAAGTATTTGGTCTCCTTGATGCAAAACTTGCTCTTCTCGACGTTGATAGTGAGGCCAGCTTGTGTGAGCCCAGCAACCACGTAAAAACGCACGTTTTGGGTCTTATCACGGAAAGTGACATCCAAGTTCACAACACCATGCACAGTCGTCATGCCACCATTTGCTACTTGGACCTGTGCCCGATACTTCTTCCATTCGACATCTGCTTCGGCAAGCTTTTCTAGAGCTCCCTGACCTAGAATACTGACAGTGGCACCACTATCAATTAGTCCAGGCTCAGTTCGCCCGAGCAGCTTTACTTCGGCCTACGTCGAATGTCGTCTGGCATCGACACGGAAATCTGTGCCAATTTTTTCCTTTCCAGTCTCATCCGTCGACAGTATTCCCGCCAACGAACGGTTGATCGTTTCGTTTTCGGTCCAATATCCAGGTCAGGAAACATCATCTCAGCTAACTCCGCCACTGAGGAGAAAATTCGGTCTCTTACTGTGTTGTATCTCTGCAGACGCGTATGATACGGCGTCAGCGGATGTAAAACTGGCTCACTCCCACTCGTCATAACAGAGCTTGGTGGCCGTTTTAACACACAAATTCCATGAGGCCAAATCTCCTGCTCAGTAACTTTGTCAGCTAACAGTGCTGTCGGTGTTAACGGGATATCGGAAATTAAAGACTCTTCCAATGAAGTGTCTAACAATGTCATGGGCTCCCCAGAAGTGGAAATGGGAGCCTGAAGATCTACGGAGAAGTCTATCAGATTCTCCGTCTCCCTCAATGAAATGGGCGTACTTTCAGATGTTTTACTGATATCATCAGAATCACTGAATGATATCAGTGGACAATTCAGGGATTCGTCAAGGTCTGCTAATGGAGCGGACCTTCTTCCTTGTTCAAAGCTTGAAGTTGTCGCTCGCGACGTTTACGCTGGTCGGAATGAGGTGGTGGTATTCCCGACCCGTCTCTCGTTTTTCTGTCTACAATAGCGGCAATCAGGCTTGAAAAAAAAATTTCGTCCACATCCATAGCAAAACACAACTTAACTCTCTTGCCTGCAGTCTTGATAAAAGTGACCGGACTGGTCACAATTCCTGCATGCAATAGTGTGTTTGGCCGAAATGCTCGACACGTCACCTAGGCTGTTGTCACTGCCTGTTGCTACTGCCAGTGCAGGGTCCAAGGTCTGAAAGTTGTCAATTTCGTGCACTCGTTGGTTCCGGTAAGGGTTCAAAGTACCAGCAGTCGCAATTTGTATCTGCGTAGCTTGGATACGAGTAACAAGCGATCTCAGCTGTCCTATCGTTTCGGTGGGATGCAGGCATATTTTTTCCTGAATCTCAGGCAATAAGTTCGATTTGACAATCTCCAGAAACTCTTGGTCTGGCATGGCGTTCTGTAGCTGATCACGCAGCAACCCTAAATGATGGTGATACATAGCGAATAGTTCACCAGGCTTTTGCTTTCGAGACATCAGCTGTAATCGTATTTTTAGATCATCCTTGGGCACTCCCCATTCAATGGACAATCCCGTTTTGATAAATTCCCAAGTTGGAAAGGGGTTATGCCGTAATATCGACCAGTACCAGTCCTTCGCTGGTCCTGTTAATAACGTTAGCATGTTTCTGACCAGGAGATCAAAATCGCCTTCTAGAGCGGAGTGCGTGAGCGCTTCGACTCTAAAAATGAATTCATCCACAGAGAGCTCTGAGTTGTTGCCGTTATACGTCAGGTTCCATCTTCTGATAGGACTGCCTGGTCGTCGCTGTCCAATATTTGCAGGGTGACGAATATGTGGCGGTGGTTGAGGTGGGACAAAGTTCGGTATGGGCTGACCAGTAGGCTGACCAAAAGGTGATGGTGGTCTCTGAAACGATTGTCTCCTCAGATTGGGGAAATCGTTCGATGGTCTTGGATTACCCCTGCACGAAGGAGGTCGTGCAAAGTCCATTGGCGGCATTGCTGCTGCTACTTGTTGTCGGATACTATTCGTTAAGTCAGTCCGCAAACCATTGAGGCTCTGTTTGAGACTTTCTCGTATTAGGTTTTGCATTTGTAGGCGTAGGCCTGCCATCAGCGCATCCGTAGCGGCTGAGGTGTGGTCTTGAGCTGTACGCACTGAGCCATCTCGTCGAGGACTCGGGTTTACAAAAGTCCTTGAGTGCAAATCGGGCATTCCTGGTGATAGAGATCGTCGATTCGGTGGTGGTAAGTCGAAGGTCGGCAATGAATCGCGACTAGCCGACTTCGCGGCCTTCGCCTTCTTCGGTCTTTTAGGGATGGCACCAGTATATTCAATAAGGTCTTGATGCGTGATGCGGCGTCGACAGTTAGGGCAACTGAAATGTTCGCCTATCCAAGTCCGTATGCATGCCTCATGGAAAACATGTTCACATGTGGTCATGACAGGCTTCCGCTCGGCCGATCAGCTCGTATCGGTTCAGATAGCGCATGGTTCAGGCAACATAGTCACCCCGTTCGGCACAGGAGGATTTTTTTTTTGCCCGTCCGTCTACAACCTCTCGTTAATCGACAACCGTCGGACATAGCAGTACTAAATCAAGATCCTGGTAGCCCTAAGAAGGCATCCAGCCAGCTTCACTGGTAAACTATAGGATATCGCGAAGCCCTCCTATTGCCCCGTCAATGGTGGGTGATATACCTGTTGGAATCCATTCCTGTATAAGGCTGTCAGCATGTCACTACTTCGACGACGCCTTGGAGACACACCCTTGAACAATCGCCAGTCGGAGATCAGGGTGAGATGTTGCGCCGGGAAAGCTTAGCGATCAGTTCTTTAGGTTGCTGATCGCAGGGCTTCCTCAGCATCTCGGTGGGGGAGGGCAGAGAGACATCGACCGGCTGGATTTTTTAGGTTACCAGCTTGTCGATGTGACTTTGGCTTCCCACACGGAGAGGGATGTCGAGGTCTGATCAAAGACTGACGAGACTTCAGGGATGTGTCCTCGATGCGTCATCGGTCAAGTAGAGTCCGAGTGATGAGGAATACGCATTGGGTCGTGGTGTTGAAAGACTTTTCTTCCTTCTTTCTTTCTTGCGTTTAATTCCTCCAAGGCTTACCGTTGTGCACGTTGAGTTGCTTGGAGTAGCAGTATATGCTCAGCTCCTATTGAAGATCTGGAGTAGCTTGTTGAAGCTCAGCTCCTATTGAAGATCTGAAGTAGCTTGTTGAAGCTCAGCTCCTATCGAAGATCTGGAGTAGCTTGTTGAAGCTCAGCTCCTATTGAAGATTTGGAGTACCTTGTTGAAGCTCAGCTCCTAAATGAAAATAATCTTCGCTTGATTAACACTGGTTATACTCGTATTGGAGTAGGTTGTTGAAGCTCAGCTCCTAAATAATTTACGACTGGATACAACTGAATTCACTTTTTTACTGAACATTTCTTTTACATTTTCTTACTCTATATATACAAATTGTTCTTATTCTATCTATTGTATATACATGGAAAATGTCATACTTACTTCCCAGTACGGAAGATGTGCAATTTACTTCCGACTGTATTTTACTTCCGACTTAACACTTTGTGTACATAATGTTCACCTTGTACAAAGTGTTAAGTCACGCATATTACATTCTTCAATTAAATCGCGGCACTCGTCGCGTTTGTATACATACAAATATTTTGCAAGAACCAGAATCACTTGCTGTTTGTTGTTAATTTATGATGTAATTCTCGGGTTACAGTAGGCATTTGTGGCTTACTGTATTAACCGTGAATTAACATCTTGCTAGTTGCTACCTACATACTTATGTTTGACCACCGGCGCAAGGTCGTCGTATTGCAACTTGAGACTTCTTGCGCGCAGGGGTATTGCGACATCTTCGCTGTTTTACATGAAGAATATTTGACGTAGGTCAGTGATTGAAATTCTTCATACAGCGAAAATGATGTAGTAGATAGGTATGTAGGCACAATGTTGTTAGTTATGCGTTGCAATAAATATGTTTTCTTCCTACATGATGTAGGTATGTATACGCATGTGCATTAAGTATGCTTTCTTCCTACATGATGTAGATATGTACATGTATGCATGTGCTTTACGTATACTTTCTTCCTACATGATGTAGGTATGTATATGCATGTGCTACTTTCTACATGATGTAGGTATATGGATATGCATGTGCATTAAGCATATGTATGCATCAAATCTGTGCTTTAAGCATATGTATGTAACAAATCTCCCCCTTTTTAAAAAAATGTGTTATTCTTGGAAGAAGAATAACGCATTAAAACATGGTTCAAGCGTATGGTTCTTTTGGAAGCATTAGTTTAGTGATTTTGTATATATACTTAACGTCGAGCGCCGGGACTGGTATGCGGATAATGTAGTTACTAAAGGGAACATACTTATTTATGCGTACATGCGTACAACCAACTCGAATGGTTGACAATAGTTTTTTTTTAACATAGTTGGTATTTAATTAACTATACTAATGGTACATTTAGATTTCATACGTACATCTAGGTATATAAAGTTTTAACATTATAGTTTCGCAAGTATATAGGTCTATTTGTTGACACTGGTTTGTTTTGTATTTCTTATTTAAGTTTTATTACATATATATTTTCCATTTGGAACTAGTGTCCATTTACAGTATGCATATCTGTACACACTTTTTTTTGTTGAACTTATCTAGATTTAAACTTGAGCTAAAAGTTATATAGGTAGTGTCAATAGTACATCTTATTTCTATAAGGTTTAATTACATGTTAATACATTTATAAATATATATGTCTCTAGGTTTGCTCTTGCTAAAGTTAGAAATTAGCCTGGTTATACATTTGAAAATATGCATGTGTGCAGGTTTATTCTTGATATACATTAGAGATTAGCCTTGCTATACATTTGTAATATGTATGTATGCAGGTTTATTCTTGATCTAATATTAGAGATTAGCCTGGCTGTACATTTGTAATATGTATATGTGCAGGTTTATTATGGATATATATTAGAGATTAGCCTGGCTATACATTTGTAATATGTATGTGTGCAGGTTTATTCTTGATATACATTAGAGATTAGCCTGGCTATACATTTGTAATATGTATGTGTGCAGGTTTTTTAAGGATATATGTATAATTATTTTTGAATTTACATCTTAAAGTCAGATATTTCTTGTTATTTTGTACTATCTAAAAAAAACTTAGCTAACTCTTAACGACAGATAATTCTAGTTATTTTGTACTATCTAGAAGGTTATGTTGAGAACTTATTTAAACTTAAAGACAGGTAATTCTAGTTATTTTGTATTATTTGTAATTTGTATTGAAAACTTTGTTAAACCACCTGTACATGGCGGGTGCGTGACATTGAATCTGGCTCTGCACGACTTAAAGAAGGCGGAAGTGGTGGTGGGGGTGGTATTGGCAAATTTTGCCGGCTATTTGCCTGTGGAGGTTCGGCAGACCGGTGTTTGATTGCGTCCTTTAGTTCCGAACGATTAGTTTGATAGTTAGCTCTTCCTTTGTTTGTTGTTGTTGGAGGCATAAATAAACCTAAATCGGCACGAGCGGGTAGGCGTATCAATTTGGAGTTGCATTATTTTAAAATGACGGCTAATCTTGCCTCAACCGAAGAGGAGAAGCAGAAATTTGAGAGGCTGGCATCGGATAATTTAAAGCATATAAATGCCAATAAGAGAAAAAGAAGTTCAAAATGATATGGTGCATAATGTGGTATTTTGTTAGATTTACTCCATAAAAATCCAATTATCAGATTTGTTTTTTTTTTGTTTTTTTTTGTATGAATCTTCCTCCCCCTTTTTTTTTGTGTTCTTACTGAATGGGTATGTTGGGTTGCCTTTTATTCCTGACTAAGAATTGTTGCCTCGTTTTTCTGCCTCTTTTTGTTTTTTAAAAATTTAGCCGTTATTCGTGAAATGGCTTCAGCCCGTTATTATGTACTGTTACTCTTCGTTTACCGATTTGAATAACAGTATTAACAGAGTTAAAAACTTGTACCACGCGATATGGACCTAGCGATATCTGGGAAAATTTGTGTTTTTTAGCTGGATTTTTTAATAGGACTTTATCTCCTGGTCTGATTGTTACTGGACGCGCGTGCTTATCGTAGTGTTGGTTTGACTTTTCCTTGGCGTTAAGTAGATTTTTTCGGGCGATAGCATATGTTTTCTGTAATTTGTATTTCAGAAGGTGATAGTAACTTTCGTGATTATATATTGGCTCTGGCCATCCGCTGTAAATCCAAATAGACAGTCCATTTGGGTGAGCTTAGTGCCTTCATGTGGACTATTATTATATACGAAAGCCGCGGTTCTCAGGAATCGATCCCAAGCCTTTGGATTTTCGGATACAATGGCTCTTAGATACTCCAAAAGTGGTCTGTGGGTTCGTCCAAGTGCACCGTTGGATTGTGGGTGATAAGCGGATGTTTGTAGTTTTTTAATTTTTAAGAGCTTACAAACTCGTTTGAAGAGATCGCTTAAAAAATTAGAGCCCTGATCAGTTACTAATTTTTTAGGAATACGGTAACGAGTGATTATCTCGTCGAAAAATATTCCTGCTACCGTTTCCGCTTCGCCATTTGGCAAGGCATAACAATCTACGAATTTCGTTAGATTGTCTTGGAAAGTCAAAATGTACTTATTTCCCGAATGGGTTTCTTCAAGAGGACCTACGATATCCAAATATACTTTTTCGAATAGCATTAGGGCAGTATCTGTTATGACCATTGGCATACGATACTCTGGACTTGCCTTCATTTTCTGACATTTAGTACATTTTCGAATATATTTCCTGATGGAACTAAGCATATTTGTCCACTTATATTTTCTCTTTATTCTTTTGTTTTAGTAACTCCTGGGTGACCACCAAATGTAGAGTCATGGTAGTCCCTTAAAATTATTTGAATTTCTTCAGGGTCTGAAATAATTTCAGGTGATTTATTTTGAGAATTCAATGAATGACTGTTCTTAGGTAAGTTGCCTAGCTCAGATGTACTGTTTTCAGACTGGCTGCTTTTAGTTGAATCGATTTCAACTGAGTTGTTTTTGGAGTGCTTTAATTGCTTTTGAATTCTTTGAGGAGCTTTCTGGTATTGAATTACTTCTTCCAACCTATTTTCTGCCTCTTTTGATTGAGCTCTAGTGACAACATGGCAATGTGCTGCTTTGGAACTACAATCGTCTATGTCAGAATCGGCTCGGTGGTGTACCTGAGCTTCTACAATGAACGAATTGGGGTTTGCTTGGTTTAATTGGGTAGGTATTCGACTAAGCGCGTCTGCATTAGTGTTATATTTTCCAGGCTTATATTCATTTTTGTAGTCAAACTCTGAGGGTTTATGGTGAAATCTGACTAATCTTGTAGTTGGGTCTTTCACATTGAATACGCCTTTCAGGGGTTTGTGGTCCGTGTAGACCGTGAACGTTCTGCCCTGTAAATAACACCTGAAGTTCCTGGCGGCTCATACAATAGTGAGTAACTCTTTTTCTATTGTGGAATATTTTTGTTCCGCCTTAGTTAAACTTCTACTTGCATACGCTATTGGCTTGTTTTTGCCTATTTCCCCTTGGGATAAGACAGCTCCCAATGCTTCGTTGCTAGCATCTGTTGTTAAATTAAAGGGTTCAGTAAAATCAGGATATGTGAGAAGGGCAGGATTTACCAGTGTCTTTTTAATTTCCTCGAAAGAGTCTTGGCACTTTTGTGTCCAAGTAAATTTAACATCTTTGCGTAACAGGTGTGTTATTGGTCTGACTATTTTTGAAAAGTTCGGAATGAACTTGCGGTAGTAGGAACGATTGAGTTTGTCTAACAGTTCGGGGTTGAGGAAAATTTTGGACACAACTCGTTTTGCTGGGGTCTGGAAGTGCTCCTTCATTTGAACATTTGTGTCCAAGGTAAATCACTTCTCTGCGAAGAAACTGGCACTTTTCGGGTTGTAATTTAAGGTTATGTTCTCTGAGCCTGTCGAATACCTTAGTCAATTTCTCGTTGTGATCTTGTAAATTTGTTCCATAGATTACAATATCATCGAGATAGACAAAGCATTTTAAGCCTTGGAGACCCGTTAGAATGTAATTCATTAATCGCTGGAAGGTTGCAGGCGCGCCTTTCAGCCCAAATGGCATTCTCTTAAATTCATAGTGCCTATATGCGGTACTGAACGCAGTTTTGGGTCTATCCTTTGGATCAACAAATACTTGGTGATACCCGCTTGCAAGATCGAGTATAGTAAAATATCTGGAGTGCCCCAGTTGGTCCAATATATCCTCTATTCTAGGTAATGGAAAAGCATCCCCTATAGACTTCTCGTTAATTTTACGGAAATCTACTACTACTCGCCAACGTTTATTGCCGTGAGGTCCAGCTTTCTTGGGAACTACTAGTAAAGGGGAATTCCACGGGCTTTTACTTAATTGGATTATGTCATTTTCTAACATTTCCTTAATTTGCTCATTTATGACTGCCCTATGCGTTTCTGGGAGTCTATACATTTTCTGGTTTATGGGTGGTTGATTATGATGTGGGAATGGTATGTTTAATACTGTTAGTATACGTTAGCTTGTCCCCCTTTAGATGGAAAAGGTCATTATAGTCATAACATAGTTCCAGAATTGATTTTCTCTCTTCGTGGTTTAAGTTTTTATCCAACAGTAATTCTTCACGTAAAGCCGCAAGTCTGTTTTGATTATAATATTTAATGCGGTCCACGTTTATTGAATGTGGATTGGAATCGAATTTTGACTTGTCGTTTTTGACATTGTGCGTGCTTTTGTTTGATGCACGAAGGAAAGGTGGACCACCTTTTTTCTGAGAATCTTGGGTATTTATGTCGTCCAAGGGTAAATGGAGATACTGTACGTTATAAGAATTAATTGGAACTAGAGTAAGCGTTAAGCTCGTTAGGAATATGGGTTCCGTGTTTACGTTTAGAACTGATAATGGTATGAAACTTCTATGAGGACTAACTAGACAATTTGCGACAAATAATACTCTTTCTAGAATCTCCTGAGACAAACAGATCATTTCCTGGTCTATTTGTAATGGTATGCTTAGTACCATTTGAGATCGAGGGGGTATTCTATTAGATCGCTGAAGTACTACTTCATATTGCCTACTTTCATCTTCACTCTTGTTTCTCAAGTTGTTCGAATTTTCTTCCACTGGTGGTAAGGCATTCTTGCTATCTGGTGCCCGTGATTTAAATTGCTCCTCCAGTTGATCGCTTGGTATTTCCTCTCCATCGTCTAGGGATGTTTCGAGAGGTACCGTGAAATCAATAGGGTTGGTTTCCGTGCGAGCAAACCGGAGTAATTTATTAGGTCCTTCAATATTGCAATTTTTTGCAAGAAAGTCATTGCCTAACAGCCCATCGTGAGAAATTTGAGCGTCATTTTCTACTACCTGGATTTTACACGGGATACTGCGGCTTAGTAAAAAGTTGCCTTGGCAGTTACCCAATGTTTCTCCTTCTCCAAATGGGGTTTTCAGAGTCACCTTTTGGCTTTGCTCTATCCGTTCTGGTGTATCCAGTGCTTTCTGTTTGATCAAGCTTACTTCTGCTCCAGTGTCTACTATCAGCCGCAAGGCTGTGTTTTTACTTATATCTAATGGTAACTCTACCACTGAAACGTTTTCCCTTATATGTGGTTTTTCTGTTAGAGCACCCTGACGTGTTTTGAGAGATTTTATTTAATGTCGAGCCGGGGATTTTTCGGTCGACAGTGTGCCGTTTCCCGAATGTGTGGCCTCCCATCGGCGCTTCTGCTGACATGTGGACACGGTATGCCCTCTTCTACCACAGAAGTCGCACATATTTTGTATATGTTGAATTATCGGTTCCCGATTTGCAGGTCCCCACCGAACATTGTTGCTAGTGTTTGCATGTTCGGGTGGTGTTTTAGCAGGTTGCTTACAATATTGGGAATAATGGCCCTTTGTTCTGCAGTTAATACAAAAGGGAGTATTCTTGCGTTTTAGGCATTCGCCGTACGTGTGCCCTTTGTAATTGCAATAGCTGCAGGTGATCTTATTTAAGAGTACTTTTTGTTTGTCGTACTTTCTTTCCTCCTGCTAGTAAGAAGAGTTCTGGTATGGAGGTGGGCTTCCTGAAGATCTCCTTGTCATACTGGCTTGATTAGAGCGCCACTTATTTTCGAGTTTCCGTCGATATTAAAAGATACTGAAGGTACCCTTGTTGGCTCAGGTATGGGAGGTATACTAAATTCAGTTTTTATGTCAGGCTTCCCTAGCTCATTTGCGTAAGGGTAAGGAGAAAAATTTTCACTATTGTGTATAGGGTGACCATAGGCATTTGAAAGATTTGTGCTATTTGGTCGACATAAGTGATCCATTTGGAAAGAATGTGTAGGAAGAGGAATGTAATTTGTGGGTTGTGGTAAGAAAAGGAGTGCTTGTTGCAACCTTTCCATATCTAATGCCTTTTGAATGAGATTTTCTAAAGAATTTTCATTCAAAGTAAGTAAATAGGCGCTTAGATGGGGATTAGTTGCACCACTCTTTATGGAAGCCATACCAAAGTCTTCAATTTGTTGTTTTACCACTTTAAAGTTTTCCGCTCCGTATTTACTCTGTGCTGCTTCGTAGCATTGCATTAACAGACTCTTTAGTCAATTAGTAAATGAATTAAACGACTCCTGTGGATATTGTCGGCAAGTTATCAACTAGTTAATTAATTCATGATAAGTTTCACGGGGTAAAGCAATTGTTCCACTTCCTCAAATTTCGTGAGAGCACTGGATGCGATCAATTGATATGCATTTTCTCTCAACCTGGTTGGGAAAATTTGCATAAATGCTATCTTTTCTTCTTCTCCTAGACACTGCTGTACCTGTTTACAACAGCCTATGAATGTTTGTAACTCGGTGAGAATTTGTGCACTTATTTCCCCAGAGAACAGGGGCACCATCTGAGCAGCCAGTTTTACTACTTTTTCGTAGTTTATAGACGTTTTGCCTGTTTTGTTTGTTTGATCTATTTGGGAAATGTGGTGAGTATTTTCACTCGAATTTGGTGTGGTTAATGGCTGTTTGGGTATTAAGGCGTCCAAATTATGAGTTCGTGCCAGGAAGCTAATCAAACTATGCCTTCTGAAGCGTTTACCTGAACGGTGTTCGCGGTACCAATTTATAGAAGGTCTACCTTGGGATGTACTTCGTTCGGCTGTTGGGCTATTAGGAGGGCTGGTATTGTCGAAAGACAATGAACTTATTGCTACCTCAAAATCTGAGCAAGGAGAGCTTTGATCGGGTCTGTGAATGAAAGCTATCCCAATGAAGTCTTACTGAATGTGAGGTAGTTTAACTAAGTAGCATTGAATGGAGGGGTGTTTTTGTCCCTTCTTTACACTGAGTTCAGTTAATGTATTATACCTAGCTATGTAACTTATTTGGAATGGGAGAGGGCAATAAGTGCTAGCGAATTTCTTTCTTGAAATGTTATGAATTTTCCGGAGAAATTCGGCTAATCGCTTTTTGCCTTCTTTACAAATTTAGGTACGTCACTTACTTAAGTAGCGTCGGTTTGTTGGAGATTTCACTGGCCAATTTCTTTCTCTTTTTACTGTCTTTTTACACTTTCGACGCTGATGAATTTCAGATGACGGGTGTTCCGCTTATTCTTATTGATGGCTGGTCGAATTAGACCAGAATTGCCCTAACGTCCTTCCTTTGACGCTAGTTTTTGGGGGGTAAGATGTTCTTACGCTCACTTCTATGTAGGTTCGAGGATCAAGGTTTTTCAAGTGTGTTGTATTAATTAACTTCCTTGATCCTACCGGCTGCGCCAATATGTTGAAAGACTTTTCTTCCTTCTTTCTATGTTGCGTCTAATTCCTCCCAGGCTTATCGTTGTACACGTTGAGTTGCTTGGAGTAGCAGTATATGCTCAGCTCCTATTGAAGATCTGGAGTAGCTTGTTGAAGCTCAGCTCCTATCGAAGATCTGGAGTAGCTTGTTGAAGCTCAGCTCCTATTGAAGATTTGGAGTAGCTTGTTGAAGCTCAGCTCCTAAATGAAAATGATCTTCGCTTGATTAACACTGGTTATACTCGTATTGGAGTAGCTTGTTGAAGCTCAGCTCCTAAATAATTTACGACTGGATACTACTGAATTTACTTTTTTACTGAACATTTCTTTTGCATTTTCTTACTCTATATATATACAAATTGTTCTTATTCTATCTATTGTATATACATGGAAAATGTCATACTTACTTCCCAGTACGGAAGATGTGCAATTTACTTCCGACTGTATTTTACTTCCGACTTAACACTTTGTGTACATAATGTTCACCTTGTACAAAGTGTTAAGTCATATTACATTCTTCAATTAAATCGCGGCACTCGTCGCGTTTGTATACATACAAATATTTTGCAAGAACCAGAATCACTTGCTGTTTGTTGTTAATTTATGATGTAATTCTCGGGTTACAGTAGGCATTTGTGGCTTACTGTATTAACCGTGAATTAACATCTGGCTAGTTGCTACCTACATACATATGTTTGACCACCGGCGCAAGGTCGTCGTATTGCAACTTGAGACTTCTTGCGCGCAGGGGTATTGCGACATCTTCGCTGTTTTACATGAAGAATATTTGACGTAGGTCAGTGATTGAAATTCTTCATGCAGCGAAAATGATGTAGTAGATAGGTATGTAGGCACAATGTTGTTAGTTATGCGTTGCAATAAATATGTTTTCTTCCTACATGATGTAGGTATGTATACGCATGTCTATTAAGTATGCTTTCTTCCTACATGATGTAGGTATGTACATATATGCATGTGCTTTACGTATACTTGCTTCCTACAAGATGTAGGTATGTATATGCATGTGCTACTTTCTACATGATGTAGGTATATGGATATGCATGTGCTTTAAGCATATGTATGTAACAAATCTGTGCTTTAGGCATATGGATGTAACAGTGGGTCGAGACACACATTGAGCGCCCGCAGCGATGAGGCCTATTTTTAAGACCGGCTAGCTCAGTCGACCATTTTTCAGCGCTGTCTGAACCATGGGTGGCGCAGACCACTCTTCCCTGTTACGGTCGTAGCGTATTGCATATAGCAATATGCTACACGTACTGAAGCGTGTAGGCGGCTGCGTCAAGCATAAAAAAATGAACGCACTCCGACCGAGAGAGATGCATTTCCTCAAGCTGCAGATGACAGGCTGGGGATGACAAGGAAGAAGAAGAATCAATCTGTCTTACTTCTCGCGTAAAAGTCGCGTGCATAAATGAAATCAGAAAACATCATCAAAAATCCTCAACAACATCTGGCTCAAAAAGGAATTTCCAAAGGGTGCTGGACAGAGAGAAAAGAAAATTTTGCTGAGCTCTTTGAAAGGGAAGAACTTTTTGCTGCTCCAGAGATAAGTTGGCCGGATTGTTTTAATTCTGGCGTTTCTGTCCAATTTTGAGACATATACAATTTAACAAAATTCGCTGTTGAGCAAGGAAGTTTTGATGCAGGCGACCAAGGGCTTTGAAATCAATATTTCTCGGACTGGTCGCACCAAGATACATTTCAACAGTTCGTGATCGGTACTAAAGGTATTCGGTGGCATCCACCTTTGCCAGCATTTAATACAGTCATAGTGGCGGAATACTTACAATAGGGTATAAATTCTATACTTTTTCAAAGGGGAATATATCCGCCTGAGAGTTTTGTGAACACGCAGCAATATGGATTAGCAATTGTCAAAATTCCAACAATCGTTTTCTTTGGACTTGTGCTCCAAAATGTCAACAAAATCCAGCACAAAAGGCGTAAGTGGTCATTAGATTTTACTACAAAGTAAAATGCTGATATTCCTTCACCGCCAGATTATAATCCTTCAGTTGGACAAAGTAGATACAGTCGTCAACTATAAAATGAATTTGTAAATTATTTTAAATTCTAATTTTTATTATGATTACGTTCCGCACTTTCTTATTTAATTTCGTTCAAGATATAAGTGTAGATACAAATGCCGCTGAGCAATATTATTTCAACTCATCGAATTAGTTTGTGATAGAGCCTACAGACAGCA
Organism: Dioctria linearis; assembly: GCA_963930735.1. Lineage (NCBI taxonomy): Eukaryota > Metazoa > Arthropoda > Insecta > Diptera > Asilidae > Dioctria > Dioctria linearis. The sequence goes on along the minus strand of OZ005740.1, from coordinate 147,868,671 downwards.
AGTCGAAGCAATAAATTCTAATTTAATATTTAACTAGATGGCGGATGCTGAAGCGCTTCATCATACCGTGGGATTTTCACCGTGAGTATTATTGATATATTACACATTTTCTTTTGGTATACGCATACTTCGGCTTTTGTAGCGACTTACACATGTAGGACTTCCTTTTATTGATATTCTTTTCATGTAGCTATATATAATTTTGTTGTAATACTATATTACATGTATATACTTTGAAATGACAACTTGTTTAAGTAGACACTCTATATGTATAAATATATGTATAATTTAACGATATACTTACCAGTATACATTTTGAACGGATGATTCGGTTGAGTCAACACTCTACAAACCTATATCTATATATACGATAATGATATACTTACTTGCACATATATGTTTGATTTCATGATATACTTACCTACACATGTATATTGGAATCTTGACCTTTTGAATTTTTTTTTGATTTAGTGCTTTATATATAACTAGCTATAGTTGATTTGTTGAATACTACACATTATCGAAAGTATCGGACGGAAAATTAGATTAAAAGCAATTTTTCTAGTTAGATTTAAGTGTATAGTTTTGAACTGGACGATGAGAGAAGTATGAGAGAAATAACAATCCTCAGTTGCTAGATTATTACAAAATGAAGTTTTCAAAGGAAATTATTTAGAGATTAAGTGTAAAATAATATAATACTGATAATTAATCTAAAAACGCTTTTGTTACGTAGAGGTGTCATTCCTAATTACACAAAAAAAAAGGTATCTTTTAAAGAAATTTTTTTATCAGAATTATAACGTAAATATGAAATTTGAAAGTTTTGATTATTCCTTCACATCCCGGAGCACTCTCACATAGGATGAAGGTCGTCTAGGTTCGCCTAGTCTCTGTCTCTCTCTCTCTCTACAGGTCAATTAGGGACTCTGAAGAATTATGCCCCTCAGAGTCAGATGGGAGGCTGGGGCAGGCAAAGAAGGCAGAACATCTGCGCCTTCAAAGGTATACAGGTAAGTGACGTGAGGGTCCCTTCAGGACCGGATATGTGCCGGCTTTTGTTGGATAGGCACGACGAATTTTTTTGATTATGGCTGACGGCAGCGGCAGGTTTTTGTGGAACCTCCCCATACTCTCCGCCAATAGCTGAGGCGAACTAGTGTACCGCCCTGTAGTCAACGCTGTCCGTCGAGTGATCTGTCAGCTCATGCTGGCAGTCGGGACTTTACGTCCCAAGCGAATCACACTTCATAGTTCCATAACAAAAATGGCGCCCAACGTGGGGCCTATGTTTAAGACCGGCTAGCTCAGTCGACCATTTTTCAGCGTTGTCTGAACCATGGGTGGCGCAGACCACTCTGCCCTGTTATGGTCGTTGCAACAGGCAGTGACAACAGCCTAGGTGACGTGTCGAGCATTTTGACCAAACACACTTATTGTATGCTGGAATTGTGACCAGTCCGGTCACTTTTATCAAGACTGCAGGCAAGAGAGACAAGTTGTGTTCTGCTATGGATGTGGACGCAAAAATGTTTTCAAGCCTGATTGCCGCTATTGTAGACAGAAAAACGAGAGACGGGTCGGGAATACCACCACCTCTTTCCGACCAGCGTCAACGTCGCGAGCGACAACTGCAACGAACACTCCAGTTCAAGCTTTGAACACGGAGGAAGGTCCGCTCCATTAGCAGACCTTGACGAATCCCTGAATTATCCACTGATATCATTCAGTGATTCTGATGATATCAGTAAAACACCTGAAAGTATGAACATTTCATTTACGGGAGACGGAGAATCTGATAGACTTCTCCGTAGATCTTCAGGCTCCCATTTCCACTTCTGGGGAGCCCATGACATTGTTAGACACTTCATTGGAAGAGTCTTTAATTTCCGATATCCCGTTAACAGCGACAGCACTGTTAGCTGACAAAGTTACTGAGCAGGAGATTTGGCCTCATGCCATTTCTGTGTTAAAACGGCCACCAAGCTCTGTTATGACGAGTGGGCGTGAGCCAGTTTTACATCCGCTGACGCCGTTCATACGCATCTGCAGAGATACAACACAGTAAGAGACCGAATTTTCTCCTCAGTGGCGGAGTTAGCTGAGATCATGTTTCCTGACCTGGATATTGGACCAAAAAGGAAACGATCAACCGTTCGTTGGCGGGAATACTGTCGACGGATGAGACTGGAAAGGAAAAAATGGGCACAGATTTCCGGGTCGATGCCAGACGACATTCGACCGTACGCCGAAGTAAAGCTGCTCGGGCGAACTGAGCCTGGACTACTTGATAGTGGTGCCACTGTCACTATTCTAGGTCAGGGAGCTCTAGAGAAGCTTGCAGAAGCAGATGTCGAATGGAAGACGTATCGGACACAGGTCCAAGTAGCAAATGGTGCCATGACGACTGTGCATGGTCATGTGAACTTGGATGTCATTTTCCGTGATAAGAACCAAAACGTGCGTTTTTACATGGTTCCTGGGCTCACGCAGGCACTATATCTGGGAATAGACTTCTAGCGTCTATTTGGGTTGGCTCCAGATGTCCTGGGCATAGTCGCAGAAGTGAATCCAAGTGTAATAGCTACCTCTGACACCGACTGCCATATTCTTTCTAGTCTCGATCAACAACGCTTAGAAGCCACAAAACAGCATTTCCCCTCTTTCGCCTCTTTAGGCCTAGGAAAAACATCTTTGGTCTCTCACAAGATTGAAACGAATGACGCAGCTCCGATAAAGCAACGCTTTTATCCGATATCGCCGGCAGTACAAAGTTTGATGGATGCCGAATTAGAGCGAATGCTATCGCTGGGTGTGATAGAGGAGAGCCAGAGTCCTTGGAGCTCTCCAGTTGTTCTGGTAAGGAAGCCTGGAAAGGTCCAGCTTTGTTTTGACGCCCGGAAGGTCAACTCTGTTACGAAGAAGGATGCCTATCCGCTTCCGCAGACAGACGCGCTTCTGAGTCGACTTCCTCCGGCAAACTACATAACGAGCCTGGACCTGAAAGACGCAATCTGACAGATCCTACTAGACACTGATTCCAGACAGGAGACCGCTTTTACAGTACCTGGTCATCCTCTCTATCAGTACACAGTGATGCCATTCGGCCTATGCAACGCTCCACAAACGATGTGCCGCCTCATGGATAAAGTCATTCCTTTCGATCTTCGTGAGAACGTTCTCGTCTATCTAGACGATTTATTAATTCTGCCATCAGACTTTGACTCGCATCTCACGTTACTATCCCGTCTAGCGGATTGCTTAAGGAAAGCTGGCCTCACTATCAACGTCGAGAAGAGCAAGTTTTGCATCAAGGAAACCAAATACTTGTGTTTCATAGTCGGGAAAGGAGGAATTAGGACTGACCCAGACAAGATCTCAGCTATAGTTGACTATCCGTCACCTAAAACTGTTCGGCAAGCCCGACGCCTACTAGGTATGGCGGGATGGTATAGACGGTTCATCCCGAACTATGCTGATGTAACTGCCTCCATTACAGACACCTTGAAAAACCCTAGTCAGTTCAAATGGACATCTGAAGCCCAGACGGCTCTTGACCTATTAAAGCAAAAACTTACCTCTGCTCCGTTGTTAGTGAGTCCGGACTTCACCAAGCAGTTCGCTATACAGTGCGATGCGAGCCAACAAGGTATTGGTGGAGTGCTGATTCAACTAGATGACGAGGGCCACGAGGAGCCAATAGCCTACGTCTCGAAAAAGTTGAACTCAGCACAAAGAAATTATACCGTCACAGAGCAGGAATGCCTAGCTGCAATCTTAAGTGTACAGAAGTTCCGGCCCTTCATAGAACTCATGCCGTTTAAGATAGTGACTGATCATGCGAGCTTGAAATGGCTGATGTATCAAAAGGACCTCAGCGGTAGACTTGCGCGTTGGAGTCTGGACTCACTAACAACGGAGCAGAGGTAAGATTTTGCTTTAATAGATCAAGTGCCATCTGGGCTTCAGGTGTCCATTTGAACTGACTAGGGTTTTTCAAGGTGTCCGTCAGTCCTACTTCCTCCTTTCCCGATTATGAAACCCAAGTATTTGGTCTCCTTGATGCAAAACTTGCTCTTCTCGACGTTGATAGTGAGGCCAGCTTGTGTGAGCCCAGCAACCACGTAAAAACGCACGTTTTGGGTCTTATCACGGAAAGTGACATCCAAGTTCACAACACCATGCACAGTCGTCATGCCACCATTTGCTACTTGGACCTGTGCCCGATACTTCTTCCATTCGACATCTGCTTCGGCAAGCTTTTCTAGAGCTCCCTGACCTAGAATACTGACAGTGGCACCACTATCAATTAGTCCAGGCTCAGTTCGCCCGAGCAGCTTTACTTCGGCCTACGTCGAATGTCGTCTGGCATCGACACGGAAATCTGTGCCAATTTTTTCCTTTCCAGTCTCATCCGTCGACAGTATTCCCGCCAACGAACGGTTGATCGTTTCCTTTTCGGTCCAATATCCAGGTCAGGAAACATGATCTCAGCTAACTCCGCCACTGAGGAGAAAATTCGGTCTCTTACTGTGTTGTATCTCTGCAGACGCGTATGATACGGCGTCAGCGGATGTAAAACTGGCTCACGCCCACTCGTCATAACAGAGCTTGGTGGCCGTTTTAACACACAAATTCCATGAGGCCAAATCTCCTGCTCAGTAACTTTGTCAGCTAACAGTGCTGTCGGTGTTAACGGGATATCGGAAATTAAAGACTCTTCCAATGAAGTGTCTAACAATGTCATGGGCTCCCCAGAAGTGGAAATGGGAGCCTGAAGATCTACGGAGAAGTCTATCAGATTCTCCGTCTCCCTCAATGAAATGGGCGTACTTTCAGATGTTTTACTGATATCATCATAATCACTGAATGATATCAGTGGACAATTCAGGGATTCGTCAAGGTCTGCTAATGGAGCGGACCTTCTTCCTTGTTCAAAGCTTGAACTGGAGTGTTCGTTGCAGTTGTCGCTCGCGACGTTTACGCTGGTCGGAATGAGGTGGTGGTATTCCCGACCCGTCTCTCGTTTTTCTGTCTACAATAGCGGCAATCAGGCTTGAAAAAAAATTTTCGTCCACATCCATAGCAAAACACAACTTAACTCTCTTGCCTGCAGTCTTGATAAAAGTGACCGGACTGGTCACAATTCCTGCATGCAATAGTGTGTTTGGCCGAAATGCTCGACACGTCACCTAGGCTGTTGTCACTGCCTGTTGCTACTGCCAGTGCAGGGTCCAAGGTCTGAAAGTTGTCAATTTCGTGCACTCGTTGGTTCCGGTAAGGGTTCAAAGTACCAGCAGTCGCAATTTGTATCTGCGTAGCTTGGATACGAGTAACAAGCGATCTCAGCTGTCCTATCGTTTCGGTGGGATGCAGGCATATTTTTTCCTGAATCTCAGGCAATAAGTTCGATTTGACAATCTCCAGAAACTCTTGGTCTGGCATGGCGTTCTGTAGCTGATCACGCAGCAACCCTAAATGATGGTGATACATAGCGAATAGTTCACCAGGCTTTTGCTTTCGAGACATCAGCTGTAATCGTATTTTTAGATCATCCTTGGGCACTCCCCATTCAATGGACAATCCCGTTTTGATAAATTCCCAAGTTGGACAGGGGTTATGCCGTAATATCGAACAGTACCAGTCCTTCGCTGGTCCTGTTAATAACGTAAGCATGTTTCTGACCAGGAGATCAAAATCCCCTTCGAGAGCGGAGTGCGTTAGCGCTTCGACTCTAAAAATGAATTCATCCACAGAGAGCTCTGAGTTGTTGCCGTTATACGTCAGCTTCCATCTTCTGATAGGACTGCCTGATCGTCGCTGTCCTATATTTGCAGGGTGACGAATATGTGGCGGTGGTTGAGGTGGGACAAAGTTCGGTCTGGGCTGACCAGTAAGCTGACCAAAAGGCTGACCAAAAGGTGATGGTGGTCTCTGGAGCGATTGTCTCCTCAGATTGGGGAAATCGTTCGATGGTCTTGAATTACCACTGGACGAAGGAGTTCGTGCAAAGTCCATTGGCGGCATTGCTGCTGCTACTTGTTGTCGGATACTATTCGTTAAGTCAGTCCGCAAACCATTGAGGCTCTGTTTGAGACTTTCTCGTATTAGGTTTTGCATTTGTAGGCGTAGGCCTGCCATCAGCGCATCCGTAGCGGCTGAGGTGTGGTCTTGAGCTGTACGCACTGAGCCATCTCGTCGAGGACTCGGGTTTACAAAAGTCCTTGAGTGCAAATCGGGCATTCCTGGTGATAGAGATCGTCGATTCGGTGGTGGTAAGTCGAAGGTCGGCAATGAATCGCGACTAGCCGACTTCGTGGCCTTCGCCTTCTTCGGTCTTTTAGGGATGGCACCAGTATATTCAATAAGGTCTTGATGCGTGATGCGGCGTCGACAGTTAGGGCAACTGAAATGTTCGCCTATCCAAGTCCGTATGCATGCCTCATGGAAAACATGTTCACATGTGGTCATGACAGGCTTCCGCTCGGCCGATCAGCTCGTATCGGTACAGATAGCGCATGGTTCAGGCAACATAGTCACCCCGTTCGGCACAGGAGGATTTTTTTTTGCCCATCCGCCTACAACCTCTTGTTAATCGACAACCGTCGGACATAGCAGTACTAAATCAAGATCCTGGTAGCCCTAAGAAGGCATCCAGCCAGCTTCACTGGTAAACTATAGGATATCGCGAAGCCCTCCTATTGCCCCGTCAATGGTGGGTGATATACCTGTTGGAATCCATTCCTGTATAAGGCTGTCAGCATGTCACTACTTCGACGACGCCTTGGAGACACACCCTTGAACAATCGCCAGTCGGAGATCAGGGTGAGATGTTGCGCCGGGAAAGCTTAGCGATCAGTTCTTTAGGTTGCTGATCGCAGGGCTTCCTCAGCATCTCGGTGGGGGAGGGCAGAGAGACATCGACCGGCTGGTTTTTTTAGTTTACCAGCTTGTCGATATGACTTTGGCTTCCCACACGGAGAGGGATGTCGAGGTCTGATCAAAGACTGACGAGACTTCAGGGATGTGTCCTCGATGCGTCATCGGTCAAGTAGAGTCCGAGTGATGAGGAATACGCATTGGGTCGTGGTGTTGAAAGACTTTTCTTCCTTCTTTCTTTCTTGCGTCTAATTCCTCCAAGGCTTACCGTTGTGCACGTTGAGTTGCTTGGAGTAGCAGTATATGCTCAGCTCCTATTGAAGATCTGGAGTAGCTTGTTGAAGCTCAGCTCCTATTGAAGATCTGGAGTAGCTTGTTGAAGCTCAGCTCCTATCGAAGATCTGGAGCAGCTTGTTGAAGCTCAGCTCCTATTGAAGATTTGGAGTAGCTTGTTGAAGCTCAGCTCCTAAATGAAAATAATCTTCGCTTGATTAACACTGGTTATACTCGTATTGGAGTAGCTTGTTGAAGCTCAGCTCCTAAATAATTTACGACTGGATACAACTGAATTCACTTTTTTACTGAACATTTCTTTTACATTTTCTTACTCTATATATACAAATTGTTCTTATTCTATCTATTGTATATACATGGAAAATGTCATACTTACTTCCCAGTACGGAAGATGTGCAATTTACTTCCGACTGTATTTTACTTCCGACTTAACATTTTGTGTACATAATGTTCACCTTGTACAAAGTGTTAAGTCACGCATATTACATTCTTCAATTAAATCGCGGCACTCGTCGCGTTTGTATACATACAAATATTTTGCAAGAACCAGAATCACTTGCTGTTTGTTGTTAATTTATGATGTAATTCTCGGGTTACAGTAGGCATTTGTGGCTTACTGTATTAACCGTGAATTAACATCTTGCTAGTTGCTACCTACATACTTATGTTTGACCACCGGCGCAAGGTCGTCGTATTGCAACTTGAGACTTCTTGCGCGCAGGGGTATTGCGACATCTTCGCTGTTTTACATGAAGAATATTTGACGTAGGTCAGTGATTGAAATTCTTCATACAGCGAAAATGATGTAGTAGATAGGTATGTAGGCACAATGTTGTTAGTTATGCGTTGCAATAAATATGTTTTCTTCCTACATGATGTAGGTATGTATACGCATGTGCATTAAGTATGCTTTCTTCCTACATGATGTAGATATGTACATATATGCATGTGCTTTACGTATACTTTCTTCCTACATGATGTAGGTATGTATATGCATGTGCTACTTTCTACATGATGTAGGTATATGGATATGCATGTGCATTAAGCATATGTATGTATCAAATCTGTGCTTTAAGCATATGTATGTAACAAATCTCCCCCTTTTTAAAAAAAATGTATTATTCTTGGAAGAAGAATAACGCATTAAAACATGGTTCAAGCGTATGGTTCTTTTGGAAGCATTAGTTTAGTGATTTTGTATCTATACTTAACGTCGAGCGCCGGGACTGGTATGCGGATAATGTAGTTACTAAAGGGAACATACTTATTTATGCGTACATTAATTTGAGTTGGTTGACAATAGTTTTTTTTTTTAACATAGTTGGTATGTAATTAAGTATACTAATGGTACATTTAGATTTCATACGTACATCTAGGTATATAAAGTTTTAACATTATAGTTTCGCAAGTACATAGGTCTATTTGTTGACACTGGTTTGTTTTGTATTTCTTATTTAAGTTTTATTACATATATATTTTCCATTTGGAACTAGTGTCCATTTACAGTATGCATATCTGTACACATTTTTTTTTTGAACTTATCTAGATTTAAACTTGATCTAAAAGTTATATAGGTAGTGTCAATAGTACATCTTATTTCTATAAGGTTTAATTACATGTTAGTACATTTATAAATATGTATGTCTCTAGGTTTGCTCTTGCTAAAGTTAGAAATTAGCCTGGTTATACATTTGAAAATATGCATGTGTGCAGGTTTATTCTTGATATACATTAGAGATTAGCCTTGCTATACATTTGTAATATGTATGTATGCAGGTTTATTCTTGATCTAATATTAGAGATTAGCCTGGCTGTACATTTGTAATATGTATATGTGCAGGTTTATTATGGATATATATTAGAGATTAGCCTGGCTATACATTTGTAATATGTATGTGTGCAGGTTTATTCTTGATATACATTAGAGATTAGCCTGGCTATACATTTGTAATATGTATGTGTGCAGGTTTGTTAAGGATATATGTATAATTATTTTTGAATTTACATCTTAAAGTCAGATATTTCTTGTTATTTTGTACTATCTAAAAAAAACTTAGCTAACTCTTAACGACAGATAATTCTAGTTATTTTGTACTATCTAGAAGGTTATGTTGAGAACTTATTTAAACTTAAAGACAGGTAATTCTAGTTATTTTGTATTATTTGTAATTTGTATTGAAAACTTTGTTAAACCACCTGTACATGGCGGGTGCGTGACATTGAATCTGGCTCTGCACGACTTAAAGAAGGCGGAAGTGGTGGTGGGGGTGGTATTGGCAAATTTTGCCGGCTATTTGCCTGTGGAGGTTCGGCAGATCGGTGTTTGATTGCGTCCTTTAGTTCCGAACGATTAGTTTGATAGTTAGCTCTTCCTTTGTTTGTTGTTGTTGGAGGCATAAATAAACCTAAATCGGCACGAGCGGGTAGGCGTATCAATTTGGAGTTGAATTATTTTAAAATGACGGCTAATCTTGCCTCAACCGAAGAGGAGAAGCAGAAATTTGAGAGGCTGGCATCGGATAATTTAAAGCATATAAATGCCAATAAGAGAAAAAGAAGTTCAAAATGATATGGTGCATAATGTGGTATTTTGTTAGATTTACTCAATAAAAATCCAATTATCAGATTTGTTTTTTTTTGTTTTTTTTTTTATGAATCTTCCTCCCCCTTTTTTTGTGTGTTCTTACTGAATGGGTATGTTGGGTTGCCTTTTATTCCTGACTAAGAATTCTTGCCTTGTTTTTCTGCCTCTTTTTGTTTTTTAAAAATTTAGCCGTTGTTCGTGAAATGGCTTCAGCCCGTTATTATGTACTGTTACTCTTCGTTTACAGATTTGAATAACAGTATTAACAGAGTTAAAAACTTGTACCACGCGATATGGACCTAGCCATATCTGGGAAAGTTTGTGTTTTTTAGCTGGATTTTTTAATAGGACTTTATCTCCTGGTCTGATTGTTACTGGACGCGCGTGCTTATCGTAGTGTTGGTTTGACTTTTCCTTGGCGTTAAGTAGATTTTTTCGGGCGATAGCATATGTTTTCTGTAATTTGTATTTCAGAAGGTGATAGTAACTTTCGTGATTATATATTGGCTCTGGCTCTCTTCTTAGATTTGTGGATACATCCGCTGTAAATCCAAATAGACAGTCCATTTGGGTGAGCTTAGTGCCTTTATGTGGACTATTATTATATACGAAAGCCGCGGTTATCAGGAATCGATCCCAAGCCTTTGGATTTTCGGATACAATGGCTCTTAGATACTCCACAAATGGTCTGTGGGTTCGTCCAAGTGCACCGTTGGATTGTGGGTGATAAGCGGATGTTTGTAGTTTTTTAATTTTTAAGAGCTTACAAACTCGTTTGAAAGATCGCTTAAAAAATTAGAGCCCTGATCAGTTACTAATTTTTTAGGAATACGGTAACGAGTGATTATCTCGTCGAAAAATATTCCTGCTACCGTTTCCGCTTCGCCATTTGGCAAGGCATAACAATCTACGAATTTCGTTAGATTGTCTAGGAAAGTCAAAATGTACTTATTTCCCGAATGGGTTTCTTCAAGAGGACCTACGATATCCAAATATACTTTTTCGAATGGCATTAGGGCAGTATCTGTTATGACCATTGGCATACGATACTCTGGACTTGCCTTCATTTTCTGACATTTAGTACATTTTCGAATATATTTCCTGATGGAACTAAGCATATTTGTCCACTTATATTTTCTCTTTATTCTTTTGTTTTAGTAACTCCTTGGTGACCACCAAATGTAGAGTCATGGTAGTCCCTTAAAATTATTTGAATTTCTTCAGGGTCTGAAATAATTTCAGGTGATTTATTTTGAGAATTCAATGAATGACTGTTCTTAGGTAAGTTGCCTAGCTCAGATGTACTGTTTTCAGACTGGCTGCTTTTAGTTGAATCGATTTCAACTGAGTTGTTTTTGGAGTGCTTTAATTGCTTTTGAATTCTTTGAGCAGCTTTCTGGTATTGAATTACTTCTTCCAACCTATTTTCTGCCTCTTTTGATTGAGCTCTAGTGACAACATGGCAATGTGCTGCTTTGGAACTACAATCGTCTATGTCAGAATCGGCTCGGTGGTGTACCTGAGCTTCTACAATGAACGAATTGGGGTTTGCTTGGTTTAATTGGGTAGGTATTCGACTAAGCGCGTCTGCATTAGTGTTATATTTTCCAGGCTTATATTCAATTTTGTAGTCAAACTCTGAGGGTTTATGGTGAAATCTGACTAATCTTGTAGTTGGGTCTTTCACATTGAATACGCCTTTCAGGGGTTTGTGGTCCGTGTAGACCGTGAACGTTCTGCCCTGTAAATAACACCTGAAGTTCCTGGCGGCCCATACAATAGTGAGTAACTCTTTTTCTATTGTGGAATATTTTTGTTCCGCCTTAGTTAAACTTCTACTTGCATACGCTATTGGCTTGTTTTTGCCTATTTCCCCTTGGGATAAGACAGCTCCCAATGCTTCGTTGCTAGCATCTGTTGTTAAATTAAAGGGTTCAGTAAAATCAGGATATGTGAGAAGGGCAGGATTTACCAGTGTCTTTTTAATTTCCTCGAAAGAGTCTTGGCACTTTTGTGTCCAAGTAAATTTAACATCTTTGCGTAACAGGTGTGTTATTGGTCTGACTATTTTTGAAAAGTTCGGAATGAACTTGCGGTAGTAGGAACGATTGAGTTTGTCTAACAGTTCGGGGTTGAGGAAAATTTTGGACACAACTCGTTTTGCTGGGGTCTGGAAGTGCTCCTTCATTTGAACATTTGTGTCCAAGGTAAATCACTTCTCTGCGAAGAAACTGGCACTTTTCGGGTTGTAATTTAAGGTTATGTTCTCTGAGCCTGTCGAATACCTTAGTCAATTTCTCGTTGTGATCTTGTAAATTTGTTCCATAGATTACAATATCATCGAGATAGACAAAGCATTTTAAGCCTTGGAGACCCGTTAGAATGTAATTCATTAATCGCTGGAAGGTTGCAGGCGCGCCTTTCAGCCCAAATGGCATTCTCTTAAATTCATAGTGCCCATATGCGGTACTGAACGCAGTTTTGGGTCTATCCTTTGGATCAACAAGTACTTGGTGATACCCGCTTGCAAGATCGAGTGTAGTAAAATATCTGGAGTGCCCCAGTTGGTCCAATATATCCTCTATTCTAGGTAATGGAAAAGCATCCCCTATAGACTTCTCGTTAATTTTACGGAAATCTACTACTACTCGCCATCGTTTATTGCCGTGAGGTCCCGCTTTCTTGGGAACTACTAGTAAAGGGGAATTCCACGGGCTTTTACTTAATTGGATTATGTCATTTTCTAACATTTCCTTAATTTGCTCATTTATGACTGCCCTATGCGTTTCTGGGAGTCTATACATTTTCTGGTTTATGGGCGGTTGATTATGATGTGGGAATGGTATGTTTAATACTGTTAGTATACGTTAGCTTGCCCCCCTTTAGATGGAAAAGGTCATTATAGTCATAACATATCTCCAGAATTGATTTTCTCTCTTCGTGGTTTAAGTTTTTATCCAACAGTAATTCTTCACGTAAAGCCGCAAGTCTGTTTTGATTATAATATTTAATGCGGTCCACGTTTATTGAATGTGGATTGGAATCGAATTTTGACTTGTCGTTTTTGACATTGTGCGTGCTTTTGTTTGATGCACGAAGGAAAGGTGGACCACCTTTTTTCTGAGAATCTTGGGTATTTATGTCGTCCAAGGGTAAATGGAGATACTGTACGTTATAAGAATTAATTGGAACTAGAGTAAGCGTTAAGCTCGTTAGGAATATGGGTTCCGTGTTTACGTTTAGAACTGATAATGGTATGAAACTTCTATGAGGACTAACTAGACAATTTGCGACAAATAATACTCTTTCTTGCATCTCCTGAGACAAACAGATCATTTCCTGGTCTATTTGTAACGGTATGCTTAGTACCATTTGAGTTCGAGGGGGTATTCTATTAGATCGCTGAAGTACTACTTCATATTGCCTACTTTCATCTTCACTCTTGTTTCTCAAGTTGTTCGAATTTTCTTCCACTGGTGGTAAGGCATTCTTGCTATCTGGTGCCCGTGATTTAAATTGCTCCTCCAGTTGATCGCTTGGTATTTCCTCTCCATCGTCTAGGGATGTTTCGAGAGGTACCGTGAAATCAATAGGGTTGGTTTCCGTGCGAGCAAACCGGAGTAATTTATTAGGTCCTTCAATATTGCAATTTTTTGCAAGAAAGTCATTGCCTAACAGCCCATCGTGAGAAATTTGAGCGTCATTTTCTACTACCTGGATTTTACATGGGATACTGCGGCTTAGTAAAAAGTTGCCTTGGCAGTTACCCAATGTTTCTCCTTCTCCAAATGGGGTTTTCAGAGTCACCTTTTGGCTTTGCTCTATCCGTTCTGGTGTATCCAGTGCTTTCTGTTTGATCAAGCTTACTTCTGCTCCAGTGTCTACTATCAGCCGCACGGCTGTGTTTTTACTTATATCTAATGGTAGATTAGATTAGATTCGTAGAGGGATGTGTAGGCGTCAGCCTCGCAATCACCGCGACCTAAAAGATCTATTGTGAGTCCCCGTTGAATTTATTCCCTTTCTAGGTTCAGACTGTTAATAAAGTCTAGGATCCTTCTGGGATTGAGGTTCCGTACGTAGTTAGGTGTAGGAAAAGCATGTTTGAGATGGAGTAGTCTCCGCCTGGTCAATGCTTCGCAGTTGCAGAGCAGGTGCTCCGAGGTTTCGTGAGCATCCTGGCAAAAGCGGCAGGATGAAGTCTCAGCCAAGCCCATCTTGTTAAGGTGATACCTCAAGGGGCAATGGCCTGAGAAGAGTTCTGTAATTATTTTGAGCTCTGTTTTCTTGAGGAGTAATAGTTCTTTTGTTTTTCCTCCAGAGGTGTCGATAAACTTTTTTGCCTGACGAAGTCCTTGTAGCCTTTCCCAGTATAAGGATTTTTGTTTGTTCTCCCAGTCGCAGAAGTCGCACATATTTTGTATATGTTGAATTCTCGGTTCCCGATTTGCAGGTCCCCACCGAACATTGTTGCTAGTGTTTGCATGTTCGGGTGGTGTTTTAGCAGGTTGCTTACAATATTGAGAATCATGGCCCTTTGTTCTGCAGTTAATACAAAAGGGAGTATTCTTGCGTTTTAGGCATTCGCCGTACGTGTGCCCTTTGTAATTGCAGTAGTTGCAGGTGATCTTATTTAAGAATACTTTTTGTTTGTCGTACTTTCTTTCCTCCTGCTGGTAAGAAGAGTTCTGGTATGGAGGTGGGCTTCCTGAAGATCTCCTTGTCATACTGGCTTGATTAGAGCGCCACTTATTTTCGAGTTTCCGTCGATATTAAAAGATTCTGAAGGTACCCTTGTTGGCTCAGGTATGGGAGGTATACTAAATTCAGTTTTTATGTCAGGCTTCCCTAGCTCATTTGCGTAAGGGTAAGGAGAAAAATTTTCACTATTGTGTATAGGGTGACCATAGGCATTTGAAAGATTTGTGCTATTTGGTCGACATAAGTGATCCATTTGAAAAGAATGTGTAGGAAGAGGAATGTATTTTGTGGGTTGTGGTAAGAAAAGGAGTGCTTGTTGCAACCTTTCCATATCTAATGCCTTTTGAATGAGATTTTCTAAAGAATTTTCATTCAAAGTAAGTAAATAGGCGCTTAGATGGGGATTAGTTGCACCACTCTTTATGGAAGCCATACCAAAGTCTTCAATTTGTTGTTTTACCACTTTAAAGTTTTACGCTCCGTATTTACTCTGTGCTGCTTCGTACCATTGCATTAATAGACTCTTTAGCCAATTAGTAAATGAATTAAACGACTCCTGTGGATATTGTCGGCAAGTTATCAACTAGTTAATTAATTCATGATAAGTTTCACGGGGTAAAGCAATTGTTCCACTTCCTCAAATTTCGTGAGAGCACTGGATGCGATCAATTGATATGCATTTTCTCTCGACCTGGTTGCGAAAATTTGCATAAATGCTGTCTTTTCTTCTTCTCCTAGACACTGCTGTACCTGTTTACAACAGCCTATGAATGTTTGTAACTCGGTGAGAATTTGTGCACTTATTACCCCAGAGAACAGGGGCACCATCTGAGCAGCCAGTTGTACTACTTTTTCGTAGTTTATAGACGTTTTGCCTGTTTTGTTTGTTTGATCTATTTGGGAAATGTGGTGAGTATTTTCACTCGAATTTGGTGTGGTTAATGGCTGTTTGGGTATTAAGGCGTCCAAATTATGAGTTCGTGCCAGGAAGCTAATCAAACTATGCCTTCTGAAGCGTTTACCTGAACGGTGTTCGCGGTACCAATTTATAGAAGGTCTACCTTGGGATGTACTTCGTTCGGCTGTTGGGCTATTAGGAGGGCTGGTATTGTCGAAAGACAATGAACTTATTGCTACCTCAAAATCTGAGCAAGGAGAGCTTTGATCGGGTCTGTGAATGAAAGCTATCCCAATGAAGTTTTACTGAATGTGAGGTAGTTTAACTAAGTAGCATTGAATGGAGGGGTGTTTTTGTCCCTTCTTTACACTGAGTTCAGTTAATGTATTATACCTAGCTATGTAACTTATTTGGAATGGGAGAGGCCAATAAGTGCTAGCGAATTTCTTTCTTGAAATGTTATGAATTTTCCGGAGAAATTCGGCTAATCGCTTTTTGCCTTCTTTACAAATTTAGGTATGTAACTTACTTAAGTAGCGTCGGTTTGTTGGAGATTTCACTGGCCAATTTCTTTCTCTTTTTACTGTCTTTTTACACTTTCGACGCTGATGAATTTCAGATGACGGGTGTTCCGCTTATTCTTATTGATGGCTGGTAGAATTAGACCAGAAGTGCCCTAACGTCCTTCCTTTGACGCTAGTTTTTGGGGGGTAAGATGTTCTTACGCTCACTTCTATGTAGGTTCGAGGATCAAGGTTTTTCAAGTGTGTTGTATTAATTAACTTCCTTGATCCTACCGGCTGCGCCAATATGTTGAAAGACTTTTCTTCCTTCTTTCTATGTTGCGTCTAATTCCTCCCAGGCTTATCGTTGTACACGTTGAGTTGCTTGGAGTAGCAGTATATGCTCAGCTCCTATTGAAGATCTGGAGTAGCTTGTTGAAGCTCAGTTCCTATCGAAGATCTGGAGTAGCTTGTTGAAGCTCAGCTCCTATTGAAGATTTGGAGTAGCTTGTTGAAGCTCAGCTCCTAAATGAAAATAATCTTCGCTTGATTAACACTGGTTATACTCGTATTGGAGTAGCTTGTTGAAGCTCAGCTCATAAATAATTTACGACTGGATAATACTGAATTTACTTTTTTACTGAACATTTCTTTTGCATTTTCTTACTCTATATATATACAAATTGTTCTTATTCTATCTATTGTATATACATGGAAAATGTCATACTTACTTCCCAGTACGGAAGATGTGCAATTTACTTCCGACTTAACACTTTGCGTACATAATGTTCACCTTGTACAAAGTGTTAAGTCACGCATATTACATTCTTCAATTAAAGCGCGGCACTCGTCGCGTTTGTATATATACAAATATTTTGCAAGAACCAGAATCACTTGCTGTTTGTTGTTAATTTATGATGTAATTCTCGGGTTACAGTAGGCATTTGTGGCTTACTGTATTAACCGTGAATTAACATCTGGCTAGTTGCTACCTACATACATATGTTTGACCACCGGTATTGCGACATCTTCGCTGTTTTACATGAAGAATATTTGACGTAGGTCAGTGATTGAAATTCTTCATGCAGCGTAAATGATGTAGTAGATAGATATGTAGGCACAATGTTGTTAGTTATGCGTTGCAATAAATATGTTTTCTTCCTACATGATGTAGGTATGTATACGCATGTCTATTAAGTATGCTTTCTTCCTACATGATGTAGGTATGTACATATATGCATGTGCTTTACGTATACTTGCTTCCTACAAGATGTAGGTATGTATATGTATGTGCTACTTTCTACATGATGTAGGTATATGGATATGCATGTGCTTTAAGCATATGTATGTAACAAATCTGTGCTTTAAGCATATGGATGTAACAGTGGGTCGAGACACACATTGAGCGCCCGCAGCGATGAGGCCTATTTTTCAGACCGGCTAGCTCAGTCGAACATTTTTCAGCGCTGTCTGAACCATGGGTGGCGCAGACCACTCTGCCCTGTTATGGTCGTAGCGTATTGCATATAGCAATATGCTACACGTACTGAAGCATGTAGGCGGCTGCGTCAAGCATAAAAAAATGAACGCACCCCGACCGAGAGAGATGCATTTCCTCAAACTGCAGATGACAGGCTGGGGATGACAAGGAAGAAGAAGAATCAATCTGTCTTACTTCTCGCGTAAAAGTCGCGTGCACAAATGAAATCAGAAAACATCATCAAAAATCCTCAACAACATCTGGCTCAAAAAGGAATTTCCAAAGGTTGCTGGACAGAGAGAAAAGAAAATTTTGCTGAGCTCTTTGAAAGGGAAGAACTTGCTGCTGCTCCAGAGATAAGTTGGCCGGATTGTTTTAATTCTGGCGTTTCTGTCTTCCGTCCAATTTTGAGACATATACAATTTAACAAAATTCGCTGTTGAGCAAGGAAGTTTTGATGCAGGCGACCAAGGGCTTTGAAATCAATATTTCTGGGACTGGTCGCACCAAGATACATTTCAACAGTTCGTGATCGGTACTAAAGGTATTCGGTGGCATCCACCTTTGCCAGCATTTAATACAGTCATAGTGGCGAAATACTTACAATAGGGTATAAATTCTATACTTTTTCAAAGGGGAATATATCCGCCTGAGAGTTTTGTGAACACGCAGCAATATGGATTAGCAATTGTCAAAATTCCAACAATCGTTTTCTTTGGACTTGTGCTCCAAAATGTCAACAAAATCCAGCACAAAAGGTGTAAATGGTCATTAGATTTTACTACAAAGAAAAATGCTGATATTCCTTCACCGCCAGATTATAGTCCTTCAGTTGCACAAAGTAGATACAGTCGTCAACTATAAAATGAATTTGTAAATTATTTTAAATTCTAATTTTTATTATGATTACGTTACGCACTTTCTTATTTAATTTCGTTCAAGATATAAGTGTAGATACAAATGCCGCTGAGCAATATTATTTCAACTCATCGAATTAGTTTGTGATAGAGCCTACAGACAGCAAGTCGAAGCAATAAATTCTAATTTAATATTTATACCGTGGAATTTTCACCGTGAGTATTATTGATATATTACACATTTTCTTTTGGTATACGCATACTTCGGCTTCTGTAGCGACTTACACATGTAGGACTTCCTTTTATTGATATTCTTTTCATGTAGCTATATATAATTTTGATTTAATTCTATATATACATATATGGTTTCAGTTTTTGATATATTTACATGTATATACTTTGAAATGATAATCCGTTTAAATAGACACTCTATATGTATAAATATATGTATAATTTAACGATATTCTTACCAGTATACATTTTGAATGGAAGATCTGGTTGAGTCAACACTCTACATACCTATATCTATATATACGGTAATGATATACTTACTTGCACATATATGTCTGATTTCATGATATACTTACCTACACATGTATATTGGAATCTTGACCTTTTTTTTTTTTTGATTTAGTGCTTTATATATAACTAGCTATAGTTGATTTGTTGAATACTACACATTATCGAAAGTATCGGACGGAAAATTAGATTAAAAGCAATTTTGCTAGTTAGATTTAAGTGTATAGTTTTGAACTGGACGACGAGAGAAGTATGAGAGAAATAACAATCCTCAGTTGCTAGATTATTACAAAATGAAGTTTTCAAAGGAAATTATTTAGAGATTAAGTGTAAAATAATATAATACTGATAATTAATTTAAAAACGCTTTTGTTTCGTAGAGGTGTCATTCCTAATTACACAAAAAAAAAGGTATCTTTTAAAGAAATTTTTTTATCAGAATTATAACGTAAATAGAAAATTTTGAAAATTTTGATTATTCCTTCACATCCCGGAGCCCTCTCACATAGGATGAAGGTCGTCTAGGTTCGCCTAGTCTCTCTCTCTCTCTCTCTACAGGTCAATTAGGGACTCTGAAGAATTATGCCCCTCAGAGTCAGATGGGAGGCTGGGGCAGGCAAAGAAGGCAGAACATCTGCGCCTTCAAATGTATACAGGTAAGTGACGTAAGGGTCCCTTCAGGACCGGATGTGTGCCGGCTTTTGTTGGATTGGCACGACGAATTTTTTTGATTATGGCTGACGGCAGCGGCAGTTTTTTGTAGAACCTCCCCACACTCTCCGCCAAAAGCTGAGGCGAACTAGCGTGCCGCCCTGTAGTCAACGCTGTCCGTCGAGCGATCTGTCAGCTCATGCTGGCAGTCGGGACTTTACGTCTAAAGCGAATCACTCTTCATAGTTCCATAGCAACTTGAGATTACACAATGGCTACAGTGCGAACACCACTGCCCGCAACTGGTGCACCAATACAGGTGCCTGAAAATTGCGCCGTCTGTCTAGAGAGAGACTGGTCCGGCAAGAGGAAGGCAGTGAAGACGGTCTGTGGACATGTGTTCCACAAGGCGTGTCTGAAAACGTGGATTGGACAGCGGTCAAATTGCCCGATCTGCAGAGTCCATCTCACTCATTATGATTTTACTGAGTATACAGGTGCTGTCCCGAAGACGACGAAGCCCGTAAAGTCTGTCAGTCACGATCCATTGCCTCCCATGCCGACATTCGATTTACCACCTTTGACGATTCCACCACCTAGTCGAAGATCCCTATCACCTAGAATGCCAGATCTGCCCCCCATGACCTTCACAAATACCAGTCTACGGCGAAATAGTCCAGTGAGCATCACTCAGGGCCACAGCTCAGCAGCGACTGATACTTTGATGGCAGGCTTCCGCATGCAAATGCAGGACTTAGTACGCAAAGGTCTCAATACCTTGCGAATTGAACTGGTAACTAGTGCCCGACAACAGATCTCAGCAGCAATGCCACCCATGCATTTTTCACGACCACCTCCGTCTATGGTTGATCCTAGACCATCACAAGAATTCGACGACTTGCGTAGGCAGTCGTTTAATAGACCGTCATCACCTTCTGGTCAGCCTAGTGGTTAGCCTAGACTAAAATTTTATACAACCTCGACCAGCTCCACCTATTCGTATCCCTGCAAGTGTAGGACAACGACGATCAGGCAGTCCTATCAGGAGATGGAACCTGACATACAATGGAAGTAACTCCGAGCTTTCCGTAGATGAATTTATTTTTCGAGTCGAAGCGCTCACGCACTCCGCTCTACAAGGAGATTTTGATCTCCTTGTTAGGAACATACTCATGTTATTGACGGGACCAGCGAAGGACTGGTACTGGTCGATATTAAGACATAATCCCTTTCCAACCTGGGAATTTGTCAGGACTGGGTTGTCAATTGTATGGGGAGTGCCCAAGGACGATTTAAAAATCCGCTTGCAGCTGATGTCACGAAAGCTGAAGCCCGGTGAACTATTCGCCATGTACCACCATCATTTAGTGGTGCTGCGTGATCAGTTGCAGAACGCCATGCCAGACCAAGAATTCTTGGAAATTGTCAAATCTAATTTACTGCGTGAGATTCAGGAGAAGATATGCCTACATTCCACCGATACGATAGGACAGTTAAGATCGCTCGTTACTCGAATTCAAGCCACGCAGCTACGAATTGCGACAGCTGGTAGTTGGAACCCTTACCGAAACCAACGAGTACACGAGATTAACGACTTCCAGACTATAAACCCCGAACTGGCAGTAGCAACAGGCAGTGACCCCAGCTTATGTGACGTGTCAGCCATTGCGAAGAAACACACAGTAGTATGCTGGAATTGTGATCAGCCAGGTCACTATTACCAGGACTGCCTGCAAGTAAGACAGCAAGTATTCTGCTACGGATGCGGGCGTAAGAACGTTTTTAAGCCCAACTGCGGACACTGTGCACAGAAAAACGAGACGGGTCGGGAATCCCAACACCTTTTCTCGACCAGCGTCAACGTCCCGCGCACCCGTCGTAACGAACACTCCAGTTCAAACCTTGCACAAGGCGGAAGGTCCGCTCCATTAGCAGACCTGGACAAACCCCTGAATTATCCACTGATATTATTCAGTGATTCTGATGATATTAGCAAATCACCAGATTTTATAAATAATTCATTGATAGAGACGGAGAACTTAATAGACTTCTCCGCGGATCTTCAAGCTCCCAGTTCCACTTCTGGGGAGCCCATGACTTTATTAGACACTTCTTTAGAAGAGCCTTTAATTTTCGATGTCCCGAAAAAACCGGCAGCACTTTTAACTGACAAGGTTACTGAGCAGGAGATTTGGCCTCATGGCATTTCTATATTAAAACGGTCACCAAGCTCTGTCATGACAAGTGGGCGTGAGCCTGTTGTCCATCCACTGACGCCGTATCATACGCGTCTGCAGAAATATAATGCAGTAAGAGACGGCATCTTCTCCTCAGTAGCGGAATTAGCTGAAATTATATATATATCTTGACCTGGATTGTAGACCGAAGAAGAAAAGTTCAACCGTTCGTTGGCGGGAATAATGTCGACGGATGAGACTGGAAAGGAAAAAACTGGCACAGATTTCCCTGTCGATGCCAGACGACATTCGAACGTATGCCGAAGTAAGACTACTCGGGTGAACTGAGGCTGGATTACTTGATAATGGTGCCACTGTCAGTATTCTAGGCCAGGGAACTCTAGAGAAGCTTGCAGAAGCAGAGGTTGAATGGAAGAGGTATCGGACACAGGTTCAGGTAGCGAATGGTGCCATGAGGACTGTGCATGGTCATGTGAACTTGGACATCACTTTCCGTGGTAGGACCCAAAACGTGCGTTTTTACGTAGTTCCTGGGCTCACATAGGCACTATATCTACGAATAGACTTCTGGTGTCTATTTGGGTTGGCTCCAGATGTCCTAGATATAGTTGCAGAAGTGATACCAAGTTTACTAGCTACTACTGACACCGACCGTCACGTTCTTTACAGTCTAGATCACCAGCGTCTAGAAGCTACTAAACAGCTTTTCCCTTTTTTCGCCTCTTTGGGCCTCGGAAAAACATCTTTGGTCGCTCACAAGATTGAAACGAATGACGCAGCTCCGATAAAACAACGCTTTTATCCGATATCGCCGGCAGTACAAAGTTTGATGGATGCCGAATTAGAGCGAATGCTATCACTGGGTGTGATAGAGGAGAGCCAGAGTCCTTGGAGCTCTCCAGTTGTTCTGGTGAGGAAAGGTTCGGCTTTGTTTAGACGCCAGGAAGGTCAACTCTGTTACGAAGAAGGATGCTTATCCGCTACCGCAGATAGATGCACTTCTGAGTCGACTTCCTCCGGGAAACTACATTACGAGCCTGGACCTGAAAGACGCCTTCTGACAGATCCCACTAAATGCTGATTCCAGAGAGAAGACCGCTTTTACTGTACCTGGTCATCCTCTCTATCAGTACACGGTGATGCCATTCGGCCTATGCAACGCTCCACAAACGATGTGCCGCCTCATGGATAAAGTCATTCCTTTTGATCTTCGTGAACATGTTCTCGTCTACTTGGACGATTTATTAATTCTGTCTGCAGACTTCGACACTCATCTCACATTGCTATCCCGTGTAGCGGATTGTTTGAGGAAACCTGGCCTCACTATCAACGTCGAGAAGAGTAAGTTGTGTTTCAAGGAGACCAAATACTTGGGTTTCATTGTCGGAGAAGGAGGTATAAGAACTGACCCCGACAAGATTTCAGCCATAGTTGACTATCCGTCACCTAAAACTATTCGGCAAGCCCGACGCCTCCTAGGTATGGCAGGATGGTATAGACGGTTCATCCCGAACTATGCGGATTTAACTGCCTCCGTAACTGACACTTTGAAAAACCCTAGTCAGTTCAAGTGGACACCTGAAGCCCAGACGTCTCTTGATTTGTTCAAACAAAAACTTACCTCTGTTCCGCTGTTAGTCAGACCAGATTTCACCAAGCCGTTCGTTATACAGTGCATGCGAGCCAACAAGGCATTGGTGGGGTGCTGCTGCAACTAGATGACGATGGCTACGAGAAGCCAATAGCCTACGTCTCGAAAATATTGGACTCAGCACAAAGAAATTACACCGTCACAGAGCAAGAATGTTTAGCTGCAATCTTGAGCGTACAGAAGTTCCGGCCCTTCATAGAACTTAAGCTGTTTAAGATAGTGACTGACCATGCGAGCTTGAAATAGCTGATGTGTCAAAAGGACTTCAGCGGTAGACTTGCTCGGTGGAGTTTGAAGCTTCAGGGTTTCGACTTCACTATCAAGCACCGAAAAGGAAGACTGAATGTCGTCAGCAGTTCCTTCACATATTTTTCCCACAAATATTACGCTAAAAAATGCACGATAAGAAAGTCGCGCAGCACGAATACATTACATATATACGAGCGCCGCGATTTTCAAATGACGGGACGGTGGCTGATGTTTATTAAAGAATAGAATTACATTTCGTCAAGCCGCCGTCCATCGAAAAATATTCTGGACATGTTTAATCAAGTCCGGAACGAATGAATATTTTTCTCAGGGTAGAAATGCAAACGATGCATTTTCTACCCTGAACGATGGCTCTTGATCGCAATAAATGTGATCAAAAGGCAAGTTCGTTTTTGAAAGCTCAGCGGTGCGGTTGTCGGAAAGCAAAAAAAAATCTTCGGTCGTGTTTGGTCGGAAGAACAAACTATTATAGATAATTCTTGAAGTGAAAAATAAAACGAGTAAAGTAATTAAATTGGTTTCACAACCTAACTTGTTTTTACAAATTAACTCAGTTTTGACCAATTAACTTAATGTTACAAATTAACGTAGTTCACGAATTAAAATGGTTTGCAAACCATAGAAAAATAAAAATATAGTTGAGAGTGTATTACAAATAGAATATAGTTGAGAGTGTACTACTAATAACAATAGTTGAGAGTGTATTACTAATTATACTGTACTTAAAAAATAAAAACAAACCAGAGAGGAATAACCGACACAGGCATATTGGATTGAAAAGTCCCTGTCCCCGTTCGCAAAAGGTAAGAACGAAATATAATATAACAATTTGGCGCAGCCGGTAGGATCAGGGAAGCCGGTTAAAGTTACAAGAACATCAGTGCTTGAAAACCCTTGATCCTCCACGAACAACAAAGAGGCAAGACCTAGAGCTAGTGCTGGGCAAGACACCCTACCCTTCAACTCGGAGCTGAGTCTGGCTTCGGGGGCATTCGTTTTTGGTCACCTCCAAGGCTCGGGGTAGTACAGCTTTAACTGCCTCTACTCCAGGCAAGTAAGCAGACACCCCCTCAGCAAAGTGCAAAGCACCATCGGTGGACATTAGTGGGCTCCAACCCTGCCCGGGACTTGAAAGGTTACATGAGCGACAAGGAAGTCCAGCAGACGACCCAGGAACAACGACCTCCGCAGGAGCAGGAACCAGAGACAACAATAGTACCAGCAGACGATCAGACGGGCGATCCTAAGGACATCCCAGTACCAAGAAATCCTCAAACTTCCCCGCCGGACGACTCAAGGGACAACCCGTCCCGGCGAGCCGGAAGCAACCCAGGAAATCAACAATCTTCCTTGCCGGGCGACGAAAAGGAAATTCCGCCCCGGCTCGAAGGAGGCAACCCAAGCTCGAAGGAAGCAGTAGAGGGAACACTTGCTAATCCCGCGCAATCTTCAGCACAAGCAGAAGACATCCCATCAGGAGCCAGATTAAGAAGTGGGACGGTGCTAACCGGTCTCAAACAAGTAAGGCCTAGTACAAATTTAGATTTAAATTCATATTTACAAAATTTAGAAAAGCGAGTTCGAGAGTCTGTAGGAATTTCTGTTTTCAGTGCGACCAGATTGACAAACAAATAGCTTCTTCTAGAAAGAAGAGACTCGAAAAAATCGAGCATTTTAAAAAAGAAACAGAAAAATTCCGAGAGGCACTCAATGATTTCGACGGATTCTCGCGCTCGCTTGCCGTACAAAATAAAAGTGAACATTTTGAATCCGATTTTGAGTCTTCAGCAGCTGAAATTACCCTAAACTGACTGGGCGACTCCCTCCGCAATTGGTTCCTCTGTTTTCAGGCGAGCCAAGTCCTAAGTTAAGCCTAGAACTACAGACACAAGTAACGCAGTGCTTGTCGGCCGAAAAACAAACTCTTTTTCTACAAATTCTCCAGACTTCGAGGTGAGGCATATCAGCTGTTCACCTCAGATATTCCTACGACATTCAGAGGGGTAGAGGAACATCTAAACAGGACGTACCTCCCCCGTGAGACGTACCAGGAAATGGTAAATAAATTGATAACTACACGTCAGTTCCCTCTCGAAACATTATCAGCCTTTACGGCAAGATTAAAGCAAACGTTAAATCTGTGTAAAGAGGCGGCTGACTCAAAATATGGTGCCACAGCAGCACCACCAGTAAAATCCCAGTTGGAGGATTTAGCTAAAAGTGCGCTGAAAACCGGTGTAGTGAACCCTCTCTAGTGCCAATGTCTGTTGACGATAGGCGATGGAGAGCTAGATGAACTCACCCAAAAGGCACTAGACGTGGAACGGCTCCAACACAGCGCTCCGTACCTGCAACTTCCGGTACCATTTAACCCAAATGTCTCTTTGAATAACCCGGCCCAAGTACAAACAAACTATCTGCCACCAAACAATCCAGATAATTTAAACAAGATCCAAGCTGGATAGGGGCTATGGCCCCATCCCTGGCCTATACAGTTTACACAGTTTACACATATAACACCAAGAGAAAGGCAGATAAGTGAAAGTGTGAACCAAATAAATTCAAATGTAAGAAATAAAGATAAAATTTTGGGTAAAATCAATTGTAGTTTCTGTAAATTAAGAGGCCATACTTAATCAGAATGCTTAAAAAGAAAGAACACGCCCTACTGTGTAAACTGTAGGATGTGTAACCACGATGTGCGAGATTGTAGACGCAAAAACGCTATTCCAAATCAGCCTAATAGAGATTTTCCCAATAATCGAGCTCCATCTGAATTAAAACCCAACAATCAGCGAGTGTATCGTGTTCAAGTGAAATGTGGTTTTTGTGGTCGTATTGGACATGAGCTGGTCATGCCAATATAAAAACAAATGGGAAACCGAGAGTCAGGGAAACGACAGCCAGTCGACCCAAAACTCCCCGGCTCGACTTTAAACCCCAACGCACAAAAAAAAGGGTCCACTCAGCCGCCCGAACCTTGTAACCCTACCGTCAAACTTCCATTAGACATAGGCCTACACGGGCAAACCAAATTAGTAGTGATACAGGCGCTGAGGTAAGTTTGATTAAGAAAAGGGCACTGAAAAATTTCGACACAATAAATACAGATGAAACAATTGCATTACAGACTCCATTCGGTACCGGAAAGACCATAGGAAATTGTCAAGGAAACTTCAATTTTAAAAATAAAATACCTTGACAATTCCAAGTTGTGAAAACCTTACCTGGTCTTTCCGATGATGGGCTGCTAGGAAACGACTTCCTAGCTAAACACTGCAATGTGGAGGGTCCAAATAGAACACTAAGGTTTCCTCGCACGGAAACAAACCCGGAGGAGTTCGCTGTTCCAATATCACTCACAACGGATAAGCTGCTATCCCAAAAGGCAACCGAAATAAGATCACTGGCAGAAAAAGAAGAACCCAAGGAGGTTAAGTTATCTACCTGCAGTGTCTTTAAGGCATCTCACATGAGAAATGCTGGCTGCGATTCTTTGATAGAAAATGAGGATTGCGGAAAAAGTAATCCACTTTTTGAGACTGTGACTAACGAACAAGGGAAGCATAAGGTTATCTTATCAGAACCTTTATGCATACCGGCTCGGTCACAAAAGGTCATCAGAATTCCATTGTGTGTGGACGAGGAAATGCTCTGTTTATCTCAATAGATAGGCGAAGGAGTATTCCTCGCTAACAGCTTGCTCCGACCGGGAAAAACAGTGTTGATTGGTATCCTCAATAGCAGTAGTAAACAAGTAGTCATGAGCAGCTTATCGCTGCATCTAACTTATTCGAAAGACTACACAAAAGTTCAGTTGACTGATGCACAAGATCACAGGGACACACAAATAGAACATACGACCACAACACGGCCATTGAGCCGAAATAAAGACGAGCGTGGGAAAAACAGACCGCTCAGTAAAAAAAAACACAAAACCATGGCCAACGGGTCAACTAATAGAAGAAGCAGAACGCAATAAAAGTCCAGATATCGCAGAGTGTGCGCAACCACAACCTACATTGCCTACGAGCAATAAACATTTCCTTTTATTTCTGATATCCATACTGACCTATCTGTTCCATTACTTCAATCCAAGGCCAATGGGCCAAACACAAGACGAGCATAAAGGCCTCACGAAACCTGAGTCAACAGAACTCAAGGTGCATAGGGGCCTGCCGTCGAAAAAAGGGACTACAAAGAAGGAGGGCAGAGTCTATGGACCTCGGAGAGTGAGAAAACGAAAGAAAGACAGGGAAATTATTAATAAAAATGAAAAAACAGCCACTCTGCAAAAAGTTAAATATCTCTACCCAGATTATGAAGAACCGGAGGATTTAGTAAACGATCCCCGTACGATCCAGCTAGAAAAGGAACTTGGCCTGGAAGAAAGCCTAAATAACGAAGAAAAGAGCACTATTTTTCAGTTGTGCAATGAATACAATGACATATTTTACCTAAAAGATGATAAACTCACCCACACCAACGCAATAACCCACCACATTCCCTTGGTTCAAGATCACGACCCCATTAATCAGAAAATGTATAGGTTACCAGAAATCCAGAGGAACGTTATAAATGAGCAGCTACGAGAAATGTTGGACAGCGGTATAGTCGAACCCAGTAAAACTCCGTGGAATTCGCTTCTCCTGGTAGTCCCCAAAAAAGCGGGACCAGATGGCGATAAAAGATGGCGCGTCGTAGTCGATTTTCGAAAATTGAACGAAAAGACTATAGGCGACGCATTTCCACTTCCCCGAATCGAGGATATCCTCGACCAATGCGTGACGCACGGTATTTCACCACCCTCGATTTGGCCAACGGGTATCATAAAGTGCTAGTCGACCCAAAAGATCGACACAAAACAGCCTTCAGTACGAGTTATGGGCACTATGAGTTTAAGCACATGCCGTTCGGGCTTAAAGGAGCCTCGGCAACCTTTCAACGCCTCATGAATTTCGTTCCAACAGGCTTGCAGGGGCTAGAGTGCTTCGTGTATTTGGATGACATAGTCATCTATGGTAAGAACCTCAATGATCACAACGTAAAACTGCGTAAAGTGTTTGATAAACTACGAGAAAACAATCTCAAACTGCAGCCCGAAAAGTGCCAGTTCTTGAGAAAAGAAGTTGTCTATCTTGGGCATAAATGTGCAAGTCAAGGGGCACTACCAGACCCCAGTAAGACGGCCTGCGTCCAGACCTTCCCTGTTCCCCGCACAGTAAGGCAAGTCCAATCATTTTTAGGACTTGCCAACTATTACAGAAAATTTATACCCGACTTCTCAAGGATAGTTCGTCCAATAACAAATTTACTCCGAAACGATGTTAAATTTACTTGGACGGAGAAATGCCAGGAAGCTTTTCAAGCTATTAAAGTAGCTTTAGTAACACCTCCACTTCTAATCTACCCTGATTTTTCCAACCATTCAACTTGACGACGGACGCAAGTAGTGAGGCAGTAGGTGCGGTACTTTCCCAAGGGGAAGTGGGAAAGGATCAACCAATAGCCTATGCCAGTCGAACACTAAATAAAGCCGAAAAGAATTACTCCACCATAGAAAAGGAGTTACTGGCTATAGTTTGGGCCACAAGAAATTTTAGATGCTACCTCCAGGGACGCAAGTTC
Organism: Dioctria linearis; assembly: GCA_963930735.1. Taxonomy (NCBI): domain Eukaryota; kingdom Metazoa; phylum Arthropoda; class Insecta; order Diptera; family Asilidae; genus Dioctria; species Dioctria linearis. The sequence goes on along the minus strand of OZ005740.1, from coordinate 147,839,558 downwards.
ACGGTCTATACTGACCATAAACCACTAGAAGGAGTCTTTAATGTCAAGGACCCAACTTCCCGTTTGGTGAGGTTTCACCACAAACTTTCCGAATTCGATTATCGCATCGAATACAAACCGGGGAAGTGTAACAGAAATGCAGACGCTCTGAGTCGCATTCCCCAGTTAGTCCCTGAAGACACAAAGAAAAACCTTCACGGTAAAAGCTTTAGTCCACCATCAAATGGACTCAGATGAGGACGAAAGTAATCCTTCAGAAATGCAGAAGCATAGAACCATCAAATGCAACGTTGTGACAAGGGGTCAAAAACTAAAAGCCCAAGAGGTTGAACAAAGCCTCCCTACAAAAGAACAAAAGCAGAGAAATACCACAAAACCGCTGCAGCAAAAAGCGCTTATAGTGCCGGAAGAAATTCAATCCCCAGAGGCGGAAGAAAAAACCCCAGATACGCTTAAAGAAATACCGCCAGAAATAAGTAGAAATAACAAACCGGAAGTAATTACGAGCCCCCAGGAGATATTAACGATCTTAAGAGACTATCACGATTCTCCCTTCGGTGGCCACCAAGGTATAATCAAAACTTATAAGCGGATAAGACGCAAGTATTGGTGGAAACACATGCTTAGCGACATAAAAAGGTACGTTAAAAAATGCCCTAAATGCCAAACGATGAAGGCATCCCCTCAATTCCGAATGCCAATGGTGATAACAGACATAGCAGAGCAACCATTTGACAAGGTTTACCTAGACATTGTGGGGCCTTTGGAGGAAACCGCCACAGGTAATAAATATATTCTGACCTTTCAAGATAATTTGACCAAATTCGTCGACTGGTATGCCATACCCAACGGGGAAGCAATTACAGTAGCAAAAATTTTCTTCGACGAAATCGTCACGCGCTACCGTATCCCCAAAAGAATAGTTACTTATCAGGGATCTAATTTCCTAAGTGAACTATTCAAAAGGGTATGTAAACTCTTAAGGGTAAAAAAGCTACAAACTTCAGCTTACCATCCCCAGTATAATGGAGCACTGGAGCGTGCCCATAGACCCCTTATAGAGTATCTGCGAACCATCGTAGATGAAAATCCCAAAACATGGGATCAATATCTACGAACCGCTGCGTTCGTGTACAACAACAGCGTACACGAGGGTACGAAACTGACCCCAATGGACTGCCTTTACGACTTTACAGCGGACGTCCCAACAAATTTAAGACGGGACCCTGAACCCGTTTACAACCATGAAAGCTATTACAATATACTAAGGTATAAGCTACAAAAATCGTATGCTACAGCTCGAAAGAATCTTCTCGCTAGCAAGAAACGTTCTAAGGGGTATTACGATAAAACAATACGGCCCCTAACATTCCACGTAGGAGATAAAGTCCTCCTCAAGAGTGAAAGCCGAAAGCACAAACTCTCACAAATTTGGGTAGGGGCATATCTGGTAACGAGTCCTGTAAACACAACCATCCAAATAGGTAAGCGCAGTGTCACAGTGCATAACAATAGGTTAAAACCATATTATGACTAATGACGACTGGTTCTCAAACAAAAAAAAGTGAAAACGGAAAAAATTCTCTACATTAGGTGTAAAAAATAAAACATCCCAATATTAGTTTCACGATTAAACTAAGTATAGAGTAAGTGGTAAATAGCCCAACTTTTAACCGGGAAATGTTTTCTGTCCCCCCATATAGAATGAAATACTTAATGATGAACTTGGTGTTCGTGATGTGCGTGTGGCGGGTCATCTTTGGACAACTACGAGAATCTGGAGAGCCGATCTCAATCTCCCCAATCCCTAACTCGGGAATATTGTTTAAGGACATGGGCACCCTATTGGCGTACCACAGTACCTTTACAATATTGACGGAGTTGGACCTGTCTGAGCTCACTAATCAGACCATGTTAGCAGAAAAAGCCGAACACTTGGTGCACCAGCTGTGTAAAAACTCGACTCAGTCATTCGACTGGTGTAAGGTGCAGCAAGTTCATGTACACAGTTTGCTGGAAAACATCAAACGACGCACAGAAACAATTCAAGAAGGGGTACCAAAGCTCAGAGGTACAAGGTCAATTTTTGACGGAATGGGAAGTGCTCTGCACTTCATGTTCGGTACTATGGACAGTACGAATGAAAAGGAAATTTATAGCCGGCTCAATGAACTGGAATCCAACACCCAGGCATTAACCAAGTTGGAGGCGCAACAAATCAGTGTGGTAAAAACAACACTCTAACAAATACAGAAACCCTTAACTTCACTTTTAGAACGCCAACGCCAGGTAAATTTACAAATAAATAATTTACTAAATACAACAGACGAACTCAAACAAAGCCAACTCCGGCAGAAGATAATAACTAGCCTCTTACTCCAAATAGTCGAAATAGAATTTCGACAACAAACTTTGCAAGACATTATACAGTCCAGCAAAACTAACCAAATTCATCCGTTATTAATATCACCAAACAAACTACTGGAGATTTACCACAAATCGCACTCTACGTGTAGAGAGCCCCAGGATTGCCTGTCCATGCTGTATCAAACAGCGCAGACACAAGCTCTCCTCATACAAGAAAAGTTAGTTATACGAATTAAGTTACCCATATTCAATGTACCCGAAATGAAATTGCAAAGGATACACTGTTTTCCAATACAGGTTGATAAGGAACATTCCCTTGTCCCGGACATAGAATATTCCTACATCGCCAGCCAGATCCAAACTCACGAATTCCTATTGTTAAAAGCTGAGGATGCAAAGGGACTTCATAAAGTTTCCAAGAACATCAGAGCCAGTACTTACGTAACGAAATTGGTAAAACCCCGCATTAAAGCCACAGTAACCACAGAGTGTGTAATTAAATTGGTGTTCAACCCTCTCTCAGAGAACACCAATTGTAAACTGAGAGTACAAAAACCTCCCCGAAACGCTCTGATCAAAATGAACAGGCCCAATTCATGGATATTTTCGGTTACAGAACCCACAGTGATCCAAGTCACTTGCCCAGACAAATTCCATGTGTCCCGATTAACGAAACAAGGAACAATAGTAGTCAATGAGCCTTGTCAAATCTAGTTAAAGGCACAAACTCTACCTTTTGAAGCAGAAAACTTTCATCCCCTTACCTTTGTGCAACCACAGTACTTTCCACGCACAAACGAGACTGAAAGTCTCCTAAGGAAGTATGAGGAAAGCATGCCAAACGAAAATCATCAAAACAAACCACCTCAGACAGATGTAATAATGGGGGATGAAGTTACCGCTATCATCCACAAGGGAACCAAATTATTGGATGAGATCAAATCTAAGGTGCATAAGATAGCCCAAAACTCAGCGCCACACCACACCAATGTTCTCTCCCACACATCAATATCTCTAACCTGTCTACTTATGATAGCCATACTAGTATACGTAACTATTAGGTGGTGGTGTCCATTCGCCATAAGAAAAAACCAAAATCACCCACAGTTCAAATAGAACTAGGAACCAACCCGGAAACAGATAAACCCGAAGAAGATACCCCAAAAGCTACAAAACCAAAGCCACTTAAAAGATCACGAACCTTTCCGAGGGCTCCATCAATACAACTAGTTTAAATGTGGAACTCAAAATCGGGGGAATAAATTCGGAAAACAGCCGAACCAATTTTAAATACAATAGACTTTTCCTACTTAGACGAACAAGTCCAAAAGTGTAAATCATTAAATATAGTTTACGAATAATACCTTGTAATTCTAATACGTAGGAAGTAAAAAATATGTTTTTTTTTTTCAAAAAATAACCATCTAGTATAAGTAAGAAATATTGATGAGTCGATTTTACATTAGACATAATAAAATTTGATTACGTCTAGTTTCTCCTCTATAAAATATATACATAGAAATAAGATTAGAAATAATGAAACTCAACTAGGTATAACTGGTAGCGCAACCCACAACGGATTGCAAAAAAAAAAAAAAAAAAATATATATATATAAGAGAAAAACTTGCAATAAGGTGAGTGAAGTTAAACTAACAAATAAAATATTAAATAAAATTTAGAATTAACAGTATCTACAGTTAGCACGTAGAAAGTAATTTTTTTTTTATATATATAAATAAAATATTTAACATTAATTAACCTAGGAAATGTAAGATATTATATTCCTTTTTGTATCTGTAAAATATTATATAGCTAACAAAATTCAAGTAAATAAACTAGAAATTTAACTAGACACAATTAAGTAGTGTAGGCAAACACTTTCTAATAATAAAATAAATAAGTGTTAATAGACAAGTAAAAAAAACAAAAAAAACAATTTAAGTAGAAATAATAAAATCAAATTAAAAATAAAAAAACAAGTAGAATAACGGTAAAATAGAGGTAGAGTAACTTGAATTAGTCTAACTCAAACACGACCGATGATCTGCAACAAATATAGAACCCTATAAATATAAAAAAAAACAAGAAAACAAAACAGGCAGCAATATCCCTGAAACAGAGAAAGTGGGGGCAGATAAATCGAAAGATTTCCTTTTATTAAAGAGAAATTTTTTTTTATTCAAAATTTAAAAGAAAAGAGAAGAAAATAGGACAGATACATATTATGAAATAGAAAAAAAATTCAAAATTTTATTTTTTTTTGGCTTGCTCTGGTGGCCGGCTAGCCCCAGTCCTCGTCGGAGTCGGAGTCGACAGCGGGAAGTGGCGGAGTCGTCATCAGCGCCCGTATTATATCAGCAAAAGGGGAGTCGAAAAGGGGATGGCAACATTCGCACAGCCCCTGCATCCCACTCAAATTGACAACACCACCTGAAAAGAAAACCAAAATAAAAACTGATAAATCCATGAACAAACGGAAAAGTTTACAAAAATAACTTACCCATCACTGACCAAGATTGACCCCCGTGCGGATCCAACCAGAGATGTACCAGGTAGGTCCTGCTACGGCCTCCTCGCACCATACGGTGAGGGGTCCATGGCCCGTTCGCCTTAAAACAATACGAATTGGACCACGCCAACCGGGCCTAATGTGGACCACAGCAACTTGGTACGCGATTGTGCAGAGCCCTGAGGGGCTTTTAAAAGGCCAATTGTCCAATCTCGTGGCAAACAACATCGCGAATGACCAAAGGAAGCCTAGCACAAAACTTTGAGCATCCCAAAATGCTGAAGCCAGCAACAATAATCCAGATTAAGATAAATTTTGTTTTTTTTCTTCAACTCTCTTCTAATGATCAAGCTTTTTCTGTTTGTCTGTGTCTGTTCAACCCATTTCTCTGCCGCATGAATATTAACATATATTCAAGCAAGATAAGGACATTGTATCATTTTATATATTTTATCGAGAGCTATTCCTCTTCAAAGAATAGCTCTCTTATTCACAGAGGGAAGGAATGTTGTGTATACACACATACACGCAAAGACAGTCCTGTGGCGCCCTGAACGCACGACAAATCATCGATAAATCGGGCAATACTTATTATATAGTTCCTTGACAGTGATACTTGCTGAACGTAAAATGTTATAAATAAGTTGGCCATATTTTTTGAAGAAAAATAAAAATAAAACATGATATGACAGTCTAGCGTAGAGCTTAGAACAGACGAGAAAGTATTTATAACGTTCTTTAAAAAAAAATATTATTTTATGGACTAAGATTCTATAAATGAATTAAAAAATCAACCAAACGCTAACTTGGAAGTCTTCTTTTCTTTATCTGTGCAGATGATAAAAGACGTGCAGTTGAACTGAGCAGACGTCGGTTCAATTTGATAATTTCCTTCTCTCATTTCAGTTCTACCGCGACAGGTAAATTAGGAACCTTGCTGTTTGACAAAATCACTTCAGCGTGCCAACAAACTGTTCAACTTGAACAGGATATTCATCAGCCCTGGACAGAACATTCATCTGCCGAACTGGTAACTTTGTCGAACATCACCTTAAGTCCTGAACTGAATCCAGTTCATCAGGATTCTCGAAGGTAACCCAACCGGACCTTGAGAAACTGTATATATGTATGGGCCAGTCTGACATTGGGTCAGCTGGTCAGTTTTTTGTTATAGGTACCATTACCCTTCCTCAAGAAACTTGCAGACATCTACAAGCATAGGAAAAATCAGCATAGCAGCGTCACGTACACTGCAACACAATAGGAGAAGAGATACTCTCACTAACTGCAAGGAAGTTCCTTGGACGCACCGAGCTGCATTCAGTGCAAAATTTAAATAGTGGACGCATCATTGTACGGAGCTACCCCGTCCGCTAAATTGGTGACCCCGACGTGATCCTGATCACACAACAGATTTCATCACTGAAGAAGTCAAAGTTTCAAAAGGTTAGAGTAATGAGCATTCTGCGCATAGCGTGCTTACCTTTTTACAATTATAATTTAAACTTAATTATTATATTACCAAGTCAATCACTTTTAAGCATAAATTTCCTCTTGTTGGTGGAATAATCAGCCATCTTACTTAATATAAGACATGGTGTAAGCTTTCTACGTTCAGCAACAACTTACTGATTCACTTTGTTGTACTTCGGCATACGTCAAGCACGTTTAACCTTTCTTTTGTATTACTGATACGCATACATTTAACTTAATTAATTTCATTCCTCGTTATCAGCTATTACATTGTGGTTTGTCGTGCCTTCATCGTTTATTTCAACCAACCCTTAAATATGCCCAACGAAAATGACATAAACGCCGAATTGGACTCTGCTAGTAGTAACTCACTGAGTGGGTCCACTACTTCCTTTCCAGCGTGCACCACTCAACCAGGGATATTGGGTGCGGTGTCGGTGAAACCAGTACCATTTTGGAAAAACGATCCGGACCTGTGGTTCCTCCACTTGGAGGCACAGTTTGAGTTGGCGGGCATCAATCAAGATAAAACGAAGTTCTGCCACGTTGTTGGCGCGCTCGACGAAAACGTTGTACGCTTGGTGAGTGACATTATACGTTCACCTCCAGCGTCTAATCGATATGATCAGCTTAAGGAAACGTTGATTTCTCGTCTTTCAGGAAGTGTAAATCAAAAGCTTAGGCAGCTTCTGACAGAACTCACGCTGGGCGATGCACAACCATCTCAACTACTGCGTGAGATGAGAGCACTCAGCAACGATCAGCTCAGTGAAGCTGTGCTAAAGTCGCTTTGGCTTCAACGATTGCCAGCAAGTATGCAGGCAATCCTAGCCTGCAACCCTGGTACACTCGAAGTTTTGGCAACATGCGCCGACAAAATCGACGAGGTTAATCCCAGATCCGAGGTGTTTGCCATAGCTCCTCCACTTGATAATCATCATCAGACCCTTTCAGAGTTGGAAAAGAAGCTACACCACCTCACATGCAAGTTCGAGAAGTTTCTCACCGTCCGCAATCCAACTAGACAAAGCTCATCGAGAAGCGGATCTAGACAACGATCATCCTCTCGACATTCGACATCTGACTCAAATTCAAGTTTCTGCTGGTACCACCGAAAGTTCGGAACCAGCGCTAGAAAGTGTATCTCTCCCTGCAAGTTCGAGGGAAGCAATCAAAATTTAACGCGGTATGGCGTTATTGCCGGGTCTGAAGACCCAAATTAATTAACCATCTGCCATTGACGACGGGTGGAAGTGGCGTGCAAAATAGTCGTCTTTACATTTTTGACAGATCTTCAAAACGAAATTATCTCGTTGACACGGGAGCGGACGTTTCCGTCATCCCAAAAACGTCTCAGCATCGTTTTCCAAATTCCAGTTTGCAGTTGGTGGCGGCTAATTCCACCCCCATTAGTACATTCGGCCGAAAAGTTCTGTCCTTAGATTTGGGATTACGCAGATCTTTTTCCTGGCAGTTCATAATCGCAGCCGTTCCTAGACCTATACTAGGCGCAGATTTTCTGTGTCACTATGGCCTTCTAGTAGACATCAAAAAGAAATCCCTCATTGACCCTCTAACATCTTTGATATCATCGGCACAACGTATCAACACCCAAAACTCAGGTCTGTCGATTCTGATTAATCCGGCACTTGATCCAACTGTTCAGGAACTGCTAAAAAAATATCGCGCCATTACGGTTGAAGTGGGATTTACTAAGCGGGTGGCCCACATGGTTACACACCACATCTTCACCAAAGGGGCGCCTATTTCATCCAAAGTACGTCGTTTATCACACGAAAAATTGACTGTAGCCAAAAAGGAATTCAAGTTTCTTTTAGAGCAAGGAATTTGCCGACCTTCAAATAGTCCTTGGTCTTCACCATTACATCTTGTGCAAAAGAAAAATGGTGAATGGAGACCATGTGGGGACTACAGAAGATTAAACGCGAGTACAATACCAGACCGTTACCCTGTACCTCTGATCCACGACTTTGCCTATCACCTAGAAGACTGTTCACTCTTTACAACCCTGGACTTAGCGAAGGCATACCACCAGATCCCAGTTGAGCCCGAAGATATTCCAAAAACGGCAATATGCACGCCTTTTGGATTGTTCGAGTTTACACGCATGACGTTTGGTTTGTGCAACGCTGCTCAGTCGTTCCAAAGATTCATCCACATGGTTCTGCAGGAGTTCTCTTTCTGCTTTGTTTATTTGGACGATATCCTGGTTGCTTCTAAATCTAACGTTGAACACTACTTACATCTCGAAAAGGTATTTAGGCGCCTACAGGAATACGGACTGCTACTGAACGTCGAAAAATGCGTCTTCGTGCAGTCACAAGTAAAATTCTTGGGACACTTAATTACCTCACAGGGTATCAAACCAGCTCCTGACCGGGTAGAGGCTATATCGAAATTCAAGATTCCTGAAACGGTAAAGCAGTTACGACGCTTTCTCGGAATGGTAAATTTCTACCGGCGTTTCTTGCCACATGCGGCAGCACATCACACCAATCTTAACACTTACCTTTCTGGATCAAAAAAAGATGGTGCCAAAAAAATTGACTGGTCCCAGGAAGCTATCAAATCGTTCGAGTTTGCTAAAACTCAACTAGCTCAAACAGCTTTTCTCGCTTTTCCCATCGCTTCGGCCGAGCTGTCGTTGTGGGTAGATGCTTCGGATACTGCCATCGGTGCCGCAATACAGCAAAAAGTCGACGATAGCTGGCAACCACTTGGATTTTACTCGGTAAAATTAAACCAGGCACAGCAAAAGTACAGTACCTATGACAGGGAATTACTTGCCGCATATCAAGGTGTTAAGTATTTCAGGTATTTACTTGAGGGACGGGTTTTCACGATCTACACGGACCACAAACCCTTGCAATACGCATTTCAGCAAAATCCAGAAAAGGCTTCTCCCAGGCAGTTACGTCATTTAGACTTTGTAGGTCAATTTACAACAGACATAAGACACGTACCTGGGCAGGACAATGTGGTTGCCGATGCGCTATCTAGAGTTGAGGAAATACAGCTTCTTGATCCAATCAATTTCGAGGCTATAGCCGAGATGCAACAACAAGACGCAGAATTTCAACAACTTCTTCAAAATTCTAAGTTTAAATTTCAAAAATTTCCGGTCTTCGGGACCAATAAAGAATTATATTGCGAAGTTTCGACAACGAAGATACGACCATTTATCCCTTCTCCTTTCAGACCACAAGTCTTTAAAATCGTCCACAATTTGTCCCACCCGAGTATTCGCACTACCAATAAAATGGTTACGTCTAAATACTTCTGGCCGTCCATCAACAAGGACGTCAACAATTGGACGCGGTCATGCTTATCTTGCCAACAGTGCAAGGTGTCTAGGCATGGCAAAAACGCTTTAGGCTATTTCCCGGAATGCTCCGGTCGTTTCCAAACTATTCATATAGATCTGGTCGGACCTCTGCCACCATCACAAAATTTTAGGTACTGCCTAACAATTATAGACAGATTCACGCGATGGCCAGAAGCCATTCCGTTAAACGACATTAGTGCTGAAACAGTCGCAACCGCACTCTACCAGGTGTGGATAGCTCGATTTGGCGTCCCTAGGTACATCATTACAGATCAAGGCGCGCAATTTGAATCCTCTTTATTTTTTGAACTTTCCACGTTATAGGGATTCCGACGAAATCGCACTACTGCTTACCATCCGCAGGCCAACGGATTTTTAGAACGTTGGCACCGGGCGTTCAAGGCATGTTTAATGGCATATAAAGAAAAAACCTGGACAAAGGCTTTACCCTTTGTACTGCTCGGTTTGCGAACCGCTTTTAGGGAGGAATTTCTCGCTACCCCTGCAGAGCTCGTTTACGGTGAAGCATTACGCATTCCTGGTGATTTCCTTCAAAATTCTAAGCAACAACCTCAAAGTCAATTCGTCACTGCTTTACGAGATCTTTTCACTGACATCAGACCAGTCCCGGCTAGCAATCACTCTCATCAAGCTATCTTTAGGTTTAAAGACCTCGATGAATGTTCACATGTGTTCCTAAGAACAGATGCTATTCGAACGTCACTCCAAGCACCTTATGAAGGCCCTTTTCGCATTATCAAGCGCACGAAACATTTTTTCACACTCAAGGTAAAAAACAAGGAGGTTAACGTTTCCGTTGATCGGATTAAACCATGCTTCACAAATTCAGAAATGTTCACCAATGATCATGATCACTCGCAAACCACGGCAGCTAGTGATGTTCTTACGGCTGAGGAAGCTTTTCAGCCAGCGTCTGAAGGTTCCTCGGTTCGACAAAGATGTAGGGAAGAACGTTTCCATCCAGCGACGGAAGACTTCCAGGCATCTGATAGCACGCACGCTTGTGCAGCGTCTCCGTCGAGCGCGGCAGCTCGTCAAATCAGGTTCATGCCTGATGGTTCAAGTACTATGCCACAACGCCTCACATATCGCTAAAACCCTGGGTTTTGCTGGCAGGGGAGTAATGTGGCGCCCTGAACGCACGACAAATCATCGATAAATCGGGCAATACTTATTATATAGTTCCTTGACAGTGATACTTGCTGAACGTAAAATGTTATAAATAAGTTGGCCATATTTTTTGAAGAAAAATAAAAATAAAACATGATATGACAGTCTAGCGTAGAGCTTAGAACAGACGAGAAAGTATTTATAACGTTCTTTAAAAAAAAAATATTATTTTATGGACTAAGATTCTATAAATGAATTAAAAAATCAACCAAACGCTAACTTGGAAGTCTTCTTTTCTTTATCTGTGCAGATGATAAAAGACGTGCAGTTGAACTGAGCAGACGTCGGTTCAATTTGATAATTTCCTTCTCTCATTTTAGTTCTACCGCGACAGGTAAATTAGGAACCTTGCTGTTTGACAAAATCACTTCAGCGTGCCAACAAACTGTTCAACTTGAACAGGATATTCATCAGCCCCGGACAGAACATTCATCTGCCGAACTGGTAACTTTGTCGAACATCACCTTAAGTCCTGAACTGAATCCAGTTCATCAGGATTCTCGAAGGCAACCCAACCGGACCTTGAGAAACTGTATATATGTATGGGCCAGTCTGACATTGGGTCAGCTGGTCAGTTTTTTGTTATAGGTACCATTACCCTTCCTCAAGAAACTTGCAGACATCTACAAGCATAGGAAAAATCAGCATAGCAGCGTCACGTACACTGCAACACAATAGGAGAAGAGATACTCTCACTAACTGCAAGGAAGTTCCTTGGACGCACCGAGCTGCATTCAGTGCAAAATTTAAATAGTGGACGCATCATTGTACGGAGCTACCCCGTCCGCTAAAGTCCCATCTAGCCTGGTAGGTGTGTTTAGAAAATTTTCATAAGCTAACCATGCTTAAAAACTTGGTTGGCTTATCAGAAAAATACGCGAAGAAAACAGCGTCAGCAGTTCCTTCACATATTTTTCCCACAAATATTACGCTAAAAAATGCACGATAAGAAAGTCGCGCAGCACGAATACATTACATGTATACGAGCGCCGCGATTTTCAAATGACGGGACGGTGGCTGATGTTTATTAAAGAATAGAATTACATTTCGTCAAGCCGCCGTCCATCGAAAAATACTCTGGACATGTTTAATCAAGTCCGGAACGAATGAAAATTTTTCTCAGGGTAGAAATGCAAACGACGCATTTTCTACCCTGGACGATGGCTATTGATCGCAATGAATGTGATCAAAAGGCGAATTTTTGAAATCTCAGCGGTGCGGTTGTCGGAAAACAAAAAATAAATCTTCGGTCGTGTTTGGTCGGAAGAACAAGTTATTATAGATAATTCTTGAAGTGAAAAATAATACGAGTAAAGTAATTAAATTGGTTTCACAACCTAACTTGTTTTTACAAATTAACTCAGTTTTGACCAATTAACTTAGTGTTACAAATTAACGTAGTTCACGAATTAAAATGGTTTACAAACCATAGAAAAATAAAAATATAGTTGAGAGTGTATTACAAATAGAATATAGTTGAGAGTGTACTACTAATAACAATAGTTGAGAGCGTATTACTAATTAAACTGTACTTAAAAAATAAAAACAAACCAGAGAGGATTAACCGACACAGGCATTTTGGATTGAAAAGTCCCTGTCCCCGTTCGCAAAAGGTAAGAGCAAAATATAATATAACACTTAGACCTCCAAAGGGTCCATTGTGTCCCTAGACCTCATGGGATAGCCCTTCAAGCCGCAGATTTATCCTGCTTTCCTTGGGAAACTCAGGATATATGCAAGACCTTTAACCTAGATCCATCCTGCCTCACTCAGAAAACCCAGGACGTCTCTGAACTTTATGCTTTGAAGTTCCCCCAGACTTGAAAAGAAGTAGCTACCTAGTAGCCTACCTCTTTTATTCATCAGAGCGGGGCATTCGCAAAGCACATGTTTGACGGTTTCAATTTCCTCCGAGTCCCTACAACTCCTGCAGAAATCGTTTGCCGCTATTCCCAGTGTTCTAGCATGGTCCCCATATGGCCTAGTGACCCGTCATGACCCCTACTAGATTCCTGGTATTTGCTCTGCTGCTATTAAGCAGTTCCCTTGTCCTTTTCCTGTCATATGCAGGCCACAATTGCCATCGGAGGCCTGCCTTTAGATAGACGTCCCTGATGATTTCCTCTTTTAAAGCTCCGACTGGGATCCTCACGTAAGCTACAGCTGCGGAGCTATCCAATTCGAAGCCCTTTTTGGCCAACTCATCAGCCATCTCGTTGCCAGAGATATCCTTATGGCCAGGTACCCAGCTTAGGGTCACCTTGTGCCTTACAGTCAATTCCTCAAGCCTTGTTTTGCATAAATGCACCAATTTTGATTTTACCAGCCCAGCATTCAGCGCCCTGATGGCTGCTTGGCTATCAGTATATATGCAGATGTGCCATGCGGGCTCTCTGTACATGGATACCAATGTTGCCGCCTGATAAATCGCTGTGAGCTCTGCCTGAAAAACACTGCATTTGTCGGGCAGTCTATAAGACTCGTGCCACCGGAGATCTCTAGAGTACACTCCAGCCCCTGTGCCCGCACTCGTCTTGGAGCCATCCGTAAATATAGAAATATCGGATGCAACGACCACCTCCTTCCCCTCCCAGTCACTCCTGGTGGGTATCGTTGCATTGATACCCCCACCAAGAGTCAGGATGGGTACTTGATAGTCTGTTTCTACCCTGCAGTCCCTACAGTCTACCTTCTGGAGTATATTGGAGTGCCCAAAACCCCTATCCGTCCACCAGCCCCCCGCTCTAAGCCTGACAGCACTAGTTGCCGCCTCACCCTTACAATAAAGGTCCAGCGGCAATAGGTCAAGCATGACCTCCAATGCCGCCGTGGGCGTGGTGCACAGACACCCAGTTATACCCATACAGGCGGCTCTCTGCATTTTTGACAGCACATCAAGGTTACAGTTCCTCGTCAGTGCCGTCCATCAGACCGTATAGCCGTAGCAGAGGATGGGCCGAACTATGGCTGTTTACATCCAGTGTACCACCCTGGGTTTTAATCCCCAGTTTCCGCCAAATATTTTCTTGCACGTGTAGAAGGCCACACTGGCCTTCTTCACGCGTTCTTGTAGATTAGCCTTCCAGCTCAGTTTGGAGTCGAGGACGACACCCAAATACTTCGCTTCACTGGAGAGATTAAGCTCCTCTCCTCCTAGCATTGGAAGTCTGAAATCTTGCACCCGCCTCCTTCTTGTAAAAAGGATTAGCTTCGTCTTCGAGGGGTTCACCCTCAATCCTCTATTATTGGCCCAGCTATCCAGCTTAAGCAGCGCGCATTCGAGCCTTTCGCTAATAGTTGAGAGAAATTTGCCAGTTACCAGGATGTATATGTCATCCGCGTAGGCAACTACCTTAAAGCCCTCTCTCTCTAACTTGATGAGGATTTCCTCCACAGGAGTGGTGATAGCACCCCCGCCCCCTGCGGTGTACCTCTATAGGCTGCTCTTCTGACAGAAGCGTCACCTCAGCAGGAGCTGATCTTTCTACTGAGAAGCATTGAGTTGATCCAGTCACATAGACACTTATCAACACCCACCCTTCTCAGCCCATGAAATAAAACCTCCGTCTTCACGTTATTGAAAGCCCCCGCAATATCCAGGAAAGCACCTAGAGTGTACTCCTTATACTGTAAGGACTTCTCAACAACAGACACCACTGCATGTAATGCCGACTCTACCGATTTCCCTTTTGTATAGGCATGCTGACTACCACTGCCGCCCTGGCAAACATTTCTTATGTACACCTCTATCAATCTCTCCAAGACCTTAAGCATAAAGGAGGAGAGGCTGATAGGTCTGAAGTCTTTTGCCTCGATATGGCCTGTTCCGCCTGCCTTCGGAATGAAGATTATCCTCACCTCCTGCCAGGCCCTGGGCAAGAAACAGAGCCTCAGGCAGCTCTTATAAATCGGCAATAGCCATGGTATTATGTACCTTAGTGCCTTCTGAAGCATAATGGGTCTTACTTAGTCCATCCACCCCAGACGCCTTAAGGGGATTAAAAAAATGGACCGCCCATTTAGTCGCTTTTTTACTAGCTATGGAGCTGATCACCTCCTCCTTTCCATCCTGTAGGTGCCGTTCTGAAGAACTCGGCACCGATGGACCTATCTCTCCGCTGCCCGGAAAGTGGGCGTCAAGAAGTACATTTAACAACTCCTCGTTTGTGGTTGTCCAAACTCCGTTCTCCCCTTTTATGAAGCACGGAGTACTATGGTCCTTAGCAAGCACCTTCCGAAGTCTGGACGCTTCTGTATTAGACTCTATTGACTGGCAGAAGCTCCTCCATGAAGATCTGTTTGACAGCTTTCGCGCCTTCTTGAATGATCTTAGACCGTCTTAGACCAGTCTACCTGATCTCCGCTGCGCTTGGCTGCATTAAACAACCTGCGCGATTTTTCTCTAAGCTTACCCAGTTCCGCATTCCACCATAGTGGCCTTGGTTTTCCACTGGATCTGCTTATGGGGTAGGCTTCCAGGAATACTGCATTTAACGCCTCGGTGACAGTATCGACCGCATCGTCAACTGCTGACTCTGTGATGAGTCTTTCGAGTGGTGAACCCAGCCTGTCACTGACTACATCACAGAACCGGTCCCAATTTGTCAATTTGTTGAGGCATAAGGTTAAAACGACTTCTGGCAAACTACCAGATCTTTGCGTCAGGGATGGCTTCGTTTACATTCAGACTGTTCTGAGAACAGGCGATCCGATTCAGGAAGAAGAAGCTTGGAAGCTTTGGATTCCACGAGAGCTTGCTTCCGACGTCATTTCAAGAGCGCATGATCCGCACCTACCTTCTCACGGTGGTATAGGGAAAACACTGGAACGTCTGAGAAGACACTTGTACTGGCCACGAATGACAGTTGATGTCAGAAACTACGGAGGCGCCTGTGACGTATGTAAAGAGACTAAGGCTCCCAATGCCATTCTGAGACCACCTATGACAGCCCAGTCTGTGACAGAACGACCATGGCAAAAGCTGTATATTGATTTTCTGGGTCCATATCCTCGGTCAGTGAGAGGAAATGTCTGCATCCTAATAGTTCTTAACCACTTTTTAAAGTTCCCGATTCTCAAACCTATGAGAAAAGCATCTACACTCAATGTGTGCCAGTTCATCGAAACGGAAGTGTTCCATGTGTTCGGAGTCCCGGAAACGATAGTCTCTGACAATGGAGTCCAGTTTTGCTCGGCTCAGTTTACCAGATTACTGGATACGTATGGGGTGAAGCACTTGCGAACGGCAGTTTACTCGCCGCAAGCAAACGCCTCAGAGCGAGTAAACAGGACTCTGTTGTCAGGGATTAGAGCATATAGTCGGAAGGAACACACCAAATGGGATGAGAAGCTGAGCCAGATAGCTAGTTCTCTCACCACCAAGCACCAAGCAACTGGTTTCTTTCCTTATCGAACACTTTTCGGTCAACAAATGATTGAACATGGCAGCTCCTATTCCATTTTGAGGAGCCTTGGGACTCTTAACGAGCCTCTGAGAGTAGATGCTGAAGACAAAATGAGATTGATCTGTGCGAGAGTACAGGAGAACTTACACAATGCGTTCGAACAGGGTTCAAGAGCCTATAATCTCAGGGCGAAGCCTGTTGATTTCAGGGTGGGTCAAGAGGTATTCAGACGGAATTTTGCTCAAACCAATTTCCAACAGCAGACTAGTGCTAAACTGGGACGAAAATTTGTCAAGTGTCGGGTTAGAGCCAAGAAAGGAAACTCCTTATACGAGCTTGAAGATCTGCAGGGGAAACCGTTAGGAGTCTATCACGCCAAAGACATCAGGCAGTGATATCCATTCTAGAAGCGTCATCTATCTACTGTCACGTTTATTCCTGGTAGCCCTAAGAAGGCATCCAGCCAGCTTCACTGGTAAACTATAGGATATCGCGAAGCCCTCCTATTGCCCCGCCAATGGTAGGTGATACCCCTGTTGGAATCCAATCCTGTATACGGCGGTTAGCAAGTTAGGAAATGAAATCGACAACGTCACCACTTCGACCACGCCTTGGGGACACACCCTTGAACAATCGCCGGTCGGAGATCGGAGCGAGATGTTGTGCCGGGAAAGCTTAGCGATCAGTTGTTTAGCTTATTGATCGCGAGGCTTCCTCAGCATCTCGGTGAAGGACGGCAAAGAGACATCGACCGGCTGGATTTTTTAGGTTACCAGCTTGTCGATGTAACTTTGGTTTCCAACACGGAGAAGGATGTCGAGGTCTGATCAAAGACTGACGAGATTTCAGGGATGTGTCCTCGATGCGTCATCGGCCAAGTACCGCGACAATCATAGTCGAATACGAGTGATGAGGAAGGCTCATTGGGTCGTGGGTCGAGACACACATTGGGCGCCCGCAGCGATGAGGCCTATGTTTAAGACCGGCCAGCTCAGTCGACCAGTTTTCAGCGTTGTCTGAACCACGGGTGGTCTAGACCACTCTGCCCGGTTATGGTCGTAGCGTATTGTATATAGCAATATGCTACACTGAGAAATACTGCAGCGTCTATGCCGGCTGCTGTCAAACAAAATACCGAACGCACCCAGACCGAGAGAAGTGCGTTTCCTCGAATTCGGTGTGGCATGGTGGTTGGGTGAGAGGAAGAAGAAGACTTTCCGGGCTGTCATTTTTTTTTGGTTGGAGGGAAGTGTGTCGGCAAGGAAAAAAGAGAGGAATCATTTCTTTTGGTGTGTGCAGCTGTATTCCGAGTAGATGTTTTTTTTTTTTAATAATAAAAAGGAAAAAGAATCGGGTGAAATCCAGATCATCGCAAAGTTTGTGAAGGAAAGAGGGAAAAATTGACACAATCAAGCGCTGGATTAGTCCCTGAAGAACGGAAATAAGGCATCTGTCGCGAAGTAATCCAGAGCACGTGAACGTAAATTAGCATACAAATCGGGACGAAAACGCCGCATCAGTGGATTCTTCTTCTCGGCCAGTTGGCCTCGCTGAAAAGTTCAGCAAGCTTCCGTCTCAGATACATAAAAGGAATTTTATAGAAAGCTCATGCAATTGAGCTGAACCCATATGAGTGGAACCACAGACCGTGAGCACTAGCGCTCCCGCGTCCAAGAAGCTCCCCTAATATTAGTAGTATAGTTCTCCCAGGATTACGTCAAGTCACTGCGCGGGCAATACCCAAATGAGCGTGAATATCGTATTGGCCAACTCCACGCTAGATTTAGCGAACTTGTAAGAGCTCCTCCATACGGGTTTATTCTAATCAGCACGTCAGTTCTCCCCAGAGAAACCTTGGAGACACCTGCAGCGTCAGAGTTGATTTGTTTTGGAGTCCAGCCACCCAAATGGAAGTTTTATTTGTCAATTGATTTAAAGTTAGAATTAAATTGTTAAGTAAATACTCTTTTACATATATAGATAAGGAGTTAGCCAGCAGTCCAACATAATAATGAGTGACATTCATGAATTTTTCTCAATTGTTTTATCAAGCACAGTAGACCATCTCAGAAGCGCCTCTGCGTGGGATCCGCAGCAAAAGAACCTGTAAGTTGATTTTCGGCTTTTGTTTTTGGTTGCATATCTTTGCGGATGTTATAAATTAAATTAAATTTAAATTAAATGCAACATGATTGTGTTCCAACACAACGATTATTATTAAGGTTGAAGTTCAGGAAGAGTGCTCCTCGGTTCATAAGCGGTACGAGCACTGTTAGTGAAGTAAGGTCAGATGCCATAGATTCTTATTATATGTTCTACCTGGACAGACGTAAAGGCCAGAGGAATAAAATAAATTTTGTAGTGACTTAATTTTAACGATATCTAGAGCACTTGAATGGCTAATTCTTATAGTTTATCTAGCTGGCACTCCTAGATGTATGATTGTTGGACTTGCTAATTGTAGTTCATTCTAGTTTAAAGTGCGATGTGCCATGAATTTAACGTAACTGTAAAAGAAATTTTTTTTTATATAAGGGACACCTCTAGCTGGTTTGTCACAACGTTATACTAGGGTGATTAAACTTTCCGATTTCTTGTACATACCTCGTAATCTATTTTAAGGTAGAGGCTATTAATCACAATAATTAATGATGTTCTAGACATATGAATTTATTTAGGATTCCATTCGGACGGCTGAATTAACCTATTTACATTTTTCGATTTCATTATATATTTCAAGATTCATTTATAGTTATAGCATTATTCGCATATGTTTATATATTCTCGCTTCACTCCGTAGCAAATGTAACGATCTCATTCTGATTGTAGTATGTCTACCTTTTATAACGTAACTATGACGCTGTAAGTTTTTTCATTATTCCCTTCACTCTCCTGGAGACCATTAACGTGGACGTCGCCTAGGTCCGCTCTACTATCTTTACAGGTCAACAAGGGACACTGAGCTAATTTGCTGCCCTCAGTGTCGTATGGGTGGTTGGGGCATGCAGTGAAGGCATATAATCTGCGCCTTCAATATTGGATGTAGGTAAGTGACGTCAAGGTCCCTTCAGGACTGAATGTGTGCCGGTTTGTTTTTATTGATAGGCAGGAGATTTTTTTTTTATTATGGCAGACGGCAGCGGCAGGTTTTTCGTGGAACCTCCGCACACTCTCCGCCAATGAGCCGAAGCGAGCTAGCGTGCCACCCTGCAGTCAACGCTGTCCGTCGAGTGATCTGACAGCTCATGCTGGCAGTCTGGACTTCACGTCCAAGCCAATCACTCTACATAGTTCCATAACAATTTTTTACTTGTTTTGTCCACAAATATTTAACATAATTATACTAATTACGTAGTTTGTAACTTATATTAATGTTTTGTGTGGTGTGCTTCATTGGGAACGTGAATTTATTCGTGTTTTCCATGTCTCCAATTTTTCATGGCATTGTTGTTGTACATATGTACACACTGCAATGTTCTTAGTTCATGTCAATGACCTTTGATTATCATTAAATAAAATTCTTGTTTTATTTCGTTTTGTAATTCATTTCTTTTATTTTATTTCAGATATTCTTGCTGGAATCTATCCACTTGTGAGGCTCCAAGTGGAGGTAATTTTTTTATGTATATTTATCTTAAATCTTTACTGAGTTTATCTTTCTTTTTCAGGTTCGCTGAACATTCTCCCTCCCGTTGAACGGTCCTGTTCAATAATCTCGGCTTAATTTTCTGGATTCCGCGTTTTCGGTAATGGTGGAGCAGCAGTGTACCATCAGCACGAAAACGTAACACTACTTGATAGCGATCGGGTAGGTTTAGTGTTCGTTCCTTATTCCGTCTCGTTTGGATGTCTTCAAAGTTTATCCGTTTTATAACTTCGATTGTAAGAAAGATGGTGATGCCATCAAGGGTTATAAATTTTAGGAATGAGTTCTCCAACCTCATTTTAGCTTCTTTTATTGTGATTGTGAGTAGCAGCCGTTCCAAATTATTTACTTGACCACCATTGGCGATGATCTTCTCCTTCACTGTCGGATTTGTTTGCGGCGTATCCACTAGGAGCAAATCGTGGGCGTTAGAAGTTGATGCCTCTGCTTTTGAGACTTCGGATGTAGATGCCTCTGCTTTTGTACTCGACTCTGCTTCTGGTTCCTTTGTACTTTCTTCCAACTTTGACCATAGTTCCTTGAACTCACTGGGGTCGAATCCAGAATCAATGGGGTCATCAGGCAGCATGAAGTTCAAATTGATATCGTCATAGATATCCAGGATGTCCTCATCGATATCGTAATTTTTTGACATCTGTGAAAGAAAATTATATGTATTTTGTCTAATAAACAGGACATTCACAAACAGATAACAAATGTGACGACACATAATTCATTTTTGTTATCCTATTTGTAACCGACACACCTTATTGATGGTCTTGTAAATATACTTGTCTGTGTTTTAACTTGCACCACTCGGACTAGACCATCGGATCCTGGGTGAACTTCCTCGATTATCCTTAATGGCCAAAGTGTTGGTGGTGTATTTTCGCAGCGTAATAGCACGATATTTCCCTTTTGCAGGTTGGGCTGTTGATTGCACCATTTAGGTCTATTCTGTAACTGGTTTAAATAGTCCTTTGACCAATGGTTCCAGAATCGTTGCACCATCTGCTGGATGTGCTTCCATCTGGTTGACAAGTTCATGTCCGTATAATCAGGCTCTGGAAGGGCGTTGAAGGATTTCCCTATTAGAAAGTGACCAAGAGTTAATACAAATGCATCGTTGGGATCGTCTCGAAGATGATATAGTGGCCTTGAATTCAGGCAGGCCTCAATTTGATTTAACAATGTAGCATACTCCTCGAATGTGAGGCTGGTATTTCCAATGGATCTACGCAAATGGTGTTTGATTGATTTAACACCAGACTCCCAAAGTCCGCTAAAATGCAGAGCTGCAGGCGGATTCATATGCCACCACGTAACGGATTTTGTGGATAAAAATTCGGCTGCGATTGGGTTTGCTTCCTTTATGGCCTGACGTAGATCCTTCTCAAGTACTGCTTTTCCTACAACAAAATTTGTGCCACAGTCGGAATAGATGTCACTGCACAAGCCTCTTCTGCTTATGAACCTTTTTATAGCTCCAATGAACGCTTCTGAAGTTAGATTAGACACTAGTTCAATGTGTACAGCTTTAGTGGCCATACAGACAAAGATACAGAAATAGGCCTTTTGTGATTTTGCATTTCTATAACTCGCTGTCTTTACTTTTATTGGACCAGCATAGTCTATTCTAACTTTAGCAAAGGGTTTTGTGATGTTGACTCTTGCTGATGGTAGATTACCCATCAATTGCGTTGTTGTTGCTTGGCGTTGCCGAAAACATTTATTGCATTTGTGTATCCTAGTTGAGATACACCGCCTTCCATCTAAGATCCAGACTGAATTTCTACTTGTATTTAGGACTAACGATGTACCACCATGTAAGGTCTCTAGATGGGCCTTGTCAATGAAGATTGACGTTACATAATAATCACGAGGTAGAATTACTGGGTGTCTTCTCTTGTAAGGTATTAACGTATTCTCCAATCGTCCTCCTACTCGTATCAACCCATTGTCATCAAGCGTTGGATTTAACCGTAACAGCTTGCTATTTTCGCCTAGCACCCTTTTATGTAGCAGTGCTTGATACTCTTCTGGGAATGCGGTGATCTGTACTAATCGGAATACTGTTTTTTGTGCATGTACGTACTCAGTACTGGTTAATGTCGTATTCCTTTTATTGTAAGGACTTCTGCAATTATATATGAATCGCTGCATCATAGCTATGACGCGAACTAAACGTGTGAAAGGTGACTATCTTTCGAGAATGGCGCTCGTACAATTTGCTAAGAAATTGGTGACTATTGGTGTCTTTTGCTCGAGTGTAGTTGACTACTTATTATCAGTGTTGAGTGGCCAGTTGTCTTGCGATTGCGATAGCCATGAGGGTCCGTGCCACCAAAATTCATTGCTCAAGAACTGCGGGATTGTGATGCAACGTGACGCAACGTCCGCTGGATTGTGACCTGATGGAATATGAGTAGTAAGGGTACCACCTCCCTATA
The DNA here is from genome assembly GCA_963930735.1 of Dioctria linearis. Lineage (NCBI taxonomy): Eukaryota > Metazoa > Arthropoda > Insecta > Diptera > Asilidae > Dioctria > Dioctria linearis. The sequence continues at coordinate 147,817,170 of OZ005740.1, read as the reverse complement.
CTTTTACATTACGTCCGATAGAGACAACTGCCACGAGGATCCCACTCGCTGGTTTTCTGCAAGACGGTTCCCACCGCCGATAAGATGTTCTTGAGGAGGGAGTAGGATAGACACGTCCCTGTCGCAAGCATTGGGAGGTAAAAATAAAAAAGCTGAGTTGACACCGAGTTGTGTTGTTGCAGGATGTTGGTTGGAAGGAGAGAGCTGGTGCTGTATGTGGTAAGACGGTAGATGATTCCCTGTCGGAAGCATTGGGAGGTAAAAATAAAAAAAGCTGAGTTGATACCGAGTTGTCTTGATGCCAGCTGTTGGTTGAAAGGAGAGAGCTGGTGCTGTCTGTGGTAAGGATGGTAGATGGGTCCCTGTCGCAAGCATTGGGGGCAAAAATAAAAAAAGCTGACTTGATACCGAGTTGTCTTGATGCCGGCTGTTGGTTGAAAGGAGAGAGCTGGTGCTGTCTATGGCAAGGACGGGAGATGGGTACTGTTTTTGAAAGGTCCAGTTGCTAGGATGGCTGAGCCTAGTGGGTGCAAGCAGGTGTACTATAGGCGTACAAGCATAGTAAAGTTTTATAAAATTGCACTACCAGGCAAGCAGATAACTAAAGCACAAAATCTTGCACCCATATGTAGCAAGCATGCATGGTTTAAACCTGTATCGCTGTCTTCATATCTTCAGCGGTTATCGCGCCTCTTTTTTTATATTCCGTTCATTTTTTCTTCCACTCCAAACAAGCTTTGATCAGTTAGTCACACTTCTTCAACGTCATTTTTCCATACGAGTTTTAAAACTTGAACTTGACCGCGATGCGGTCACGAGTTGTTGTTTCTTTATGCATAGAATTTTAAATCTACCTGAATTGAAACTGCGAGACATGTGGGTGACTTTATTTCCGGAATATTTTTTGATGTAAAGGAAAAAAGATTAAGGAAAGATCGCAAAGAGCAAGTTCTGATGCTGCTTATGCAAGGGTTCTTGATTCTTGTGGCGTTCAATACTGCTGGCGTATGATAAAGAGCTGCAAAACAAGAATATATCGGCGGCAGTCAGTGAACTTGATGTTGTGAACGACACGAATGTGGGTGAAGGTGAGCTAAAAGAAACGGGTTGCTTGAGTAAAATAAAAAACCAATTCGGCTGAGATGCCTTTATTGAAGGTCAGTAAAGATAGACTGTATAGCGGATAGACAATTTCTTTTACAAAAGACGTACATATTCAATTTTTTATTCGCGCTTTTTAAAACTTATTTTCAAAAATCCTCCTTTGGTATCATCTTTTCCGTCAAAGATTAGATAACATCCCACGTGCTGTGGGTTAAAATCCTCAATCTGTCGCTGGGTTTTAATTTTTTCGGCAAAACGGGGGGGGGGGGGGGGGGGTAAGAACACATATGTGTTGTCCACAAAGTGTACTGTCACGTGAAGTCCGTACTGCGTCTTTAACAGCTTGAAAGACTTCACCTGGTACTCCTTCCCCAGCTCCAACTCTGTGATTGGCACAAGAGTGTCGTAGCTATTTTCCGACACAATTTGCAACAGTTCAAAAGTGCTCTGTAAAAATAGAGTTATAGTAATGCCTGCTTTACAATAATCAGAAAAATGTTCGGTACCTACCATTGTATACCAACAAGTTTTCCTGGCCCGTGAGTTAAACTGTAGTTGATGTTGAAAACTGTTTTGAGGACGACTAGAGAAAACACGGCCCTATATACTGTTTGGGTTCGCCGTCTTTTTCAAGTAGGGATGGTTAAAAGTAAATTTCTTATTATGGCCGATGTAGTTTAATAGTAAATTTATTATTATGGCCGATTTGAAAGGTTATCTATGTGTAATATTATTATTTCAACCTAGAATAAGTGCTGTTCTTTAATCATACGGCAGATCCTGTATTGCTGCAACTTTACAAGATAATTTAGATGCAATTCACCCGCAGAGCGTGTTTAAAAAAAAGACAAGTTATGCTAAGTGCATTGTGGCATTATTGTTCTAGTAATATTGTCACATAGGCTGAGATCTGTTCTTAATTTATGAAGGAGGTACAACTTTGTTGCAATTTAAACGAAACGTTTAGATTTGAAAGTTATGTTAAGGGAATTGTAGAATTATTATTCTAGTAATATTTTCGCGTAGGTTGAGACCTGTCTTCCATTTGTGTAGGAGGTGCAGCTTTGCTGCAATTTAAAAGAGAAGTTTGGATTTTTGCCTGGCAAGAACAGCGAACAAAGGTTATGAGTTCTTAGTAGAAATATTTACATCTTACCTGGATTTTTTCTTTTTGGGCCGAGCAAAAATGGCATAAAAGGCTACAGCGAAGTCGCAAGGAATCAGTCTTTGTTTGTTTCTGTAAAGTTCGAGTGTGGCTTCAAGGGCATTAAACTAATTTAAAAATAAGTATAAAACTTGCCCGATCCGTTAACACTATAGGCTTAAAATTATCTCTTGTTTTTTTTCTTAAAAGATACATTAATGATACTACCCGATGGCAAGCAGCTCATCCACGCTGAAAACATCCTTCAACTAGAGGCAGAGGTACCAAGTCTGTGTGGATTTAATAGAGTGGTAATTGTATAAAAGATATATTTTCGCTAGATTTAAGTAGCTGTAAATTAGACAATTAAAAAATGAAGTCGCACGAGCTAATTTCACATTTAAAAAGTGCGCTAAATTTAAACTCGGAAATTTTCTTATCCGCCTTAGACACCTGTATAAAGGTGGTGAAAAAAGAAAATGTGCTATTTTCGTATCGTGAAAAATTTTGTTTATTAAGGCTGCTGACAGAGTTTTCAATTCTGTATAATGTACCTCTTTTAAATGGGGTCTTAAAGAGCGCCTTTGATTATTTAGATGTAAGTGAAGTTAATAATTCCGCGGGCTGTGACGTTAACAACGGGGCGTCTGGGAGTAAACAAAATAACTCTGTCGTCTGCGAAAATGAGACTAGTGCTTTACCAAAATCAAGTTGTGAGCAAGGTCAAGTATCTCAATACGGTTGTGGCTATAAATTACTGTCAAGAACGCAAACATTTTTTAAACAGTTTAAAACGGCAGGCGTAAAAATTTCCTTTCAGCTACAGGATTTTTCTGCTGTAAGTGAAAATCCCTTCGAAGTTTTAGAAAAAGCATTTGGCCATGTGTTTAAAGAACTGGCGATAAATTCTGCAAAAGGCAGTAAGATTAGTTTTTCGCTAATGCTTCCAAATTCACCTCATGTTAAACCCATTTGGAGTAGTCTCAGACCTATCGACCATTAACCGGGGCATATATTATCGGATTGATTGCTAATGTTAACCAATCCAATGCTATTTTTCTTTCTGATGATGTCTTGCAACTCAATGCAAATATCGTCAATTTTCCTTTCGCGGGGGGAGGAGGGGGGGGGGGGATAGATCCTAGGCATGTGGCAGAAAGTCTGGTTTTATCCCGGAAAACAAGTGTGATAGATGTTGGTAAAGATAATGACGTAAGCTGTCTCCCTTCGAAGCATTTGCTACGGTATTGAAATGACGTCAGAAAATTTTAATAATCGAAGCAGTTTTTCTGTTATTGCCTCATTGGATAAACTAGCACTATCATTGTGTAAAAATTCAAAGGTGGTTATCACTGATAAAGGGTGTAGCATAAAAGACATTTACAAATTTCAAAAATTTTTGAAAAATTACCAAATCATTGTTTTCGATAATTTGAGAGATTCGGATTCGATTATTTTTAGGCTACCTGTTGAAAGCGATTTAGTAAAAAAAATATTTCTTTATTATTCAGAGACGTTAAAGCATTTCTATGTAATTAAGTCGCTAACAGGCCTTTTTAATAAAAAATATGCCTGTTCTTTTTGCGATAGGTTAACAAACATGAAAAAGCATAAATGTGACCAGAAGTGTCGATATTGTGACTCTCATCCGCCGTGTGTATTTGTTGAAAAAGTCAAACCATGCGAAAACTGCAATCGCATGTTTAGAGGCGATACTTGTTTCACGAACCATACCCTAAATAAAATTCAGAATAAAAGCATATGCGAGACTTTTAAAATATGCAAATTGTGTGGTAAGTTTCTTGTTCTTAACAAGAGAGAGTTCAAAGAACATTCTTGCAATGAATATTTTTGCAAGATTTGTTCTAAAATTGTTCCCCAAGAGCATCTTTGCTATATTAGGAGGTATAGAGGAAGTGTCGATAAAAAATGTTTAATAAAATTTTTTGATTGCGAGAGCACTCAGAACACCTTATGTGAAAATAGCACCACATCTTATTTGCACATTGTGAACTTAATAATTGCACAGAAAATATATCATAACTGTTACACAAAACCAGATATTAGAGAAAAATGTGATGTTTGTGGTGATATGCAGCATGTGATAGATAGCATACGATAGTGAGACAAGCGTTGTAAAAACTTTTCTAGATTACTGCCTGAACGCCCGATCTTTTGTGTCTAAGGTGCACTGTATTGCGCATAACCTACAGGGATATGACGGGCACTTTATTATTTCTGAGCTGTTAGATAGAAATTTAAAAATAGAGCCTATAATGAATGGCTCTAAAATTATGAAAATGACGTGCGAGAATTTAATATTTTTTGACTCTTTAAACTTTCTGGCACTCCCCCTTTCTAAATTTCCCGACGTTTTTGACATTAAAGGTTTTGAAAAGGGTTATTACCCTTATTACTTTAACACTGCTGAAAATATTGACTACATAGGGAGCTACCCTTCCCCTGACTTATATGGATACACCACCATGAAGTTAAAGGAAAAAGAAAAGTTTTCAACCTGGTATAACACCGTATCTAAGGGCACTTTTAACAATAGAAAAGAGATGTTAAAATATTGCGAAAACGATGTTAATATTTTACGTTTGGGATGCACTCGATTTATGCAACAGTTTTTGGATATAACACAACTAAATCCTTTTACAGAAGCTATAACTATTGCATCAATCTGCATGCTCACTTTCCGGAAAAATTACCTTAAAAATAATATTTTGGGTATAATGCCTAAAAATGGATATTGCAAGTCTCAAAATCATTCCCTTATTGCCATAAAATGGCTAATTTGGGAAAGTCTGAAAACCAATCTGGAGATTGTATCTGTATATAATAAAGGAGAAGTGAAGCTGGCAAGAGGTGGATTACAAGTAGATGGGTTTAATTCAGAGACAAATACGGTTTATGAATTCTTTGGTTGTTTCTACCACGGATGTAAAGACTGCTTTAAAATCCAAGAAGTGGCTAATAACACCACTCAGAAAATCTAGACTATGAGTCAAAGATTTGAGAGCACTCTTAAAAGAATTGATACAATTAAACGATTGGATTACAACTTGAATTATATATGGGAATGTGAATTCAGAAAATTCTTAAAAGCTAATCCTGATGTAGACCAAAAATTAAATGACCGCGTTGCAAACACCCCTCTACCGCTTAATCCACGTAATGCTGTTTTTGGTGGTCGTACAGAAGTTTTTAAACTATACCATAAAGTAAAAGAAAATGAGGTAATAAGGTATTTAGATTTCACAAGCTTGTACCCATATATTAATAAATACCTTATCCTATCGGGCACCCTACTATATTTCGAAATTGTGATATGCCTGCAGTATCAGAAATACTGTTAATGCACGGCTTTATTATGTGCTCTGTTATCCCGCCTTCTAACTTATTTTTACCTGTGCTACCTTTTAAAACTAATCTAAAATTATATTTTGGTCTTTGTAGGAAATGTACAGATGAAAATAAAATTTCTGCATGTTGTCCCAATGAAAAAGAAAGGGAAATTACAGGCGTGTGGGTTATACCCGAAGTAGCTTTAGCTGTAAAAAAAGGGTATCAAATAAAAAGGATTTTTGAAGTCTGGAAATATGACTATACTGTATATGATCCGGTTACAAGGACCGGTGGTCTATTTACAGATTATGTCAACACCTTCTTAAAAATTAAACAAGAGGCAAGCGGATGGGGGCGTAGATGTGTAACTGAAGATGAGAAAGATAATTTTCTTAAATTATATAAGATAAGAGAAAACATTATTTTGGACAAGGATCAAATTCGTAAAAATTCTGGTAGACGTAATACAGCAAAAATTTGTCTAAATTCTTTTTGGGGTAAATTTGCTTAAAGAGAAGACAGGAGTTATACTAAAGTTTTCAATAACTTTAAAGAGTTTTGTGACTTTATACAATCTGCAGGAATTGAAATTTGCTCCTTACATCCAATTAATAAAAACACAATGTGGGTGACGTGGAAGTATATTCAAGAAAACCTTAACAGTCTGCCGCACGTAAATATCCCTATTGAAGCGTACACAACTGCTTTTGCTAGACTTAAACTTTACTAGGTGTTAGAAAAAGTAGGGGATAATATTTTATATTGTGATACCGATAGCTTGATTTTTGTGGATAGTAAAGAAGATCTTTTACCATTTGACATTTCCAGCTTTCTGGGTGACCTAACGGATGAGATTGAATGTTTTGGAGCTAATGCCTTTATTTCAGTATTTGTAAGCACCGGGCCGAAAACATACAGCCTGAAAATTGAAACTGAAAAGGTCCTGAGTACATTACCAAATGTAAGGGTATTACAATTAATTTCGAAAATTCCAAAATTGTCAATTTCGAGTGTTTAAAATCGCTGGTTACTGAACAGAGTTTTCAAGATCGAGTCTGCGTGAAAAATGAAAAAAAATCAAACGAAAACGGCCGGGAATTATTATATCTTCACTAGAGCAAAAACATTTGTCATTTTTTTATCTTTGACAAGCGTGTTGTTACTGAAAATTACTTTTCTTACCCCTACGGGTTCAAAAAGCGGAAATTAGGCAAATAAGTATAAAGATTGTTTAAAAGCTTGCTGTACTTTTAATTAAAGGCTTAGCATTTTTAAAACTGTCAAGAATTTATTGTATTAAATAAGTTAATGTAAATTCAGGGTATATTTAAGAAATATGTTGTTATAAGGATTATTGTAGTCTAGACAGGTGCGCAGATAAAGTATCAGCTGACCATAACAGCCCATAATTGGCAGCATTACCAAAGCTATCAGTATCATACTTTTTGGAATCAGGTATACGGATATTATTTTGTTACCGGAATCTGTAAAATAGTCAGAGCTAAATAATGTGGATGCGTCATGCTTTAAATCTAACTGTAGATATATATATAGCCACATACCGTATTTTATCCTCAGATGATAATATGGATAAATTTATTTTGGACATCCAATTTGTGTGCGGAAACAACGGTCAGTACTTTGTTAAAGAACTTTCCGTACTTGCTGTTGGAACGATCATCCCAGATGCTTATCATTTTATGCCTCTCTACCCATACCAGGAATTGTCATCAAAGGCAATCCAGTATGACGTACAAAATATAAATGGACTGCATTGGAATGATGGAGACATTAGCTACAACAATTTGCCCGAAGTGTTTTCAAGATTTAAAAATGCAACAGTGTATGTAAAAGGCGAAATCAAGGCTTCATTTGTCAGCAAATACTCGCCGACTTCAGAAATCATCCAACTTGGAGAAATACCTAGGCTAAGTGAACTTACAAATTATCAACTTCCTTGTAAGACCCACAATAATGTATCTTTTTTACGTTGCGCTCTTCAAAACTGTGTAAATATGTACCTGTATATGTTAATCAATAAAATTTTAAAGTAAAATAAAAAAAATAAAAAACTTAAGTTGTTTTTATTTAAAAAAATTATTAAATGTTTATTATATCAAACAAAATATTGGTACTACAATACAAAGGTATCTCAAAGAAAAGTCTAGAATAATTCAGATGCACATAAGAAGTTCTAGACTGTATAAAAAAGTCTTCGTCAGGTAACAAAATTAAATTTTTACTTTTACACTTTTCGCAATATTTTTTATAATATTCTTTTACACTTTCGGCTGCATTGTTATTATGGAACATCACAACCTTGAAGAAACTCAGCATATCAATTAATTTATAGAGCTCATTAAGGGTGAGCTGAATATTGCGTGTACCAACGGGAATCGTGTATTTCGTCTGAAGCTCTTCTTGGTTTGGCGGGAACATGTCTGGAATAACCTCGTCCTTTAGTTTGGTTAGATGTTTATAAACTTCCAGCCATCCAGAGTAAAATGTTGACACAGGTTCAAAACCATGACGGTGAAAGACTATTTTTACTTCAAACGAGGTCGGATCAAATCCGAGGACAACCTTCTGATTATGATGATGATCCAGATGATAAGTGTAGTTTAACAAAAGATCTTCGCCCGGGGCCTCTGAATCCTTTCTACCTTCTCTCCGTATCGGCCTAGCTTTTTGCTTTTTGGGTTTTGTGTCCATCACTTTAAACTCTTCTGCACACACTCTTTTTGCTCGTACCTTTTTAGACTTTTTAACTTTAAGTGTCTGCTCCATTTTGATGCGTAGACTTATAGTTCAGCATTAAATGTGCATCACCATTCTCGTATTTATACTCTTATTTGCCGATGTACATATCTGGTTACCCCCTCCAGATTTTAAACATTTTTTCAAGTATATTTTGCGATATAAATTCACAACTTTATTATCATTTAATCTAAAATTATGGGCTTGCTGGAAGTGTCTTTTCCATTTTTTCCACCTAGGATTCAGGTTTTTATAGCTTTGATCTCAGCTTTACATGTTTGGCTACAAAAAACCCCTCCAGATTGTGCACGATTTGTTTTTTTTAGATATATACTGTGGTATAAATTAACAATTTTGCTATCATTTAAACTTAGATTGTTCGAATCAAATTGTTTTAAAAAGTTCTGAAAGCTTCGTCCTCTGTAGCGAGAATATAGAAATACACAACAATAATGTCCGCAGGTTGATGAAAATTGGCCTTGCAATCGTTTTTTATTATTACTAAAAGAGCTTGAATTAGATAATAAAAATTTTCGAAAAAGCCTATTTGCGGGATACTTTCCAAATGAATCAAAGTACTCTGCGGGGCCTTGTTTTGGGAAATAAAAGGCTACCCAATGAGTTCCACCTTTATTTGCAGGATCGATTTCATGAGTGAATACATTCGACTCGGTCATACACTGTAAAAAATATTAGTACTATTCCCTAAATTTAAGACACTTTTTTCCTTAAAAATAAATGTAATTTTCTCTGATAGAAAGGGAAAATCAGTTAATTTCCCCAAATCAATGGAACACTCAATGAATTTAGGTATCTGGCGCCAGAAAACCTCTAAAGTACGTAAAGTTCCCGAAATGTTAAGCTCTCTTGGAAGAGAACATTCAACGAATTAGGTTTTATGCTACATTTTTTGTGGAAATATATTTTCGTTTATATAATTCACACATTGTTCTTGAAAACAAGTCATATATTGCTTTTCAACATTTTGTTTAAGGCTGCCCAGTGCACCAATATAACTTCCATATTACTTAACTGCCGAACACAATTCCGCCGTTCCGATTCAGTTCGATTCGATTCAATTCGATCTTTTACGTGCATGAGCACAATTGTTCCGTTCAAACTTACCATCAGTTTTAAATTTCTCATTGAAATTTTTCCAAATTTTGTCTTTTCTTTTTACATCCATCTAAAATTTGTTGCCTTTGTCATAAGGCTCTTCATATTTTTTAATTTCTTCAATAAAAACTTCTTCATCCATCTTGAGTTATACACAAACATTGTACAGGTAATTTTTCTAGGTTATGTTATCCATAAAAGTTGAAATTTGCTCAACTTCTCCGTTTCGATCCATTTCGGCGAATGTGTCCCATTACACGTACGTCTCATATAAGCAAATTTGACATTTGTACGTATCGGATCGAAACGGTACAATTGTGTTTCCCACTTTAGTAGTATGGACCATAAGAAATGAGCTATTCAGCTCATTCTTGTTTTTTAAAAGGGGTGGTCTCTATCACCTTCACCTATGGTGGAGAGTGGTGCGGTGATATCACCTATTCCCTACATTTTAGGGAATATTTTCTAAATTATAGGGAATAGTCCCTACATTTTAAGGGGAAAAAAACAAAACAACAATTTAAAATTGCCTACATTTTAAAGAATATTCCCTAAAGTGTAGGGAAAAAAATAAAATAAAAAGTAAAAATTCCCTACATTTTAGGGAATATTCTAAAATTTAGGGGAGGCCAAAATTCTCTACATTTGAGTGAGAAAAATTTACCTACATTTTAGGGATAAAAACCTAATCTTAGTTTTCCAAGGTGGAGCTTTCCTTAATTTTATCGACAAATGCCTAACCTGTGTGGCACAAATTGTTGCCACTCACTTTAGGGAATTATTTTTTACTGTGTATGCAAGAAATTGATATCAACACAATTGATAAGCCACACTATTTTCTGCCACATCATTGCGTCGTTAAACCAGAGAGCAGATATCGAAAAAATGTATCGGCAGGTATTGGTGCACAATAACGACCAAATATATCAGTTGGTTCTATGGAGGAATGACCCAGCTCAGAAGATTAAATGTTAGAAGCTCAACACAGTAACGTATGGAACCACCTCCACCCCGTATTTAGCCATCAAATGCTTGCAGAGGCTAGCAAAAGAGGAATTATAGAAATACCCACTCGCCTCCGAAATTCTAAAAAGTAACTTTTACGTGGATAATGTCATGACTGGATCAGATACTTTAACTACAGCGGTTGAAGCACAGATGCAACGAAACTCAGTACTTCAAATGGCGGGATTCAAACTAAGAAAATGGTGTGCGAACCATCCATCAAGAGAGGACTGACAAGAACTTTCAAAAGCTAGAGGTCCACGTCCCTCAAGTAACGAATCCAATGAACAACACATGCAGGCTTTCTTATCTTCTGTGGTAATTGGTTGCATGGAAAGATGCCTCTAAAAACTTGTTTGCCATGCGGTTGTTTGATAATACATTTGTAAGCTCAAGCGTGTTCATTCTTGTTCAGAACAATTGATGGTTTCCACGTCAATGATCTTGGTGTGAGAAGTAGCGTAGTTATTTATAAATTCTCTGGTTGTAGCTCCACGAACAAATATTGTGGTAAATTTTAATAGAGTTTTTATAAGATCCTCGTCCATACGCTTAAGTTCGAGATTACCAAATTTACTTATTTGTTCAGTACATCCTGTACTAGATGTAGGATACTTGAAAATTATTTCTTTCGCAAAAGACTTATTTTGCGCAGCGAATCCCGCAAAAGAAACTCTTTTTAAAAAGGTGAAGGGTCCTCCGGAAAAGAACTCCACATTTACTAAACAGTAGCTCATTATAGATTACGTATTAAGAGTCTTGAGTGAAATTAAGTTCGAAGATCGGTTAGTCAGCCTTATATAGATTTTTTTAGAAGCTGGTGTATACATTTTTATCTTTACCTATATCATGTCACTGTGTTTTTTAGTGCTTCCTTAAACCTTCCTTCAATTCTCACCGTTCACTGATTCAATAGAATTCCACATGTTGAATTATACGAGAGGTCTGTCGTTAAATCAAAAGCAAGTAGAAAACACCCGTTGTCAAAGAATTTTTTTGAAATTTGGTGTCCTTTATCAAAATAATGTATACCGGTGCCTTTAAACAGCGTAATATATCTTCGAGTGCTAGCAGGATTTTCTTTTGAATAATCAAATTCTAGAGGTTGATTTGGCACCTGTACCCCGTTTACCGATAAGTTAAAACTGGTGATGTTGTTGTGCTTGAAGTCGTAAGCATTTTTTGTTCGTTTTCCGGTATATGCATCGTTGTCAACCATGCCAAAGACTAGTAGATTTGGTAATTGTCCTATAACCACAATTTCCAGTGATAATGTAAATGTATTTGCGGGTATTGTATAAGTCTTAACTTCAACTCGTTTATACGGATATATAGCGTTGGAGCGTTGGAGAACAGCTTCATGAGCCAGCAAGATGTTAGGATTGATAGTTACATGATTCATGTACATAGTTGCTTCTACTATCTTAACTCGTGGAGAATTGTCATCATCTTTTGACCAAAGGTAAAATTCCGGTTTTTCGAGTGATAAGACTACCCGTAAATCAACACCGTTCTTGATTAAACATATCGCCGTGAATCTTTCCCATCAGCTCAACAACATTACTTTTATCAAACAGCTTTTGTCTTGCCAAATAACCTTCATTTAGCTCAGGACTTTGAACTACCTCCATATTATTTTGATCGAGATACCAGCCAACCGATTCCAAATGTGTTGAAGCGGCATCTTTTCCGTAATTTAATAAATTCTCAATATAGGCTCTATAGTTGTAATTGTTATCTGTTTGGGCAACCGGGTTTCCATTTAGATAAATTGTACACTGGCGGAAAAGTGAGTGGAGTATGTTATTTACAAAGCTGGGGCCTTCATCACGAACAGTGTCTTTAGTCTTATCTGGTTTAGTTATTTCGATATCTTCGCCTGTGTAAAGTTCTTCTTTTCCATCCTTGATTTTAACCAACTGTAGTTTCAAACGAAGGTATATGCTTGATAAGTCTCGATATGTGTCACCATGCCCTAGTGATACAAATTCGAGCACCGACGAGTTATCTAGAGAAGCTATAGGTTTATAAGATACCTCTTCAGTTTTTAAGATGCTGCTTTGTACAGGTGATGTAGAGAAAAGGTCTAACTCAGATTTCATGCATTCTTTGTATGTTGGCATGTTGTTTATTTATCAAAAATATCTAACACACGTTTACGTATTTTACGTTTGCCTTTAATAGATGCTCTTTTAGCTGTCCTTTTTGTCTGTGTCTTACGTTTGCCTTTAACAGATGCTCTTTTAGCTGTCGTCTTTGTTTTTGAACCTCTTTTTGTGGACTTTTTTGATCCTGAACGCTTTTTACGTTTAGAAGCTGGAGCGAAATGTAAAGCTGTAAAAGGGTTGCGCCTTTTTATAAGCATGCGATTGCTTCTTCCTGCACCACCCATGCTTTCAAACAGCTTATTTACACCTTTCTGTGATAGTTCTTCGGCAGCTGCTTTTCCCTGTTCTTTTAAAATATCTGTTAAAGGTTTACTACCTGCTTCTTCTAAAATAGCTTTTCCTGCTTTAATTGCTTGTTGCTTCAAAGCCTTTGCCCCCGATGTAACCAAGGGCTGTAAATATCGTAATAGTCCGCTGAAAAAACTACCAATTCCTCTTCCACGCTGGTAAATAAGAGGAGATCGATATAATTCTCCAATATCCGCTAAGGCCCCACCACTCTGAATTGAATATTATTTAGTATAATATGAATTCATTTTCGAAGTTATACAAAATGCTCTTAACTTTGCACTATGTTAAATTAACTGTTGTATGAGTATTTATAGCCTATTTGCTTTTAAAATGGAGCATTATATATGGAGGAATATAATCTGACTTGAAATCAATTAGCTCCCCTTGCTGATTAGTTATTTTTATAGAAATACTTTCGATATAAGTTTTTTCAATAGGACAGTAATCTACGTGTTGAAATCTTATTATGTTTTCACATTCTTTTAAAGGTATTACACGTAAGTATCGTACTAACTGATTACCTATAAATCTGGGCTGAATAATATCAGCGTAGACGTAAATTACATATTTTTCATAACAGTCCTCTGCTGCTGGCCGAGACTCTTGCGGCAACCTTAGTGTCAAGTCCATAACTGATCTTTCCAGTCTATTAAGTGTGTCTATTATTGATATATGCTCCTGACGTAATCCTGTCGTATTAAAAGATTCTTTTATTTCTGCCAGTATGGCGTCAGGTTCACGCTTATTTTCAGGCGTTTGGAGAAATATATCCGTAAAGAAGTTGGACAGGTTGTCTATATTAGTATCAATAGGTACTGGGGTAGTTAAATATTCACCGGAGCTTTGCTTTTCGTATGGAACATCCAAAATATTGCTACCTTTAACAATTTTTCGCTGTTCGGATGGTTTAGCACTAATCGAGTCTTTGTTCAATCTATTCAAGATGTTAAAAATAGTATCCTTAATCTGAATAATTATTTTTTGTTTTTCTTGCTCACTAAGCGTTTGATCATCATAGTGTACATTTGATATAAAAAGCGTAATAAGATCTCTAACATTAAGATGAGATGGTAGTGGTTTTTTTATTCTGATTGTGACTCCCAAATCTTCCAACCGCAGTTCAAATACATCGTGTACTCTTTTGCCGCCAGTATTTTTTTCTGTCTCACGGGCTCTTTTGATGCTAAGCGCTGGATGTGTGTAATTGTCTATCGAGTCTTGTATGATAGCATACTTTCTCTTCTGTCTAGGAATTTGTCCAAATATATCATCAACAAAGGCTTCAACTGACTCATAGTTTTTATATTTTAAAATTACATTTTCTGAAGCCCTCTTACCCTGATATATGTGTAATGTAAACTCGTCTGGATCCTGTTTGTAACTTATTTCAGGTATAACACTATCAAAAAAGTCAGCTTCTAACCGATCCCACATCTTTTTCTTAACATCATCCAAGTACATGGTATACCATGATGGTGAAATAGCGCTATAAAATGTTAGTAGGAATGCAGAAAAATTTACCTGTCCTGCTCTGTAACTAACTTGCTCAAGACTCTCTTTAGTCCACTCGAGTTTAACGGTTTCATTTATTTTGATGCTAAGTGATTTGATTTCTTTTCTATGCTGCTCTGCTATTTCTTTCAATGGATCAGATGCCTCACGCCTTACCCTTTTAAAATTACTCTGATTTACTTCTTCAGTTGTATTTCGCTTGACTCCTCTTTTTATGGCATGATATGGCAACGAAATTTCAGTTATTCCAACACACCAGTCATCAGTAAACTTGCATGCTCTAGGTAGTGCATTTGTAAAAGCTGATAGCGTATTTTCGGGATAAATTTGCATGGAATTGTTACTTAAAAGGCATACGTAAAAGTCATTATCTTTTATATCTACAGGCATTTTTAAATTCTTTCACAACCAACGCTCGGTACACTTAAGATTTACTGGTTATTATTATTACAGGTTTTCCCAAGGAATCGCTGAAATGCTGGAACTTCTAGTTTTTGCTGCGTTTTTTATGCGATCACTTTTGCGGACAACTTTCTTAACTGGTAACGAAAGCATATATTGACTGGGATCTAGCAGAGACGGCCTTAATATAGATTGATTTTTGGATGGTTTTCTACCTTTCGCAGCTGTAGGACTTTCCGTGTCGAGCTCTTCTAATATGTTCGCAGCTTCATCTATACTCATTTCTGCAGGTACGGTGTACTGGGTTATACCATCCTCAGCCGTGATTACCTTATAATCTTTATCACGGGACTTGGGTTCAGAAATCGTCTTAGGTATTTTTGAAGGTGGTTTCAGAACCAATTACACCTGATAATACACTTCCTAGCAACACTGGTAAAAAACCTCCACGCTGTATCAGTATTTTACGTTGTCTGGGTACAGATCTTTTTGCAACAACTAGTTTTCGTAAATCCTTTTTATACCTACAGAGCGAATTGTATATCTTTCCGCGAGGAATATGTTTTCCCTGTAAAGTATTAAGAGTAATTTCACAAAGTGTTTTTATAACTTCGGGGTCGGCATTTTTAATAATGGCGTGTGTTAATTTTGGTCTCGCTGTTCTAAGAACATATAGCATATGCTTGTTGTCCCTTAATCGATTCATTCGTGACACCATTTTTGCCGATCAAAGAGTTATGCGGGCAGAAGCAAGTTGTAAAGTCTTTATTAAAAATGTCAGTACGGAATCTTAATACCTCGTTGAATCTATCAGTAAATATCCGTGTGGCATCTGTGTAATCTCTTTATATATTTTTAGCAGCTCTGAACTATTTTCTGGATAAATCTGCCTCGCTAATTGGATAAACTGACTTTTATCTCGAGGGTTTTTAAATACAACTAGGTATTTACAGTTAAGTGATATATCTCGGCAAAACTTACCCTGGTGAAATACATTTTGTGTTACAAGGATTGCTGAAAGATTGCGATGGTGAGAGCCTTTTGTAAAGAGTTCACATACTTGTCTGCTAAAAGCATTTAACATCATATCATCCAGTACAATCAATGTAGGTTCCTGTGTATAATTTACAAACTCTTCAGGGATGCTATCAATAAATTCGATGTTATTGAATGTCGTATCTGAAGGCAGAGCCACATGTTCTGTATTACACCATATAACTCTTGTTATTTGTGGCCGTGTTAAAAACATATTATCGAGAAGACTTTTTATAATGTTGTTTTCCCACAACCTGAAGGTCCAGCAACCATCATTGTAAACGGGTGTTTGAACGCGATCATTTTCACTGCAAAAAACAAAAGCTGTTAACAACAGGTCTTTTGTATATAAACCCCCACATTTTGTAAAAAGGTACTTATATAATTTTTTAAGAATGAGCAAAAGACAAATTATTAATGAACTACATAGGCCAGCCCGCAAAAACTTTAAGCGTCGTCGTGTAACGATTAAAGGCAAGGATGACCTGTGGCAGGCAGACTTAGTTGATATGCGCTTATATGCTCAAGAAAATCAAAACTTTAGCTTTTTGCTAACTGTAATTGATACATTTTCTAAATACGCATGGGCTTTACCAATTAAAGACAAAAGTGGGATAGAAGTCACTAAAGAAATGCAGCTAATTTTCAATCAGGGTCGTATTCCAAGAAACTTAATGGGTAAATATTATGTTAATCATTATTCAACTTATAGTTCATTAAAGGCGTCAATTGTAGAAAGATTTAATAGAACGCTGAAAAATATTATGTGGAAAAAGTTTAGTATGAATGGTAATTATCACTGGTTGAGTATGTTGGACAGGTTAACAAAAAAGTATAACAGCACAAAGCATCGAACTATTAAGAAAAACACTTATCCAGTAATTTACATTCTTGTAGACTATCAGGGAGTTATAATCCAGGGCGGCTTTTACCAGCTCGAGCTATCTCCAGTCAAATATCCTGATACTTACCTTGTAGAAAAAGTTTTAAAAAGACGAGGCGGTAAAGTTTATGTGAAATGGCTTGGTTTTCCGCAAAAGCACAACACATGGATTAATATAAAAGACGTTTTATAAACAGCCTTTATTGCAGGCACAATGCTGATCTTAAAGCGTGAATCTGATCGGTTAAAGACATTTAAGAATTTAACTTTGGATGACAGGAAATCACACAATCTAGCAAGGAGCGGCTTCTTTTACACCAACCTGAAAGACATAGCAAAATGTTTTTTTTGCTGTATGGAAATGAGTGCATTAAATTGTCCTGAAGATGTTGAGGCCGAACATTTTCGACGTTCATCTAATTGTATCCATGCCAACGGTAAGGACGTATGTGGACCGTATAATAGCCCGCAACCTTTATCAGAATGCACGAAGTGGGCTTTAAACACTTTGAAAGTTTTAGCTGGAGCGTTAATTCTGTCTGGCTTATGTTGTGAAATTTACTATTTTTACGAACAGTTTACACGGGAGGTATAAAAATACATGTGCGTATGCGTGTGTATATGTATGTGTGTGTGAGCATGCTGACGTTATGCACATCAAGTATGAAAAAACAAGTAAGATTCCAAACCCTGCCTGAAGTCAAATATTTACATGTATGGAGTTACGCCTATCAAAATGCACGCAAGGGACCGTGGATCACTTACGGATTGGATCGATGCAGATTTAAGGCCCGCATTATGCAATGTAGTTTAATTTTAAGTTCCATTCTTCGTCACTCACACAGATGCAAAATCTTTATCGAGCGATTTAAAACTGTAAAAACAAAAAGCAAAAAATAAAAATATCTTTATCGAATTCGACTTTTTATTTCAATAGCCCCATCGTTTCTCACTGCCGCCTTATCGAAAGGCATATTATCCACCCGCACTAATCATATCCAATATTCCGCAGTCTATCTTTACTGACCTTCAATAAAGGAATCTCAGCCGAATTGGTTTTTTATTTTACTCAAGCAACCCGTTTCTTTTAGCTCACCTTCACCCACATTCGCGTCGTTCACAACATCAAGTTCACTGACTGCCGCCGATCTATTCTTGTTTTGCAGCTCTTTATCTGACGCCAGCAGTATTGAACGCCACAAGAATCAAGAACCCTTGCATAAGCAGCATCAGAACTTGCTCTTTGCGATCTTTCCTTAATCGTTTTTCCTTTATATCAAGAAATATTCCGGAAATAAAGTCACCCACATGTCTCGCAGTTTCAATTCAGGTAGATTTAAAATTCTATGCATAAAGAAACAACAACTCGTGACCGCATCGCTGTCAAGTTCAAGTTTTAAAACTCGTATGGAAAAATGACGTTTAAGAAGTGTGACTAACTGATCAAAGCTTGTTTGGAGTGGAAGAAAAAATGAACGGAATATAAAAAAAGAGGCGCGATAACCGCTCAAGATATGAAGACAGCGATACAGGTTTAAACCATGCATGCTTGCTACATATGAGTGCAAGATTTTGTGCTTTAGTTATCTGCTTGCCTGGTAGTGCAATTTTATAAAACTTTACTATGCTTGTACGTAAGCCGCCTATAGTACACCTGCTTGCAGCCACTAGGCTCAGCCATCCTAGCAACTGGACCTTTCCAAAACAGTACCCATCTCCCGTCCTTGCCATAGACAGCACCAGCTCTCTCCTTTCAACCAACAGCCGGCATCAAGACAACTCGGTATCAAGTCAGCTTTTTTTTATTGTTGCCCCCAATGCTTGCGACAGGGACCCATCTACCGTCCTTACCACAGACAGCACCAGCTCTCTCCTTTCAACCAACAGCCGGCATCAAGACAACTCGGTATCAAGTCAGCTTTTTTTATTTTTACCTCCCAATGCTTGCGACAGGGATCCATCTACCGTCTTACCACAGACAGCACCAGCTCTCTCCTTCCAACCAACATCCTGCAACAACACAACTCGGTGTCAACTCAGCTTTTTTATTTTTACCTCCCAATGCTTGCGACAGGGACATGTCTATCCTACTCCCTCCTCAAGAACTTATTATCGGCGGTGGGAACCGTCTTGCAGAAAACCAGCGAGTGGGATCCTCGTGGCAGTTGTCTCTATCGGACGTAATGTAAAAGTATATGGAGGTGGTACCCTTACTACCAATATGTCGCCAATGCTCGAATTTCAAATTATCCTGGATTTCTACGATCCGATTGGCCACATAGATTTTCCAGTTAGAGGGATGCTCCCTTATCCATTGTAATACTATCTTTGAATCTGTCCAAGCAATTATGGGGATATTTTCCAAATGAATGCCCTGTACAATGGTCTTCAATAACCTTACAAGAAGTAAGGCACCGTTCAATTCTAAACGTGGTATCGTCATTGGTTTAATGGGTGCTACCTTTGTCTTTGACGTTAGCAAATGTGTAACAACTGTTGTATTTTGAACTTACTGCAAGAAAACTTTAATGCACGATATGTCAATTCCTATAATTGACATATAGTGACCTGTGCTTATAAATCACAATTTTCATCAATTCCGATAATTGACATGGACATTTGTGGTGTTCTGAAAATTCAAAATGGTGGTGGGTAGTGAAGCGATTGAAAGAGATATCATTTGGTTATCATTCACTTTTAATTATTGAGTTCATTAATTTAACAAAAATTTAACTAATTCTACACAAACAAAATTAAATTTAAATTTAGCACAATTCAAATTATAGTTTTTTCCAAAAAAAAATTTAATAAAAATTATCCAAATATGTTCCTCGTTTACTGACAAGTCAGTTCGTTTTTGTTCTAATTAACTCTAGGTTTCCCTTTTTTATTCTAATTCAATGCTTAGCTTACTTAAATAATATTTACAACTAATTATTTCTTTTAAACCATTACTCTGTTTAAATTTTATTGTTTGAGCATGTTTTGCAAAATATGCCATATATGCATGGTTTTCACAAAATGTCAAAATACAATAAAATTTACACTTTAATTTATTTATAAAAATTGATTCTGAAAAAAAGAAGGAAATTTATTTATTATTAATATTCAATTTGCTTAGGTTAACCTCAAATTGATTAAAACTGAAAATATAATACCTTTGCGAATATTTGTACAATATCTCTCTAAAAATTTATGTGCTGTCGCTTGCTGCTATTTCGTAATAAAAAGCTTGACACTTGGCACGAAATTCACTGACCGAATTATCCAAATTTGAGGACTCAAATGCTTGTAAAAATTCCAAGTCCAAGCCGTAGACAATATTTTATGAAAAAATTGCAAGTCCAAAGAAGAAAAACCACAAAAACTCTAAACTCTTGACATGATTTTGCATGAGATAGAAAATTATGCTTAGCACGTGTTTTCTAGATGACAACTCGATGAAAATAAGAGAGTGACTGAAAGAATGACGCGCCTTTTATAGAAGATTTTGTCCCGATTTCACTATCCATAAAGTGAAATTTTCGAAATACAACCCTTTTATGAATTTATTAGAGTTTGTAATTATTATTTGTATATGCCAAGATGTATTTTACATTTTTTGGCATCCTTCCCATAAAGATTTATTATTGATTTCATTAATTTTAATTGATTTTTCTATATATTTGATCTGCCTTATCGACACGCCATTTTTTGGTTCATTCCAATAAATTCCTCTCATGACTTTTGCTGTTTTGTCTTGCTCGCACCGTGCCTCTCTTTCACACTAGTTAGTGTGAATGGAAATAATTAAATTCACGAATTACGCTAATCTCGCGAAAAATATCGCGAAACGAACGTGGCCTTTAGAATCCCGCGAAGATTCTATCCCGAATTAACACGTCAAATGTCGTGAGAATATGAAGTTTCGCCGTGTTTTCGAATCGACAAACGTCAAACGCGCGCGATTTGTTTTTTAGTGTTTTTTTTTAATTATTATGTTAGTTTTGTGTGGTGTATTGTTGAATTTTCGTCGTGGGATACCATATACTACAGGTAATGTGCAAAATTTATTGTATTTATTGTTTTTAATTGTTGTTTCGAAGGTTGGTGGACACCTGTGCAGGTGAGCTTGTTTTGGGTGGTTTTTCACCTGAAATATCCACCAACCTTCAGCATGCAGTTCTACAATTGTCCCTGTTGACCAGTTTTTATGTACTTATTTGTTGTGTCAGGTAAATAATTGTATTTTTATTACTTCATCTTTGTTGGTTTTGATTGTGGTCATGTGTAATAAAACTACTATTTGTTGTACATTTGTTTAGTTTTTATTGTTATTTGTTCTTATTAATTCAATGTTTATTCATCTTTCATCTGTTTATTGTTTATTTCATATATCTTTAATTCATTTTCTTCTTTCTTTACATGTCATCGATGGACTTTTGCACCTGTCGTATTCTACAGGTACAGGTAAGATGCTTTTGTAAATATTTTTATTTTGGTAGAGATACATTGTTGTTCTTCTCTTTTAGGTTCGTCGAACAACTGTACCATCGTCTTGTTCTACTCTTAAGTAGATTGCTGCAGCGTATGCCTTGCATGATGCGTCGCAGAATCCATGAATTTGCATGCGTGAATCTTTCGAGTAGTGAATCCATCTCGGGATTCGTAATTGCTCCCATGAGTGTAGATTGTCAGTGAATTGTCTCCAGAGCTGACTAATGTTGTCGGAAACAGGATCATCCCATGATGAGCCCGTAATCCATAAGTCTTGCATTAGAAGTTTAGCTTCTATGATTACTTGAGCTAGCCATCCTAGAGGATCATATAGGGATGCGATCCCTGATAAGATGATGCGCTTTGTAAACACTGCGTGATGCGACAGTGGTTTTATTGCAAACGTGAAGCAATCTTCTTTTGGAAACCACTTAATTCCCAATGTCTTAACTGAGTCATTTTCTGAGAACATCAGAGAGTTTTTCAGTTCAACATGATCTTTAGGAAGATCTTTTAACAGTCTATTATCATTGCTGGTCCATTTTCTCAAATTGAACCCAGCTGAATTCATCATTTGTATAAGTTGATGTTGTAATTCCTTTGCGTCCTTTAAATTGTCAGCTCCAGACAAAAGATCATCTACATAAAAGTTATTAAATACCGCATCTGCTGCAAGCGCCTAGTTATGTTTTTCATCTCTTGCCAATTGTTGAAGCGTCCTTATAGCCAGATATGGAGCTGACGTTGTACCAAAGGTTACTGTCTTTAGTTGATAATCTTGAAGTATGCCCTTTTTTGGGTGTCGCACACTATTCTATGAAATGTCCTATGATTCGGCTGAATTTCAATCATACGGTACATCTTCTCGATGTCTGCATTCCATGACAGTTATATATTTCCTCAACAATGTCATGAATAATGTCGGCTGAATTGTTGGTCCCTTTAACAAATGTTGATTGAGAGACTCTCCATTTGTCGTCTTCGCGGATGCGTCAAATACAACACATAGTTTAGTTGTTGAACTGTCCTTGAATACAGCATGACGAGGAATATAGTAGTGATTCTCGCCATCTTTAGGCGGGTTTACCTCTTCCATGTGTCCTAAATTGAGATATTCGTCTAAACATTTCTCATACTCCAATTTGAAATCAGCGTTTTTTGCAAATTGTTTTTGTAAGCTCTCTAAACGTCTAATTGCTTGTTGTCTGGAATTACCCAATTTTGGTGTAGTATTATTTACAAACGGTAGTTTCGTTTGATATTTTCCTGAGTCTAGACGAACGCAGGAATTTTGAAAGATTCCTTTACAGACCACTTCATTTTGTGAGGGAATGGGTTTTGTGGAAACTTCTTCGGTTTCCGTAAACTGTCTAAGTTGCTTGTCCAAAGCATCTGTATGTGTCATGAAAGCCTTTACTGAGCTGCATTTGTTGCTTTTTCAGCTGATCCTAATAGCATCCAACCGAAGATTGTCTTGATGACTGTTGGTGTGTTAGGTGGACCCTGTACAATTCCTTCTTGTACGATCTTAGCATAAACTTTGGCTCCTAGAAGTGCATCTATCTTGCCTGGTTTCGAGAATGTAGGATCTGCTAAGTTGATCTAAGTGCTTGTAATTCACTTTAGATATAAATTTTGTTGGTAACGCATCAGTGATTTTGTCAATTACCAAAAAAACCTCTGAGATTGTTGTCGTATCTTCTCCACAGGACTTCAGTGATAGCTTGGTTATCTTGCTCGAATTACCTGTTAAACTTTTGTGCAACCCTATTACAGTCACTAGTGTTGGACTGCAAATAACCTGTAATTTGTGACATGCAGATTTTGTGATAAAAGAGCATTCTGATCCTGAGTCGATAAGACAGCGCAATATTTGTGGCCTTCTGTGCCCACCTTGGGCTTTTACTAAAGCCGTAGATAGTAACGCGTAAGATCGTTCTCGATTAATGTAAGTATGGGTTGTAGTTCGATCTTCTGTACCCTGATTGGTACCTAGTCTGACTTGGTCAAGATTGTTACCATCTCTGTGTTGTTGTTGTTGAAGTTGCCTTGGGTTCGCGTTGACATCAACTTCAACAGATTTGGATTGTAGGTTAGTAGCTTCTACATTCCTAGGATGCAAATTGTTTGCTTTTACATACTGATGTATCGATGTATGATGCATTTGTTTGCATTTTGCACATCGATATCTGCTAGAACAATTCCTAATTGAATGTTTCCTTGATAAGCAGTTGTAGCAAAGTCCATTTACCTTGATGAACCTTTTTCTGCCTTGAATATCCATCTTCTGGAATCCATGGCAGTTCTGAAGGAAATGATCTTCATTACATGCGGAGCATTTCACTGACTTGATTGTGTGTAATGCTTTCACTGTAGTTGGTTTTGAGTGACATTTTCCTTGACTTGACTTGGGTGCCAGCGTGTCTGAAATTGCTTCTAAGATTTTCAATCGAGTGTCCAAAAATGTGAATAATTGTTCATAAGTTGGCAGCTACTGTGACGCTCCTTGGTTTTTGTCCCACAATCTTAATGTTGCGAAAGGCAGCTTCTGTACTATTAAGTACACAAGTAATACATCCCATGTCGCAGTATTAACTTGCAAACCCTTCAGTTGCTGTAGACACTCTTGTGTAGTGTCAACTAGTGCCTTTAATTCTACAGCTGTTTCTGAAGTTAATTTGGATTGATTTGTCAAAATCTTAAGCTGATGATTTACGAGAATCTTCTTATTCTCGTACCTTGACTTTAGTTTGTTCCATGCGGGTAGATAATCTTCATTTGTGATGGGAGAGTGACGTAGTAATTTTTCCGCATCACCTAGTAAAAAGCCTTTCAAATAGTGCAATTTTTGAACATCCTTCAAGTATGTGCTGTTATGTACTACGGCTGTGAATAAATCTTGGAACGACCGCCAGCCGTCATAGTTACCATTATACTTTGGCAACATGATTTTTGGTAATATATTTTGTTGTTGTTGTTCCACACGAGTTTGTTGTGCTAACAATAGTGTGGAATCTGCCAACTCTGTTGTAGGATGAATTAAATCGTATAATTCTCCTATATATATGCAATATGAATTCACCATGTATTTTGGTTCATTTTTGGGCGGTGTTTCTATTATCAGTTCATTGATTAGCTGATCAATCTGTTCATATTCAGCCCATGTTCGCCTGATTTCAGAGTTTGGCTTCGAACAAACCCTTTGAATGCTTTTCTGTTAATGTCTTCTGTCCATTAGCAATTGCTTTCTTCAGGCGATTCCTTAAAGCTTGTTCCTTGTTTAACAAACTTTTCAACTCTGTCATTTTAAATTAGTTAAGAAACTTGAGCAGCGAATAGTACAAATTTAAATGTCAAAAGCTAACTAAATTTTAAATTAACAATTGTCTGAAAGAAAGTGAAAACTGCCACGTGTGGGCACAAACAAAATGAGCTTTCAATACGATGTCACGACACTGATGCCTGCTGCCCGCTGTCAATCAACGTAGAAACTAAAATGCACAACAACGTCTAAGCACAATCACATGTAGGTGGCGGTAGTGTAACGGTAATGAAAACAATATCGTTTGGTTGCTCATTTATCACTGACTTTATTCTCTAAACGATTTTTTTGCTCTATAAAAATTAATTACTAAATAAAGTATTTCAAACTAATAAAAAAAACTGCAATTCTTTAATTCATTTAAATCTATGTGAATTAAACTAACACATAGTGTGAAGCTGACCTTAGAAAAGGCAGATATTTTGACACTGTGTATAGGTTAATTAATTGACTATTTTCCGTATTCTTAGATAAATCTAAATTGTTTTGTGATTCCTATTTAGTGTAACCAACATCCAAAATAGCATGCGTTCACACTTTACGGACAATCACTCTTTCCAATGATTTATCTAGCTGAGATTACCTTGTAATTTGTTGTAACAAATGCGAAATACGCGCGTTGAAAAATTTACCAAAAAAATTTGTAGAATGTATTGAGGAAAAATCGAACTAATTGAAGCAAAGAAAATGAAAATAAAATTAAAGCGAATTGAAAAGGAGAATTAAACAGAAAATCATTATTCATGCGCGCGCGAACTATTTAATTCAAAACATAGTTTTACACGAGCAAATTGTAATACGAGAAAACTCGCGCCCGCGAACCAATTAGTTCAAAAGATAAGTTCACACGAGTTTTGGATTATTCGATGAGTATTTAATTTAAAACAGAAACAAATCATTTTATTTACATACAAGAATTCTTTAATAAAGGAAATACTTCTTATACTTTAGTTCAATTTACTGTTAACATAATACAAGACCTTGCTTTAGTATTTGTTGTTTGCAATTAAATACTCGAAGTAAAATGTTAACAAGGTTGCATACGAGATAATTGTATACAAGCAAATTGCCTTAAGAGCAAATTGATACGAGCAAATTGACTTACGAGAAACTGGCTTTAAGAGAAAATTGTTACGAGAAAATGACTTCACGAGGAAATTGTTACGAGAAAATGGCTTCACGAGGAAATTGATACAAGCAAATGTCGTACGAGAAAATTGATACGAGAATATTAGGTGATACCGTTCAGATCGTGTACTTCCAGCCAAAAAGATTTTCGGTGTTTGTTCACTCACGGACTAATTTTTGGCTTTAATTAAATGATAGATAAGGTGATTAATTAGCTAAGATGAGATTCAATTTCACACTTATGATAACCTTGCTTCGCCTGTCAGAGCTGATGGCCGTACTCGGTCCTAGCCAGGTTAGAATGGCGTAGTCAAGCTCTAGTGCAGCACATGCAACGTGTGGCACACTGCGCGTGCTGCTGCTAGCTATCATGTAGCATACTGCTGCTTGCAGTATGCTACGACCGTATCATGGACCTCGTAGCTTTCGGTTTTTTACTTTGCATTTTTGATTGATTTCCAAGTTCATTTATACAGAAATTATCGCTTATACACAAACAAAATATGATTTACACATTAAACAAAAATATTAAAAAATTGTAACATGCAAAAGTGACACGAAAAAAATGTATACGCGCATATATAGATGAAATTAGCGAGATTGTTTACAAATTGAGCTAAATGAACATGCACTGTTATGGTAGTATGTAAAGGAGTGACTGGTTAGGACGTGAAGTCCAAACTGCCAGCATGAGCTGACAGATCACTCGATGACAGCGATAGCACAGGGCGGCACGCTAGCACCTCGGGTAAGGGTGGCGGAGTGTGGGGGAGTTCCCGAGATAACCTGCCGCTTGTCAACAACCATTAACAAGAAAAATTTTCGTGCCTACATACCAAAAACGAGCCAGCACACACTCGGTTCTGAAGGGACCCTTACGTCATCTACCTATTTCTCATGAAGGCGCAGATGGTCTGACTTGTTGCCAAGCCCCATCCTCCCATTGACTTTGGGTGGCACTGTTTGCAAAGTCCCTTGTGTTGACCTATGGAAGAGATTAAAGCGGACCTATACGACCTGCGGATGAGAGGGCTCCGGGATGTGAAAGGAGAACTAAATCGAAACTCAGCACGTCATAATCGATACAAAAATTCCCTTTATTTTAAGCGAAACCTATTACATGCTGCGGTAATCTTGTGACATGGACAACTACCGTTATACAACGTTCGAAGGAAGACAAAAGTCAATATTATCACGTTACAAATGCTACAGCATGGTTAGCGGTGTGTGCATGGATATTCTAAATAATAATAAAAATAATTTGCGTGTTTTTCTTTAATTCTTATTTAATATGGAACTTGAAAAATGTATATAAGATAAAGCTCAGCGACTTACATTAGGCTGTCTTAAGCGCAACTTCAGTTCTTTCTAATGACTACCTACTAGCTATTATAAGTAATAATAAAAATAATTTGCGTGTCTTTCTTTAATTCTTATCTAATATGGAACTTGAAAAATGTATATAAGATAAAGCTCAGCGACTTACATTAGGCTGTCTTAAGCGTAACTTCAGTTCTTTCTAATGACTACATACCTTAAATTTAACTGTGCTCCAAATAAATGTGCACTGCGAGTTAGCACAACTGATTCTCTTAATCAAGGTTCACTATTCCCGATTCAGTAATCCTATTAAGTGACGCCCTATATATTTCAACCAATTCATTAGGCAGTCAAGACATGCATGCGTCAATCGAGAGAGAACAAATCCCTTCTTAACGTATGAAAAAGGCTACATTCTATACAAAAAAATTCCACCCTTATTGATTGTCTACATAAAAAGGAATTCTTCTTAAAGAGCAACAAGAGAAAAATTTATACCTTATACACTTAACTAATCTTGAACCTTATGCTGGTTTATGCTAAACAAAGATTTCTTCTCCAAAATTTTAAGAAGTATGTCATGTATACTTAAATAAATTTCACAGTGCTATGTGTGTATGCCAAACAAAATTTTAAAATACTAAGAGGCATAGGTTAATATATTCGAATAAATTGCCAAAAAGAAAACAAACGGAACTCTTACATGGAATTAATGCTGTGGATCCATCGTAGAGGCGCCTCCAGGAAGTTCCAATGTACTACTGGATTCTAATTAAAAGTGTAAAATTGATATTAACGTAAAGGCACACTTCGTAGGCACACACAGTTGTTAAAATCTAAATCTAATTGTGACCTGGATACAGACTCTTTAAATCTTAATGTGTAACGAAGAGCTTGTCAGCCGACAGATATACCTACATTCACTTGTACCTGAATGTAGATACATACTGCATCCGACACCTCTTTGTTACAAAATCATATCCACACATATGGCTGCACAGCAAATATGCCGCTAGCGATCAGCCGGCTTGGGGTGGTTCTTGCCACCCACATCCCTTCAATGCTTGTTAAGCTGTGCAAAATCGTCAACATAACTGATCAGACAGACGGACGGACAGAAAAAAAAAAGATCTAATGCAGGCTTCCTTCTCTTGGTGGAACCTGAAAGCCTAAAAAGAAGAAAATTGATTTTATTTATATGCTGCAAAAAGAAGGAGAATAGAAGACCTCAGCAACGCCGAACAAGTGTTAATTCACCCGGAGAGTTTACAACGCTGGCAAATGAGCGATTGAGAGAGAGTGAGAGAGCTGAAAGGGGTCTCTGATGTTGTTGAGACTCCGGCTTTGGGTAATGTTGGGCCCAATCGCCCCCATCCACCCTGGCTAAGCCTCCAAACCCGTTTCGAAGTGCTCAGCCCCATCTGTACGTGTTTTACATCTATTGCCGTGTGTGTGTGGAAACGACCACCCTCCTGTCCGCAACCATCCCCTTTATGGAACTACTTACTCCATCGCGCTGGATCCGTTACCAACCTGTAAATAAAAGAAGAAAGCAACTTGGAGAAGGGCGGCCAAAGGTGACCAAACTAAATCACCCAAAAGAAGAAGGAAGGCGTATCCAGGAACTCAAAATTTCATCAAGTCCAAATCAAAATAATTTATTTATTGTGGTCGTTCCAGCATATGAATCACTTACGAGGGAGGAAACCCGATCACAAAAAGACCAACATGGTATATATAAAAAGAAACTAAAGGAAACAAAGTCTCCGGTTAAGATTAATCTAGATCTGAATCCTTACGACTAGCCCTAATAAGCGCTTTCCTATTATGTGACTTATCGAACCCTGTGATCGACGCCTAAACTTAGATGTACACTAAATGATTTTAACACTGTAAAATTAAGAACAAAAGAGCACAAAGCAAATAATAATACTTAGAGAAAATTTGAACTAACCTTGTGGTTCGCTATGGACTTACATAACACCTTATTTAATCATATTCGGGGTTTCCTCCTTTACCAAAATGGTTGGACACTGGTTTTCCAACTATCTGCTAGCTGCTTCAGGACTACGTTGAAGTCTGAGTTCACCTCCTCGCTTCCCTGCTCCTTCGAATATGTAAGAGCGAATTGTTTTGCCGTAACTTCTGCCAGAGGGATACTTCCTCGCCGGTATAAATCCAACTTGCCGTCATGCAGGAAAAATTTTCAAAATGATCTTTGTTACGTGCAAGGAAACTTTTCCTCAAATTTTCTCCCAGGTTCGCCACTATTATGGTATATAAGACTCACCGTCGCACAGGTAAATATTTCAAATAATGCAAATTATATGTGCACAAGCATTAATACTAAAATTTTCTTTCAGTTCACCAGTAGAAGGATCTTTAGGAAAATCACTGTCGCACAGGTAAATATTCCATTTAATTCAAATTATGAGTGCACAGCAATAATAAACCAAAATTATCTTTTCAGTTCACCAATCGAAAGATATACAAGAAAATCACTGTCGCAGGTAAATGTTCTAATTAATGCAAATTACGACTGCACAGAATGAATCAATCAAAATTTTCTTTTCAGTTCACTAATAGAAAGATCTACATGAAAAAAATCACTGGCGCACAGGTAAATACTTCAATTAATAAAATTTCTTCAATGCGCAACCTTAATAACAACATTTTCTTTCAGTTCACTGTTAGAAAGATCTATATGAAAAAATCACTGGCGCACAGGTAAATAATTCAAATACTAAAACTTATAAATGCGCAGTAATACTAAAATTTTCTTTCAGTTCACTATTGGAAAGATCTTTAGGAAAAATCACGATTGCACAGGTAATTAATTAACACGATTTATGAATGTGCAACATTAATAACAAATTTTTCTTTCAATTCACTATTAGAAAGATTATTAGAAAGATCTTTAGGTAAATCACGGTCGCACAGGTAAGTAGTCTAATTAACACAATTTATGAATGTGCAACATTAATACTAAAATTTTTCTTTCAGTTCACTATGAGAAAGATCTATATGAAAAAAAAATCACTGGCGCACAGGTAAATAATTTAATTAATATCATTTGTGAATGTGCAGCATTAATACTAAAATTTTCTTTCAGTTCACTATAAGAAATATCTATAGGAAAATCACGGTCGCACAGGTAAATATTCCAATTAACACAATTTATGAATGTGCAACATTAAAAACAATTTTTTTCTTTCAGTCCACTATGAGAAAGATCTGTAGGAAAAATCACTGTTGCACAGGTAAATGTTCTAATTAACAAAATTCACGACCAGAATGAATAAACTAAAAATTTTCCTTTCAGTTCATAAATGCAAAAAAAAACTCTAAAGACTAATTTTTAAATAAAGAGGAATCACGACTAAATTTTTCTGCGACCGTTCTCGTTTAAAGCCAAAAGACAACTCCTCGACTACACGCAGTCTCCCTACATTGCCAACGTTCTTCTCAGAATTTTTTCGTTCTTTTTTCAAGCCTGCTGCAACACATTGCGTGATGGCATCACGCGATCTGTTACAGCTAGGCGAATTGCCGTTTTCGTCGCTTTGATGTGGTTGACTAGCGGTAAGTTTTAAACGAAAAATTGTATTTTGTGTTCATTTTGCACATTTTAGAATTTTTCGACTGAAAATATTCTGCTGTTGTTGTTGTTTATTTTAGACCTGGACTTGTATGCGGGTATGTATGGATATTTTTTTTTCAGGATTTTTTTTTTTTTTTAATATGAAGAAGTAGCATAGGGCTACTTCTTGTAAATATATAGATTTTATCTTCTATTTTTCCAGGAATTTTTTTGTACTATGGAGAAGTAGCATAGGACTACTTCTTGAAAATATATAAATTTTATCTTTTCAGGAATTTTCTAATATGAAGAAGTAGCATAGGGCTACTTCTTGAAAATGTATAAATTTTATCTTTTCAGGAATTTTCTAATATGAAGAAGTAGCATAGGGCTACTTCTTGAAAATATATAAATTTTAACTTTTCAGGAATTTTCTAATATGGAGAAGTAGCATAGGGCTACTTCTTGAAAATAAATATATTTTAACTTTTCATGAATTTTTTCATCGGGAGAAGTAGCATAGGGCTACTTCTCGTAAATAACTAAATTTTATTAAATTATATACTCTGGGAAATCATGGGGTTTTCTCTACAGACGTAGAGAAGCCAAACAAAAGTAGCGTAAGGGGGTATACGCTACAAATGTAGGAACTTTAGCTACTATCCGGTTGCCTAAGATATCAAAAACTGAGCACTAGAGATAATCTTCCCATAGAGTTAGGTTAAGACAGCATCATTTCTTGGGTTCTGCTATACGTTTTCCGGTCGCCGTACAAAACACATATCGTCATCAGACATGTTGCTCCAAATCCTCGTGCTTTCCTGCTTGTTCTGCTCTTAATAACCCATTCGCGGGAGACATTAGATTGTCCCCAGAACAGGATCTCATTACTGGATGCCCGTGTCGTTCTCAGACGAGCATTTAAGTTTCCGTGCATTTAATTCTTTGGGCGGCTCTTGGGTGCGGCACATATGTTGTACTTGTCCGTGGTCGAAAGCAATCCTTTTGTTTTTAAATAAATGTCCTATCAGTGTTCTTTAATAGGAATCATATGGGGCTGCGGCGTGAAAAGTTACTTACGCTTATAATACACATGCTTCATTTTTATCAATTCAGTTTACTCAATTTTTGGTAGATAATAATATCTCGGCACACTGTATGCGCCTCTTGGTGTGATAGAACCGAATTTTCATTACTGTTCAGACCTTTGTGCTCTTGCTTACTTTGTGTATTCAGTCCTTAGCAAAGTCTGCAATCAATTTTATCCGAGATATAAAGGATTTTCTGTTCCGTTTTTGTTTCCTCTAAATTTGACATAATCTGAATTTTTATTTCCTTCAGTTTTGACGAATTCTAGGTGCGGTGACTTGAAATTGTTTTGCTAATGAGAAATAAGCTATTACTAGAAAGTAAAAATGGTCTAATATTACTTACAGGGTATAATTCCCCGCCGATGTTTGTGGAAAAGTCTTGCTAGGTAGTTAACTCGACGTGTTGAAGAAGATTTGACACCACTGTGTCGATCGTCTTCTTCTTACTTCCCAGTCATGTCAACATGGCACCTGAGCGTGAGGAAGCATTACTCTCGGTCGGGGTGCGTTCAATTTTTATGCTTGATCGCCGCCGGCTCACACGCGTCAGCATTTCGTGTAGCATATTGCTATATGCAATACGCTACGACCATAACAGGGCAGAGTGGTCTGCGCCACCCATGGTTCAGACAACGCTGAAAAATGGTCGACTGAGCTAGCCGGTCTTCAACATAGGCCTCATCGCTGCGGGCGCTCAATGTGTGTCTCGACCCACGACCCAATGCTTTCCTCATCACTCGGACTCTACCTGACCGATGACGCATCGAAGACACACCCCCGAAGGCTCGTCAGTCTTCGATCAGACCCCGACATCCTTCTCCGTGTGGGAAGTCAAAGGTACATTGACAAGCTGGTAACCTAAAAAATCCAGCCGGTCGATGTCTCCTTGCCTTCCCTCACCGAGATGCTGAGGAAGCCCTGCGATGAATAACATAAAGAACTGATCACTAGGCTTTCCCGGCACAACATCTCACTCTAATCTCAGACCGGCGACCATTCAAGGTTGCGTCTCCAAGGCGTCGTCGAAGTAGTGACATGTTGACTCGTCCTAAAATTTTCAGAGACATATAGCATTACTATGCTAGGGAGAAGGGAAAAGGGAGAAAATTTGCACTATTGTCAGAAAGGTATGTCGGCCGCTAGGCTGGGAATGTCCTAAGCGGCACATTGGCATCCTGTAGTTGCCCAGTGAAGCTGGCTGGATGCCTTATTAGGGCTACCAGGAGTAAACGACAATAGGTATAGCCGATGTTTTCACAATGATGGTCACTGCTATATGTCTTTGGCGTGATAGACACCCAACAGTTTTCCCCGCAGATCTTCACGCTCGTATAGGAAATTTCCTTTCTTGGCTCTGACTCGACATTTGACAAATTTCGGTCCCAGTTTTGCACTGGTCTGCTGCTGGAAATTGCTTTGGGCAAAATTCCGTCTAAATACTTCTTGACCAACTTTGAACTCGACAGGTTTCGCCCTGAGATTGTAGGCTCGTGAACCCTGTTCGAACGCGTGTTGTAAGTTTTCCTGCACTCTCGCACGGATCAATCTTATTTTGTCTTCTGCGTCTACTCTCAATGGCTCATTAAGAGTTCCCAGGCTCCTCAAGATGGAATAGGAGCTGCCATGTTCAATCATTTGTTGACCGAAGAGTGTTCGGTAAGGAGAGAAACCAGTAGCTTGATGGAAAGAGCTCCTGAGGGAGCTAGCTACTTGGCTCAGTTTCTCATCCCATCTCGTGTGTTCCTTCTTGATATATGCTCTAATCCCCGACAATAGAGACCTATTTACTCGCTCTGAGGTGTTTGCTTGCGGTGAGTAAACTGCCGTTCGCAAGTGCTTCAGCCATACTTATCCAGTAATCTGGTGAACTGAGTCGAGCAAAACTGGACTCCATTGTCAGAGACGATCACTTCAGGAGCTCCGAACACGCGGAACACTTCGGTCTCAATGAATTGGCACACATTGAGTGTAGACGCTTTTCTCATAGGTTTGAGAACAGGAAATTTTGAAAAGTTGTCAAGAACTATTAAGATGCAGACGTTTCTTTTACTGACCGAGGATATGGACCTAGAAAATCAATGTACAGCTTTTGCCATGGCCGTTCTGTCACAGACTGGACTCTCATAGGTGGTCGTAAAATAGTATCAGAAGCTTTCGTCTCCTTACACACGTCACAGGCGGCTACGTAATTTCTGATATCAACTGTCATTCGTGGCCAGTACAGGTGTCTTCGCAGACGTTCCAGGGTTTTCCCTATACCACCGTGTGAAGCTAGCGGCGGATCATGAGCCCTTGAAACGACGTCGGTGACAAGCCCTCGTGGAATCCAAAGCTTCCAAGCTTCTTCTTCCTGAATCGGATCACCTGTTCTCGGAACAGTCCGAATGTAGACGAAGCCATCCCTGACGCAAAGATCTGGTAGTTTACCAGAAGTCGTTTTAACCTTATGCCTCAGTTCCTCATATTCCAACGAATTGAAATATGGCGAACTAAGGTCAACTTCCGGGCCAGGATCTTCATTTGTGGTCAGGCTGTCACAATGAATGCGTGACAGCGCATCAGGGACGACGTTCGGGCTTCCTTTTCGGTGCTCAATAGTAAAGTCGAAACCCTGAAGCTTCAAACTCCACCGTGCAAGTCTACCGCTGAGGTCCTTTTGAGACATCAGCCATTTCAAGCTCGCATGATCCGTCACTATCTTAAACGGCATAAGTTCAATGAAGGGCCGGAACTTCTGTACGCTCAAGATTGCAGCTAGGCATTCCTGCTCTGTGACGGTATAATTTCTTTGTGCTGAATTCAACTTTTTCGAGACGTAGGCTATTGGCTTCTCGTGGCCATCGTCATCTAGTTGAATCAGCACTCCACCAATACCTTGTTGGCTCGCATCGCACTGTACAACGAATGGCTTGGTGAAGTCTGGACTCACTAGCAACGGAGCAGAGGTAAGCTTTTGTTTGAGAAGATCAAGAGACGTCTGGGCTTCAGGTGTCCATTTGAACTGACTAGGGTTTTTCAAGGTGTCTGTTATGGAGGCAGTTACATCAGCATAGTTCGGGATGAACCGTCTATACCATCCCGCCATACCTAGTAGGCGTCGGGCTTTCCGAACAGTTTTAGGTGACGGATAGTCAACTATAGCTGAGATCTTGTCTGGGTCAGTCCTAATTCCTTCTTTCCCGACTATGAAACCCAAGTATTTGGTCTCCTTGATACAAAACTTACTCTTCTCGACGTTGATAGTGAGGCCAGCTTTCCTTAAACAATCCGCTACATTGGCTAGCAGCGTGAGATGAGTATGAGAATTAATAAATCGTCTAGATAGACGAGAACGTTCTCACGAAGATCGAAAGGAATGACTTTATCAATGAGGCGGCACATAGTTTGTGGAGCGTTGCATAGACCGAATGGCATCACCGTGTACTGATAGAGAGGATGACCAGGTACTGTGAAAGCGGTCTTCTCTCTGGAATCAGCGTCCAGTGGGATCTGCCAGAATGCGTCTTTCAGGTCCAGGCTCGTTATGTAATTTGCCGGAGGAAGTCGACTCAGGAGTGCATCTATCTGCGGTAGCGGATAGGCATCCTTCTTCGTAACTGAGTTGACCTTCCTGGCGTCAAAACAAAGCCGGACCTTTCCAGGCTTCCTTACCAGAACGACTGGAGAGCTCCAAGGACTCTGGCTCTCCTCTATCACACCCAGTGATAGCAATCGCTCTAATTCAGCATCCATTAAACCTTGCACTGCCGGCGAAATCGGATAAAATCGCTGTTTTATCGGGGCGGCGTCATTCGTTTCAATCTTGTGAGTGACCAGTGATGTTTTCCCAAGGCCTACAGAGGCGAAAGAAGAGAAAAGCTGTTTTGTGGCTTCTAAGCGTTGCTGATCGAAACTAGAAAGAATGTGGCTGTCGGTGTCAGAGGTAGCTATTCCACTTGGATTCACTTCTGCGACTATACCCAGGACATCTGGAGCCAACCCAAATAGACGCCAGAAGTCTATTCCCAGATATAGTGCCTGTGTGAGCCCAGGAACTACGTAAAAGCGCACGTTTTGGGTCTTACCACGGAAAGTGACGTCCAAGTTCGCATGACCATGAACAGTCGTCATGGCACCATTAGCTACTTGGACCTGTGTCTGATACTTCTTCCATTCGACATCTGCTTCCGCAACCTTCTCTAGAGCTCCCTGGCCTAGAATACTGACAGTGGCACCACTATCAAGTAATCCATTCTCAGTTCGCCCGAGCAGCTTTACTTCGGCGTACGGTCGAATGTCGTCTGCCATCGACACGGAAATCTGTGCCAGTTTTTTTCTTTCTAGTTTCACTCGTCGCCAGTATTCCCGCCAACGAACAGTTGATCGTTTTCTTTTCGGTCTCATATCCCGGCCCGGAAACATTATTTCAGCTAACTCCGCCACTGAGGAGAAAATTCGGTCTCTTGCTGCTTTGTATTTCTGCGGACGCGTATGATACGGCGTCAGCGGATGTAAAACTGGCTCACGCCCACTCGTCATATCAGAGCTTGGTGGCCGTTTTAAAACAGAAATGACAGGAGGCCAAATCTCCTGCTCAGTAACCGTGTCAACTATGTGTGCTATAGGTGTCAACGGGACATCGAAGATTAAACTCTTCTGAGGAAGTGTCTAACAATGTCGTGGGCTCCCCAGAAGTGGAAGCGGGAACCTGAAGATCTGCGGAGAAGTCTATCAAGTTCTCCGCCTCTATCCATGAAATATTTGTACTATCAAGTGTTTTGCTGACATCACCAGAATCACTGAATGATATCAGAGGACATATCAGGGAGTTATCGCTAGTGTCTGCTAATGGAGCGGACCATCCTCCTTGTTCACAGCTTGAACTGGAGTGTTCGATGCATTGATTGCTCGTGATGTCGACGCTGGTCGGAAAGAGGTGTTGGTATTCCCGACCCGTCTGAAGTTTTTCTGTTGACATTGAATGCAATCTGGTTTGAAGGTGCTCTTCCGTCCACATCCATAACAGAACACAACTTGTTTTTCTTGTCTGCAGTCCTGATACAAATGACCGGACTGGTCACAGTTCCAGCATACAATAGGGCGTTTGGCTGAAATACTCGATACGTCACCTAGGCTGTTGTCATTGCCTGTCGCTAATGCCAGTTCAGGGTCTAGTGTCGGAAAATTATCAACTTCATGCACTCGTTGGGTTCGGTAAGGATTCCAACTGCCAGCTGTCGCAATACGTGTCTGCGTAGCTTGGATACGCGTGACCAGCGATCTCAGCTGTCCTATCGTATCAGTAGGACGCAAACAGATTTTTTCTTGAATCTCCGGCAAGAAATTCGATTTGACAATCTCCAGAAACTCTTGGTCTGGCATAGCGTTCTGTAGCTGATCGCGCAGCAACCCCAAATGGTGGTGATACATTGCGAACAGTTCACCAGGCTTTTGTTTTCTGGACATCAGTTGAAATCTAGTTTTCAAATCATCCTTAGGCGCTCCCCATTCGGTATACAATCCCATCTTAATGACGTCCCAAGTTGGAAATGGATTTTGACGTAGTACCGACCAATACCAGTCCTTAGCTGGTCCTGTCAGTAGCGTAAGCATATTTCTGACTAATAACCCAAAATCCCCTTCAAGACCGGAGTGCGTGAGCGCTTCGACTCTGAAGATGAACTCGTCGACTGAGAGTTCCGAGTTATTTCCATTATAGGTCAGGTTCCATCTCCTTATTGGACTGCCTGATCGTCGGTATCCTACATTAGCAGGAACACGCATAGGTGGTGGAGGTTGAGGTGGTTGAGGTGGTATAGGATTCGGTCTGGGCTGATTTATAGGTTGACCAAAAGGTTGACCGAAAGGTTTACCAAAGGGTTGACCAAAAGGTGGTGATAATCTCCTAAATGATGGTCTTCCCCTATTAGGGAAATCATTTGACGCCCTCTGATTGCTTCTGGACGAAGGAGGTCGTGTGAAGTCTGCTGGCGGTATTGCTGCTACTACTTGTTGTCTGATATCGTCTCTTAACTCAGACCGCAAAACATTTAAACCCTGCTGGAGACCTCGGTTTATTAGGTCTTCCATCTTTATGCTCAAGCCTGCTATCAGCGCATCCGTAGCAGCTGAGGTGTTGTGGTCTTGAGCTGTGCG
Source organism: Dioctria linearis (assembly GCA_963930735.1). Classification (NCBI taxonomy): domain Eukaryota; kingdom Metazoa; phylum Arthropoda; class Insecta; order Diptera; family Asilidae; genus Dioctria; species Dioctria linearis. The sequence continues at coordinate 147,779,350 of OZ005740.1, read as the reverse complement.
CGCTGGGCTATCACGTCGAGGATTCGGGTTTGCAAAAGTCCTTGAATGTAAGTCAGGCATTCCTGGAGACAACGATCGTCGATTAGAGGGTGGCAGGTCAAAGTTAAGGTTTGGCAATTCAAAGGTTGGCAAGGAGCCACGCCTGGCTGATTTCGCGAGCTTCACTTTCTTTGGTTATTTTGGAAAGGCACCCGTGTAACTAGTGATGTCCTGTGGCTTGAGGCAGCGTCGACAGTTAGGGCAACTGGAATGTCCGCCTACCCAAGTTTGGATACCTGCATCGTGAAAGACATGTCCACACGTGGTCATGACAGGCTTCTGTTCAGCTGACCAGCTTGTGTCTCGACAGATCGTGCATGGCTCACGTAACCTATTCACTTCGTTCGGCCCAGGAGGCGGTGTCCTCATTGTAGTCATAGTAAGTCGAAGTTGAAAAAGTTTTACAAACCAAAGGTTTGAAGAAGAATGTCAGAGAAATCCAAAAAAATTTGAAGCTTACAGGCTTCGAAAAAATCGCAGCTAACGGGCTACTAAATTTATTGACGCGTATTATGTGAAAAAAATAAACGAAAGTGGCCAACTAAATTTCAAGTAGATAATTATTATTACTACAACATTATTTACAACCGTTACCTACTCATAATATAAAAATCCATTGTTGGTATATAATACGTATATATACAGTAAGCAACGGAAAGCCTTCGGATGTAGGAAAAATATAGTATATTCCTACGAAAAACGAACTACTGGACCGATAAATAATATAAAAAAAATTTCTTAACTACAAAATTCAAAATATTCTCATAAATATACGGTCTTTGTCTTCTAAATAGTTACCCTAAATAAAAGAGGAAGCTTCTATATACCATTAAGAGACTTCCGCGCTATTTTATACACCTACTAAATTTAAAAGTTTGCAAGTTGGGACAAGATTTATAATTCAAGAAGATATCTTCCCAAACGTTCGAAGAAGTAAAGAATTCCAAACCACAAGGTTTCGAGAAGTTAATTTAGGGCTTCTCAAATCGAGAAAATATAAATGTTAATACAATTCAAGTTCAGAAACGTTAGCAATGTTTCTAAATAAAATTTCCTCTCTAACAGTTCAGGTCCGTGTTTCAAAGCTGTGAAGAATCACCGAGATCCCACGTTCAATATAACGATCAAGAAAAAAAATCTATCAAAAGAATTCTCCCTCACTTCCAGGAGCTAACTCTCACATAAGGTGTCAGGTCGCTCTCTCCCTTACAAGGTCAGAAACAGGATACAGGTAAGTGACGTGAGTGGTGCATTGAAAAAGTCAGAGTTCTCGCAGAAATCTGGGAAGAGTAGAGTTGGAGGTATCAAAGACTGAGAATGTCACCAGAGATTCTTCAGCCAGGCAGTTAGCAGTATGCCAACTCCTGATTACTGAAGATCTCCAGCATCAATCCCATCCTCTGAGAACTCGTTCTCCCCTCCTTCACCGGATCTTCATGTCCAGTTAGTTCGCTAGCCGGGCAGAGTCATGAGTCTGGTCAACTAATTAGCTGGAATCCAAGAAGTTGTCTCACAGATTCATAACTCTGTCCAGCCAGTTGGCCAACAGAGACATGTCTCCACAAGAGCTCAATCAAAAATGTGTGTGTGGGACCACCTACCATTTCCATGGCAGAAGGCCAGCGGGAAAGATCAAATTCAAAAACATTTCAAAAAAATATATCACCTGTTCAGACTTGAGGTTTGACCAAAGTCAAACCTAAAGTCGAACTTCAACTTCAAAAAAAACTTTCAAAAACTTTACTCTATTTTACCAATTTCCAAAAACTTTCAAAACGTTACTCTACAGCTAAAATTCAACAAGACCAATTAGATCCAGGTCCGCATATAACTTCCACTGGATATGAGACTTGAGGTCGATCAACTAGCTGATACCAGATGATCATATCACTCAAAGTCCCAGTCCCCAGTAAAATTTATACTTAGACCACCGAAGTCTAATTGAGGTGGCCCCACGTTGGGCGCCATTTTGTTATGAGTAGTATGTAAAGGAGTGACTGGTTAGGACGTGAAGTCCAAACTGCCAGCATGAGCTGACAGATCACTCGATGACAGCGATAGCACAGGGCGGCACGCTAGCACCTCGGCTAAGGGTGGCGGAGTGTGGGGGAGTTACCGAGATAACCTGCGGCTTGTCATCAACCATTAACAAGAAAAATGTTCGTGCCTACATTACCAACAACGAGCCAGCACACACTCGGTCCTGAAGGGACCCTTACGTCACCTACCTATTTCTCATGAAGGCGCAGATGGTCTGCCTCCTTGCCAAGCCCCATCCTCCCACTGACTTTGGGTGGCACTGTTTGCAAAGTCCCTTGTGTTGACCTATGGAAGAGATTAAAGCGGACCTATACGACCTGCGGATGAGAGGGCTCCGGGATGTGAAAGGAGAACTAAATCGAAACTCAGCACGTCATAATCGATACAAAAATTCCCTTTATTTTAAGCGAAACCTATTACATGCTGCTGTAATCTTGTGACATGGACAACTACCGTTATACAACATTCGAAGGAAGACAAAAGTCAATATTATCACGTTACAAATGCTACAGCATGGTTAGCGGTAAGTATGTGCATGGATATTCTAAGTAATATTAAAAATAATTTGCGTGTTTTTCTTTAATTCTTATCTAATATGGAACTTGAAAAATGTATATAAGATAAAGCTCAGCGACTTACATTAGGCTGTCTTAAGCGTAACTTCAGTTCTTTCTAATGACTACATACCTTAAATTTAACTGTGCTCCAAATAAATGTGCACTGCGAGTTAGCACAACTGATTCTCTTAATCAAGGTTCACTATTCCCGATTCAGTAATCCTATTAAGTGACGCCCTATATATTTCAACCAATTCATTAGGCAGTCAAGACATGCATGCGTCAACCGAGAGAGAACAAATCCCGTCTTAACGTATGAAAAAAGCTACATTCTATACAAAAAAATTCCACCCTTATTGATTGTCTACATAAAAAGGAATTCTTCTTAAAGAGCAACAAGAGAAAAATTTATACCTTATACACTTAACTAATCTTGAACCTTATGCTGGTTTATGCTAAACAAAAATTTCTTCTCCAAAATTTTAAGAAGTATGTCATGTATACTTAAATAAATTTCACAGTCCTATGTGTGTATGCCAAACAAAATTTTAAAATACTAAGAGGTATAGGTTAATATATTCGAATAAATTGCCAAAAAGAAAACAAACGGAACACTTACATGGAATTAATGCTGTGGATCCATCGTAGAGGCGCCTCCAGGAAGTTCCAATGTATTACTGGATTCTAATTAAAAGTGTAAAATTGATATTAACGTAAAGGCACACTTCGTAGGCACACACAGTTGTTAAAATCTAAATCTAATTGTGACCTGGATACAGACTCTTTAAATCTTAATGTAGGAACTTTAGCTACTATCCGGTTGCCTAAGATATCAAAAACTGAGCACTAGAGATAATCTTCCCATAGAGTTAGGTTAAGACAGCATCATTTCTTGGGTTCTGCTATACGTTTTCCGGTCGCCGTACAAAACACATATCGCCATCAGACATGTTGCTCCAAATCCGGGTGCTTTCCTGCTTGTTCTGCAATTAATAACCCATTCGCGGCAGACATTAGATTGTCCCCAGAACAGGATCTCATTACTGGATGCCCTGTCGTTCTCAGACGAGCATTTAATTTTCCGTGCATTTAATTATTTGGGCGGCTTTTGGGTGCGGTACATATGTTGTACTTGTCCGTGGTCGAAAGCAATCCTTTTGTTTTTAAATAAATGTCCTATCAGTGTTCTTTAATAGGAATCATATGGGGCTGCGGCGTGAAAAGTTACTTACGCTTATAATACACATGTTTCATTTTTATCAATTCAGTTTACTCAATTTTTGGTAGATAATAATATCTCGGCACACTGTATGCGCCTCTTGGTGTGATAGAACCGAATTTTCATTACTGTTCAGACCTTTGTACTCTTGCTTACTTTGTGTATTCAGTCCTTAGCAAAGTCTGCAATCAATTTTATCCGAGATATAAAGGATTTGCTGTTCCGTTTTTGTTTCCTCTAACTTTGACGTAATCTTAATTTTTATTTCCTTCACTTTTGACGAATTCTAGGTGCGGTGACGTGAAATTGTTTTGCTAATGAGAAATAAGCTATTACTAGAAAATAAAAATGGTCTAATATTACTTACAGGGTATAATTCCTCGCCGATGTTTGTGGAAAAGTCTTGCTAGGTAGTTAACTCGACGTGTTGAAGAAGATTTGACACCACTGTGACGATCGTCTTCTTCTTACTTCCCAGTCATGTCAACATGGCACCTGAGCGTGAAGAAGCATTACTCTCGGTCGGGGTGCGTTCAATTTTTATGCTTGATCGCCGCCGGCTCACACGCGTCAGCATTTCGTGTAGTATATTGCTATATGCAATACGCTACGACCATAAAAGCACTGAATATGCTGGGGTCCGCCAGAACGTATAGTTATACAATGAGAGTACTGTTGAACTATTGCTGAAGTGACCCATGTGCAGGTTCTTCTTGGGTGGAATTTGATTGAGGCTTTTTATGTCAACACCATAAAAGTGTTTTGACCAGTGTCTCTAAACTAGTAGTGATAGCATCATTGTTGCCGCAACGGTGTGTAGACTTCTTGAGTATTGCATGATTAAGATTAGGTTCTACACTGAATTCCATAAACTGCTTGTTAGAGGTTATCAATACGGTTGCACAGCAAATTTGCAGTTCAGAAATGTGTCGTAACCCATTGAATCTATAATAGCATTCTAAACTGGAGGCTCAGGTAAGCAATAAAACAATTAAGTTATGCAAATGTACACTATTTTATTCTATATATATACAAAATAAAACTTTCAATTAACACTTCTCTTGACTAGTGTATGTATGTATGTATTCATGTATATAAAGCTTAATTTTCACAGCTAGTTTAAATAAAAAGTGTGCATTTTTCTAGAGTGTGTTCCCGATATAAAGAATATAAAAATATTAATATCTTACAGAATATAAATATATTAATATCTCACAGAATATAAAAATGTTAATATTCATGGAAAATGAGTGACCCGAACCCTTTGATATTAGTTACCCCTGGAAGAAGTGCAGTTCCGATTGCTCAAACCCACTGTTTCTAAATAGTTCCTCTGCTAAATCATTGAACAGCGTAGGTCCACAGATACAGCAGAACGTTACGTGACAACTACTTTTGGCATCTTTTAATGGTGAAATTAATTTCTCCGATATGCGTCCGCTTTCACCTGTCCAACTATCATGTGGTTCTGATAGGATATGGCGAATGACCAATCTGTTGGTATAATTTTGTTAATGAACTTTCCCTGAATTCCGAGTCAGAGTGGTATATCAAACCTGTTGTCCTTGGTAGCTATGTTCTCTATACTCTGCCGACACCATATATCCTCTTCAGTCTTGTTGAATAACATCAACTGGATATGTTCTCTGAAAGTGTAACCAAAGAAACAGATAAAAGAGGATACAAAATGGATAATGCCTGAATAATACTATGGTGTTGAATTATGTATCATGGCCTCGTTTCAGAAACTATGGCAGTTCTCTTAGCTTTATGACAAAACATTGTATGTGTAACCAATAAAATTGCAAGGGGTTCAATATCAGAGGCTCTCATACCTTGAAACGTTCCACTTATCTTACGTAGAAATAAGGCAATAAGGCCTAAGAACGGAAGTTTTGATCCTACTGAGATTTCACTGGACATCCACAATATCTGCGAAGAATCACTCTTTGATTTGTTTATTCAGTAAGCATTTTGTTACTCATACACCAGAAGCGATTAAGAAATTTGTAGATATCGAGGAAGGATTACATCAATTTACCACACTTATCTTTATACCTTAGAACTAAATGGCGGAACTAGGATGGGATTCTGGCGCATTACCGTTTACTTAACACCAATTCGCAATCTTTTGATGTTGTGTTCCTAGACTAAATTGGTGCAATGGGTTCACAGAATTGTATCTAGCACGAACTGCAGCATATCAGTACCACAGGCAACATACAAGTAGATACGAAAATCTCCATATATCTCCATATCACCATATAAACCCGAAGCTTTGTAACCAGAATAATTTTTTATCCATTCGAACGACATCAATATCACTAACAATTAGTACAACATTGCGAATTCGAGTCTATCGAACGACACATGCTAGATTGTTGTTCCTGATTATAAGAGAATATATTAAACATGTATCCATTTAGGATGGAATGGAAAATGGATAGCAGATAGTTTATGGCTGAAATATAAATAAAAAAGGTGGACATATACTTACATCTTGTTACTAACTCTTTCAAGTAAATGATCAAGGACGCTAAGTATAGGTGTGACGCCACTTCCAGCTGCCAAAAGCCCAAAGCGATTGTGATTAACGAGATTGTTAAGAAGAAAATTTCCTTTCGGCTGGGATATTGTGACAGCAGTATCTTGAGGTTGAGAAGTTATGTGTTTTGCTAATATTCCTGGCACGTACGATTTGATTAATAGAGGAATATAAGTACCGGAACTATCGACGGAAAGATAACTAGCAGGTACGGGTGTGTAGCTTCTGGTAACAGTATTACCTATAAATGAAATGAAGATTTTTCTTAAATAACAAAACAAACAAAAAATTACTCACCATTGATAAACGCCGTAAGGCTAATGTGGAATCCAATAGGAGTTATGAAAATTGTTCTATTTGTAGGCTTCAGTATTAAGGCAAAAGAATCATGAGTGATTTTGTCATTGGTGGCAATTTGAAAGACCAACTCCAGATCATCAAACGACATTACTTTCTTTCTTTCGATTATGCCGTACGATGTCCAAAGTTGAGGCTTTGATTTCGTTAGCGTGACTTCCACTTTTCCTATTTCACTAAAAAGTTTCACAGTGCAAGGCCAATCTACTTCCTGCACAAGCTTGAAACTGCACAGGTGAGTAGTTCTTTCAATTGTGATTCTTACATCTAATTCACTATTGCTTTTGTACATAACTATTATGCCCGGATTACAAAATGGTTTTGTATAAAACACAAGGAAAAGCTCTGTTGTTTTTTGCATCCAATCGAAACGTGGTATAATTTCGGGCTTCTTTTCACTTAAGCTGTGGCTGCTACTATCACATCGAGAGTTCTCAGGCGACGACTTTGCGGAATTACTGCCAAAAAATGGAAGGATTGTGATCTTAGAACTACTGCCGTTAGGTGATGTTGCCTTCTGCCGATGTTTAAATGGTTCCAAATTTAATACTGATGTATTCCGCAATGGTCCTATGTAACACTTGGAAAGGAGTTGATCATAATTTACCCAAGCATGAATCTCATCAAATAATTTAGTCGCATCTTGTCCAACTCCTTTCATTAATTCATCGGGACCTGGAAGTAAAAACGAAATGGCTTAGGATTCATTTAACGGCCGACATTGTGTCTTTATTTTTCTAAACTCTTAGCGCTTCAATTATATTTCGCTAACCTGACTCTGGTTTTACAATTGCTTTCCATACCTTGTACAGTACAGTAAACCTTTTGTTTGATTGAAGGTGCAATGTTATTCCTCTCTCATATTGCAGGTACAATATTTTACAGTTTTGTAGGTACTACTAACTTTAACGTTTTAACTATTAAATATTAACTATTTATTTGATTTATTCAGAAATAGTAAGGTGATACACTCAACATCTATCAAGTGTAAACAGGATTCCGTGCTTAAGGAAGAGTATGTAAAACTTCTTTTTTATAAATGTAGCATCCTAATTAGATAAACATAAATTCACAGAAGGAAGAATCTTCAATGTAGACGAAACCGTGATTTCAACAGATTAAAATGGTCCTGTAGATAGGAATTTTTCAATGACTGGCAATGGTTGAAGCGACGGGAAATATTTTACCCTATGGTTAAAACATTTTCAATCATTTACATATGGAAGTGCAGCTAATCTTGTCCTTTTACTTTTGGTCCTTTGGATAATCATTACATTTCATTGACGACTATTGTAAAAGTAGTGATATGTTTTCATTCCACCGACTACTTAGTCCTTACTTGTCTAATTTTTTGTACACAGGAAATGTAATACTTTCCTCAATAGTAGTAAACTTAAAATAATAACATCTCTGGAATTGGTTAAAATATTTAACAACGCAAAAAAAATGAACTTTTCGACCCAACCTCACCAGATGGTTGCCCTACAATGAATTTTGCAAATTTATTGAAATTATTTTCAATAAATTTCAGTCTTTAGACAAAAAATTTTCCTCTTACGAGTATATTTAACAATGTTCATACATATAAAAATTGCAACTATAGAAAAGGCAATGTTCTTTTCAAGTTAGCTTGAATTTGGCTTTTGACAATGGAAAATTTAAATTGAAGATTTTGAAGCTGCTCAGCAACATGTATCCGAATAGGAATAATAATAGGAAGAAAAATAGAATTTACTTAAAACGCCTGAAAAGCAGTAAATTGATGGAAATGACATTTGTTAATAAATTATGAACAAGATGGCATACATAATATTACACGTACATAACCGGAACCCCACATTAAATGTCAGGTCTCATGCAGCGCAATAAGACTGAAAATCTAGTTACTGTAAAACTAAACTGATTAGACCCTCCCTAAACCAGCTTTCAATAATTCCTAGATGTCTCTTCTGAACATTGAATCTGTAGCACAATGCTATCGTTTACCGGACCATTATGTCCTGTAAGTAGACAGACGGACGGACATCGGAGACTTAGTAATAAAGTTCCCGTTTTTACCCTTTGGGTACGGAACCATAAAAAGGCCGACACGCTAGCTCACCTAGACTATTGGCGGAGAGTGTGGGGAGGTTCCACGAAAAACCTGTCGCTATTGCATCACCATAAACAAAAAATATCGTGCCTGATCATACACTAAAAACGAAGCACACATCCGGTCCAGAAGGGACCTTCACACCACTTACCCTTACTCCTAATGAAGGCGCAGATGTTCTGCCTTCTAGGCCGCTGCCCCATCCACCCAATCGACATTGTGGGCATAAGTTCCATGTCCCTGATGATGACCTGTAAGAGAGTAGTGGAGGAGCGGACCTATTCAACCTTCATCTTAGTGAGGGCGCCAGGAGAGTAAGGGGAGAAACTAACAACTTCAGTGCGTCATCACGTTGTAACTTTTCTTCATTGATATTAAATATAAAGCATACAAACATAAATATCCGGTCATCCCCCACCTCAAAGGTATCCTATCAAAGTCTATAATATAAAGCAATAAAACGTTAAGATAACCGGCCCAAGCTACGCTTACTGATGTCATATATATATTACACTTTAGTTTTGGTTTTGTTGGGTCACGTCTAAAGTCGAATTTTTACATAATGTGTCTCTTGTTATCTTCTCCATTCTTCAAATTACCCGTAATGAATTATCATGCATATACAATAATACGAAATAAATACTGTAATGAGTCATTATTTCCGCTCTGCGCTATAGCCCCATAGCCTCAATTATAATTTTTAAAAAATGGGTTTGTTTTCATTTATACCTAATATTAATTCTTCAAACCTACGGTCTTATTTATTTCCCTTTTTTCCTTTTTTTTGTTAAGATATTTTAAGATGAGAAGAAGAAATAAAAGTAGAGATTACTCTTTAGGATATTTTACCGGGGTAAACTTATATTTGTTCAAGAAAGAATTTTTTTGGATTCTCCGGTATATAGCAAAAAGGTAAAAAATGTTTCTAATTTGTTATTTCATCACACAACCCATTATATTTTTGGTGACAAGTTTCAAGTCTTAGTTTGACTCATTAACAGGTCCCAAATAGCGAAATTGAGTGACTTGAAAAACAAATGAAAAAATAGAATAAAGAAAAGATATGAATGAAAAAATGAAAAAAATTTAGGAAAATAGAAAAAAAAAATTTATTAAAATTTTTTTTTTTTATTTTAAAAACCAGATTCATTCGAAACGAATCGAACCTGTCTGTATACGCCCGCAGTGGGCCGAAAATAGAAAAAGAAAGAAGAAGAAGCGTTTCATGTTAACCTTACACTCATCGGTACAGCTGGGTTTTCTGCCTGCTGTAGACGCTTGAAACAGATCAAATTGATCTCCTCTCATATAAACTCAGAATAAATTCTAGGTGTGAATTATATGAGGCAGAAACTCCTATATTACACCAAGGAGGAAGAAATAAAAGTAGAGATTACTCTTTAGGATTTTTTACCGGGGTAAACTTATATTTGTTCAAGAAAGAATTTTTTGGCTTCTCCGGTATATAGTAAAAAGCTAAAAAATGTTTCTAATTTGTTATTTCATCACACAACCCATTATATTTTTGGTGACAAGTTTCAAGTCTTGGTTTGACTCATCAACAGCTCCCAAATAGTGAAATTGAGTGACTTGAAAAACAAATGAAAAAATAGAATAAGAAAAGAAATGAAAAAATGAAAAAAATTGAGGAAAATAGAAAAAAAAAATTTTTTTTTTTTTTAAATAAAATTTTAACAAAAACCTTGCCGGAAGTATAAAATATGCTTCAAGAATTCACTTCTGATAAGGGATCTCTTCAAGGTTTACAGTTTCCTTCTATAAGTAAATGTAGCAGTAAAATCTACTGATAATTTTTTTTATAAGATTATACTTAATAATTCGAATAATTATAAGATTCTACTTATTTCATTTCATTTATTGAATCTTTACAAAATTCAATGTTCTTAAAATATAAAACAACAATACAGTTACTTAATTAAGTTAGCCGACTGTAAAGTGTGTCTGGCTACTTCGGTCTAGGAGTGAGATTGATGCTATACAATAATGAAAAGTGGAGAATAGCTTGGTATCACAAAAGTTTTACTATTATACACTTAATAGGAATGTATGCAATTTATCTTATAAATACAGACAAATAAGAAATAAAAACTATGATATTTGAAGGTTGTTAACGTTGTTAAAGGAGGTGTTAGGTAGAACAGACTGAGAATAAGTGTTAAATATATTTATTGGGGGAGAGGTAGTAGTTGTTTTCAATTGTATCGTTAAGGTTGTCAGTGAAAACCTGCCTAGCAAGTGGATTTTAATGATGTCCTAATCTTGACAATGATTTGACGGCGATACTACTGAGAGATATCATTAGAGGAGGTATTTTAGCTTTCTCATACAGCAGCCTATTGGGGTACCATTTGTGGCTATTAGGCTTTCTGAATTTGTTGTTGCAATGTCTGATTATCATTCTCTCGAAGACTTCTAGACTGTGGGTGATATCGTGGGCCAGACAGTAAAACCATAGCTACACATTCGAAACATTATGAGGCGATCTCGTCGTCATTAAATAATCATCTGTCGGATTTAAAAACATACATCAACGATATTCCACATTCGATTGAAAACATCGTTCAGGATACAGCTTCTAAATCCGAGTACAATTCCATTCTTGTAAGGCTTGCTGATGAGGTATCTGTTGCAAACATTTTAATTGGACATAGCTGATGAAATAAATGTGCGGCCCGCTACCCAATATAATCTACCGCCTCCCACACCTTGCTGCTCTGATTTACGCAGTGAACTCAATGCAGTGCTTACTCCAAATAATGGGTCTATTGGTAATTCGCCGGTTTCGCCCCTTAACGATATCATTGTGCTTAATGATAACTCGCCGTCTACCTCTCTTAATAATGTTATGAGTTCGCACTCATAACGCCTAACCAACCTGAGTACATTGCATACCCGTGCAAATATGTACTCCCGATAACAAAATATTTCATTTCATTTCCCGTCATACAAAGTGTACAATTTGTATACTTTGTTTGCTCACATGCAAAAATGCTGAAGTGGGGCCTTTTGCCCTTCGACGATAAGAAATACAATATTTCTTAGTAGAGGATATTTCCTCCCGACATTTCTCAACATCAAAAAAACAACGCGCGATTATTTTTCTCCACACATTTTTATCGCGAAATCGCTCGATCAGCAAAAAAACGTGGAAAACAACGTTGGCAGCGAAAAGCATGTAGGGGCGGCTGAAAAAGATCATCGAGGCAGTCTATCAAGAACCGGCGGGCGACTTTATTCTAGAAAAAAGCTTTCGGGTTAGTTCCGCGCAAATCTTAACCATTTAGATTAACAAAGTATATTATCAGTAAAAGTTCTGTATTAATCGAGTAAATCTCGATCACTTCTATTAAAGAATAAACTGACACATTATCAATAAAAGTTCTACGTTAATTGTGTGATCTTAATCATTCCTATTAAGGAATACATTCAAATTCTACGTTAATTGTGTGATCTTAATCATTCCTATTAAGGAATAAATTCAAAGAATAAATTCAAAGTATATCACCAATAAAAGTTCTATATTAATTGTGAATAAACTCAAAGTATATTATCAATAAAAGTTCTATGTTAACTGTGTAATCTTAATCATTCCTATTAAGGAATGAATTCAAAGTATATTATCAGTAAAAGTTTTGTATTAGTTGAGTAAATCTTGTTAACTTCTATTAAAGAATAGATTGAAACATTATCAATAAAAGTTCTATATTAATTGTGAATAAACTCAAAGTATATTATCAATAAAAGTTCTATGTTAACTGTGTAATCTTAATCATTCCTATTAAGGAATGAATTCAAAGTATATTATCAGTAAAAGTTTTGTATTAGTTGAGTAAATCTTGTTAACTTCTATTAAAGAATAGATTGAAACATTATCAATAAAAGTTCTATATTAATTGTGAATAAACTCAAAGTATATTATCAATAAAAGTTCTATATTAATTGTGTTAATCTTAATCATTCCTATTAAGGAATAAATTCAAAGAATAAATTCTAAGTATATCACCAATAAAAGTTCTATATTAATTGTGAATAAACTCAAAGTATATTATCAATAAAAGTTCTATGTTAACTGTGTAATCTTAATCATTCCTATTAAGGAATGAATTCAAAGTATATTATCAGTAAAAGTTTTGTATTAGTTGAGTAAATCTTGTTAACTTCTATTAAAGAATAGATTGAAACATTATCAATAAAAGTTCTATATTAATTGTGAATAAACTCAAAGTATATTATCAATAAAAGTTCTATGTTAACTGTGTAATCTTAATCATTCCTATTAAGGAATAAATTCAAAGTATATTATCAGTAAAAGTTTTGTATTAGTTGAGTAAATCTTGTTAACTTCTATTAAAGAATAGATTGAAACATTATCAATAAAAGTTCTATATTAATTGTGAATAAACTCAAAGTATATTACCAATAAAAGTTCTATATTAATAGTGAATAAACTCAAAGTATATTATCAATAAAAGTTCTATATTAATTGTGTTAATCTTAATCGTTCCTATTAAGGAATAAATTCAAAGTATATTATCAATAAAAGTTCTATATTAATTGTGCTAATCTTATTCATTCCTATCGAAGAATAAATTGAAAGACTACCAATAAAAGTTCTAAATTAATTGTGCAAAATCCTAATAACTTCTATTAAAGAATAAATTAGAAGATTATCAATAAAGCTGTGCATAGCCGATTACTAAGGCTTGATATCGACGGGGCTGGTGCAACTTCCTGGCGAAGTCAGAAGCACTCCCAGTCCTTTGTGGGTGACAAAACCGAGTTACACCACATAAAAATCTGGTGGCAGCGGTGTGGGATATTTAAATCCTACCAATAGTTTATGAAAGACCTGGAAGGAAAGGACCTCCAGGCAAGGCACAATATTGGACCATTGGACGGACGCAGGTTCAAGCTGTAATGGAGCAGAACTCGATGGATGGAACCGGTAATCAGCGGCTGGTAAACTCCAAGTAAGTCGGATGTACTTATACTCTGTAAAAGATTTAGTTCCAAATAGATATATATAAAGTGCTTTTTTTTATACATATGTTGTATATATTACTGTGAAAGTGAGAATTTCCCTCGGCATATTTATGAAACTCTATTAATGGAAACGGAAAACCACTAATTATTTTATTTTATCGAAGGCAGGATGTACATTTTATATCCAATTTTCTTTTTAACTTTTTTTTGTCGGTACATCCATTGCCTACTCACTAACGACTGATAAAATATTTTTGGGCATTTCAATTCAACTCAATTCAATTCAATTTATTTCATGATAATACTCTCATAATGGTGGAATCGTGAGTGGACCATTCTAGAGCTAAACCTAATCTAACTACAAAGGAAACTGAACAACTTAAAGCGTTTTTTTTCCTGCGGCCCTTATGCATCTCCACGCCATAACAGTTTTGAGTTGGTGGATTACTGCAAAGTGTATGATGGGCGATAGTTGCTAATTTGGTGATGACTGATTGTTTTATTGAAGCGTTCCATTCTAATCGGCTTACAACTGCTGAATACATGATCTCTGTTCGTTTGCTTTCTTGGTTGATTCGAGATGTTAGTATGTTATTGTTTTAATTTTATGCAACATGGGCGTTTAAGTGACTTATGACCTCTAACATCTGCGCCTAATTACCTGCGTTCTTTTTGTTTTTTCTTTTTGCTTGTACGGAATACCAACACGAATTTACCTAGCTAGGAACGAATTTTTAAACTGTCTGTATCCTTCTACACAGTTGTATGACTAGCGTAGATAATAAGGAATAGAAACGAGGTCTGTACTGGGACGAGGTACCTACCTTAGAATAGCATCCTACTTTACTACATGTATACTACTAATTAATCCTCACCAGTGATACATCGTTTTCAAATTCAAAATATTTACCCTACGCAGTGGTCGTACTGTCCAAAAGGGACTCAGGATGCCAGATAACCCGCCTACTCCTCCTCCCCCTCCTCCCCCTCTTGGAGGAAGTGGTTCTGTCTCGACACCTAATAGTGTGCATTTATCATTCTCCGACGCGAAACTTATTATCCCCGAATTCGACGGAAATCCTCGCGACCTCCAACGTTTCCTCTCTTGTTGTGACCTATTCCAAGTAGATTCACGAAACGAAGGGGAAAAGGCCGTCTTTTTAAGTATAATAAAGACAAAACTCACTGGACGCGCTTATGATGCCATCCAGTACGGGACCCATCACCGTTGGTGCGAGTTAAAGAGGGAGCTTCAAGACCAATTTCTTGAAGTCTTATCTCGTACCACTCTGCAAAACGAGCTAATGAAAACTCGCCAACAATATAAGGAAGACGTAAAAGAGTACGCCCAGAGAGTTAACAAACAGCTTGCCCTCTTAAATAGCGCCACAGCTACTTCAGTCACTGATGTTACTCTCCAGAACCTACTTCTTGGTGAGAACAAAAAACTCGCCTTACAAGCTTTCGAGGACGGAATACGTAACGATCAGCTCCGTATCCTCACCAAAGCAGCTCAAAAGACCGGGTTGCGTGAAGCAATAAACTATGCGACGGAACAAGCATCCCGCATTGAAAAGAACTCTCCCTCCACACTCAATACAAATTTTGTCCACAACCATAAGTCCCCAGTAATAAAGACTGAAGGACAACACGTTCATCTTCCCCATCTTCGACCAAGCGCTAATCTCTACTGTACCCACTGTAGGCGTAGCGGACATACCCTCGAACAATGTTTCGTCAATAAAGGGACACGGCCACCCTTTCCTAACAATGTCAAGAAGGAAGACTATAGGACCCATTGTGCATATTGTAAGAGGCCGGGTCACCACATCGAGGAATGTAGATCCCGCGAGTATAACAACGCGAGGAAAGCCGATCAATCGCCCAGAAGGCAAGACCAATTACATACAGTCAGTAGAGTACCAGCTCCACGAGAACAGACTAATCGGCGCAATACGCTAGTTCATTTTTCGGATGAGCTGAAAGGGGCCTCTACTAGTGTACAATCTCATCGCCCGGAAAACTCATCTTGGCGGCTGAAGAAACTCGGCACACCAGCACGCCTAAATCAAATAAGTACTCAAGCCGAGATACACGAAAATCAATCGCAGACGCTAAATTAAATATAAGTCAAAACGCCCTCACCCTTACAATACCGTTTTCCTTATCTAAAAATGGGCTCAGTACGTTTCTGATAGATACGGGAGCCGAAATAAGCCTCTACAAAGCCAGCCTAGCTAAAGGTGACTGTTTAATATATCCTTCACAAAAAACTAATGTCACAACTATTTCAAGTGACAAAATGTCTACCTTGGGACTAGCCTTTGGCGTCCTCGATTTTGGCGTCTTAATTGAACACCCATTTCATGTAATTGATGGTAATGTAAACCTAAAATATGACGGAATTCTTGGACATGACTTTCTGCGCGAACACGCGTGTGGCATTGACTATGAAAAGGGAATAATCAGATGCAAAGAAGACAATTTTGGGGGGAATCTTCTGTCAGAACCGGTTGGGGTCTCGTCAGATGAGGACTTAACGACCTGTATAGGTGCCTGCACTCCTCATTCGGATCACCCTGGACTGATAGAGGGTTCCGGCTGTAGTGATAAAATGTACACAATTCCAAGAGTAGGTAAACCCAGTCTGAAAGCGACAGACGTTCCGCAAGATGGGGACTTAACGACCTGTATAGGTGCCTGCACTCCTCATTCGAAACACTCTGGACCAACAAAAGATTTTACTAACAAAGATGAAGTAGATAATCTTAACCCTAATGCCAAAAACAAAGAATCTAAACCTGGTGTAACTAGCAAGACAAGTGTTGTCACGGAAGAATTAGAGCTGGATTTTGTAAAACTGCCTCCTAGATCAAGAACCATTGTACGAGTACCTACAGTGCAAACAAAAGACTTTTTGGTAACCAGACACGAACCTATACCTGGTGTGTACTTAGGTAACTCTATTTCTAGCCCCCGATATGGCAAGGCTAATCTAATACTACTAAACGTAAGAGACGAAGACGTTTCCGTAAACCTAAACACTCTAAAACTGGAAGCCGAACCTTTAGATGACTATTCTATAGTCCAAAGTCTTTATATGGAAAACAAAGTCGAGAAACGTCTTAACCAGTTAAAGAAGAGACTCAACCTAGAGCACTGTAACTCGGAAGAGGCAGACAGCATATTGCAAATCTGTCGAGATTATAACGATATATTTCACTTGGAGGGTGACTTTCTTACAGTAACTAATTCAGTCCGTCATAAGATTCAAACTTTTCCCGATAAAGCCCCTGTAAACGTCAAACCCTACCGACTACCGGAGTCTCAACGGACGGAAATCGGCAACCAGGTAACCCAAATGGTGGAACGGGAGATCATAAGCCCAAGCTCAAGCCCGTGGAATTCCCCCTTGCTGCTTGTTCCCAAGAAACCCGATTCAGCAGGAAACAAGCGCTGGCGAGTGGTTGTAGACTTCCGGCGGCTAAATGACATAACTGTCGGTGATTCCTTTCCCTTGCCCAACATTACAGATATACTAGACCAACTGGGTAGGTCTCAATATTTTTCCTCTCTGGACTTAGCGAACGGGTTCCATCAAATCCAGATGGACGAAGTCGACAAAGAGAAGACTGCCTTCAGTACTTCGTACGGACACTTTCACTTCAATAGGATGCCTTTTGGACTGAAGAATGCCCCCTCTACATTTCAGAGGTTAATGAACAACGTCCTATCGGGACTACAAGGCATAGAATGTTTCGTGTATATGGACGACATTGTGGTTCATGGGTGCAGTCTTAGGGACCATAATGCCAAGCTCGTTAAAGTTTTTGACCGTTTGAGACACCATCGACTGAAGTTGCAACCTGACAAATGCAATTTTCTCGGAAGGCAAATCACTTATTTAGGACATGTGATAGACGAAAAGGGCATTCATCCCGACCCAGAAAAGATTAAAGTCGTAAGGACCTACCCCACCCCAAAACGGGTCAAGGATATCAAATCATTCCTAGGATTCGTGGGATATTATCGTAGATTCATTGACAACTTCGCGAAAGTCGCAAAACCCCTTACTTACCTCACTAAAAAGGATGTGCCCTTTACATGGGACGCCTTTTGCGATGAAGCCTTTAGAACATTGAAATCTAAACTTATCACTGCTCCTATCCTGAAATATCCTTGCTTCGATGAACCATTTTTGGTCACTACCGATGCTAGTAACTTCGCTATTGGCGCTGTACTTTCGCAAGGCGAAGTAGGCAAGGATAGACCTGTCTCCTACGTTAGTCGAACCCTTAATTCGACTGAAATAAAATATTCTACTATTGAGAAGGAGCTCCTCGCTATTGTGTTCGCTGTTGAACAATTCCGACCCTACTTATATGGTCGACGTTTTACCATTATAACTGATCATCAGCCACTTACCTGGCTCATGAATCTAAAAAACCCTACTTCAAGACTGATGAGATGGCGTATTCGATTAGAAGAATACGACTATTGTATAATTTATAAGTCGGGAAGACTGAACTCCAATGCGGACGCTCTAAGTCGCATACCTCCTGTCGATAGTACTGTTAACGCAGTAACACGACAACATGCCCGTCAGGGTGAAACTCGCACTGAGTTACCCAACTCTGACACCATCGCTACCTTTATTCCCTCTACAACCGACATTTATGAGGCCTACGCCGAATACATGAAGAAAGGCACAGCCGATTACTCGCTCGTCCACGAGAAGAAAGGTTCTTTAATAAGGTTCAAAACCCCCATTCCAAAATTTTTTATACTAACCCCATACGACGACAAAACGAAGAAAAGCCTCGAGTTGTATACCGGTCTAGAACTAAACACCATTCCTGCAAGACTAAAAATATGTGAAACTGGAAAAAACAAAATTCTAATAGTCAAGCTCCCCTTTCCATTGTCGGGTCCCTCCGAAAAGAGGACCGCTCTTACTGTCCTAATGGAATACCTTGAGTACGCTAAATCATCTGAACTCGCAATGGTGCTGCTCTCCTTTAGTGCCATAGACCACGCCAGCTTATTGGAACTAAAATCTATGTGTGCATTTGTCTTTTCAACATCAAAACTCCCTGTCAATATTTTCCTCAACGAAGTGATCGAGTTGAGTGACAAGGAAGATACCCAGCAGATAATACGCGATTATCACACCTCTCCCCTAGGAGGGCATACTGGTATGCACAGAACCTTAAAACGAATAAAGATGGCCTATCATTGGCAGAATATGAATAAGGACATCATAAGCTTCATAAAGAAATGTCCCTCCTGTCAGGCCAATAAAGTAAATCGGAACAAAAAGATCCCAATGAAGATAACCTCTACGAGTAGGAGACCTTTTGAAAAGGTATTTCTCGACATCGTGGGCCCACTACCCACCAGTTACAATGGTAATAGGTTCATTTTAACTTTCCAGGACGATCTTAGCAAATTCTCGGAAGGTATTCCCCTGCCAGATGCCGAAGCGGATACCGTCGCTAGGGAGCTCACTACTAAAATCATATGCCGCCACGGAATTCCCCATTGTATCCTAACTGACCAGGGTACTAATTTCCTTAGCCGACTGTTTACGGAAGTCTGCAAACTGCTTAAAATTCATAAGTTACAATCTACCCCATACCATCCCCAGACTAACGGCGCGTTGGAGCGTAGTCATAGGACACTGGCTGAATACCTCCGCCATTATGTTAATAAAGACCCTCTCTCTTGGGATACCTGGATGCCGTATGCTGTCTTTGTCTACAACTCAACCCCTCATTCTAGTACTGGCTTCACACCGCACGAGCTTGTTTATGGATTCCCGGCGAGAATCCCTACTTCTCTAAAGCTCGAACCGGAAACCTGCTACAATTACGATAACTATTCTAATGAGCTAAAGGCTCGTCTTCAGCATGGATTTGAAATGGCGCGTCGGACCATTCTGAAATCTAAACAAAAATCGAAGGGTTATTACGACAAAAGTTCAGTAGAGCGTTCTTTTAATCTCGGAGATAAGGTTTTTCTTAGGAGTCATGCAAAAAGGTCCAAACTCTCGCCGCTCTGGCTCGGACCGTACGACGTTGTAGAATTGAATTCTCCCGAGAATACCACCATTAAGATAGGAAGTAAAATTAAGATTGTACATAATAATGATTTGAAATTGTACGTCGAGTAAGTCAAGCTCTCTCCCTTTTCAGGATGTCAAACAAGGGCAAACTCCTATTATCTATACAACTACTAAATCTATGGAGCACCGCGACTGGGCTAAACGTCACTTATTTGGAAGGTAACTCAGGGATTTACTTCGAGGAAACAGGTAATGTGGGCCTTTTTAGCCAAGAGTGGCATATCATCGTTTACTTTGACCTGAGAGGTCTGAATTATGAGTTCAACCTAATAGAGGGTAACGTACGCGTAATCAAAAGTCTTTGTCAACGGTTAACCTCTTACGCAGACAACCCCCTCCTCTGCCAAGCTTCTTTAAAACAGATTTTGAATATCTTCGATAACATTAAGGATAAGGAAAGCTTGTTGTCTCCCCTTAGTGTTCGACAAAGACGCAGCCCCTTTAACGCAGTGGGTTCCCTGAGTAAAATGCTCTTCGGAACTCTAGACGAGGATGACGCCATTAAGTACGATCACCTGATTGACAGTGTGAAAACTGATCAAAGGCGCCTCCTCGGCCTGTTGAGGAACCATACGTCGATAATAGACACGACGGTTAATATTTTCAACAGGAGTCAGCACGAAATTAGGGCGCATTTTTTGTCTTTGGATGGGAGGATTAAGAATCTGGAAGTACTAATGAACACAACGCTCGTCTCGGAATCTCAGTTCAACATGACGCTCCAAATAGAGTCAATTATTAATGCCGTAACACTCTCGTTAATGAGATACGAGTCTACCATAAATTCTATCCTCGATTTGATGATAGACGTGAAACATGGCAAGCCGCACCCCGCTATACTGACTCCTAACCAATTAAGAAACGCTCTATTAGTAATACAACAGAAGCTCCCCGATAACCTGAGGCTCCCAATCTCCCCCGGCCTACAGGACCTGTTCGGCATATACGCGTTGAGCCAGACAAGCACAGCTAGAAGTGAAAATAAAATAATTTTCGAATTCAAAATACCCTTACCCTATCGTATGGCATACCAACTATATAAAGTAACCCCAATGCCAACCACCTATGAAAACGAATTCGTCTACATCCAGCCATCCGTCCACTATCTAGTAGTTGATTATAATCGAGAACACTACTATACCCTCAATAACTTCGACTTTCAGAATTGCCTCACCCGAGATGCTTTTCATTACCTTTGCCGACTAATGCACCCAATATTTAGCGTGCATCCGGAAAACAACATCTGTGAAATTGAGCTTCTAAAGCACGTCACTAAATTGCCCGACTCTTGCCACATACGGAAGGCCACCCCAGGTAACTTTTGGATCCAGCTTTCACAAGCGAACAAATGGCTTTTTGTCCTAACCAAGAACACTACACTAGACGAAGTCTGTGTTAACAAAATTTCCCCCCAAACCCTACTGGGTACTGGAATACTGGAACTGTCGGACAAGTGTTACCTGCGAGGCGATACACTAACTATCCAACCCCATTCGTCTAAAAACACGGAAATACACAATTACTACGTCCCTATCTTGAACCTATCTACATCTTTGAGATTTCCTAACATTATTAAACTCCCAATTGCTAACACCACCAGAACGCACCTCTTGAAATTTTCCTCCGACAACGAACTGCAACGGTTAAGTTCCTCTATAAAGGAAATAAGGCAAATCGAAGATCAGGGTCTGAATGCTCACGACATCCACCACTATTCTATTTCATACACCACTATTATCGTCGTTGTTTTGATTTTCGTTTTTGCGTACTTCTATTTCATGAAACAAAGAGGGAAATTCTCTGAATCCAGCAACGCAACTAGTGTAACAGCACAAGAATTAAGTATAAATGTAACCTCTAAAGAGGATGGGCCCAGCCCACTATGTAAAGGAATTATGTAAACCCCCTTTTTATCCACTGGTCGACAACAAAAAAATTATAAGAACGTCTCAAGTGGGAGAGTTACCAGTTGAACGCCTTGTTTGTCACAGGAGCATATAATAAGGAATAATTAAACATAATACAATTTAATAAGTATGTAAGTAATAAGTAAGTTTTGTAAATAATAAATGGGTGATATATTTTGGAAATTTCAATCTCATCAGTTATTGCTAAACCGATGGAAATTAGACTATAAGAAATTAAGCGAAAGAGAACGAAAAAATCTACATAAAAAAAATCGGACTACTATATATATAGAAATTTATCCTTTTTCTCTTTCTCTCTTTTCTCCTCATCTTGATTTGTGTGGCAAGTGCTCATCGAAAATCCCTACTCCTGATCAGACGTAGGAATTTTCTTTTTCTATGGGGGATGGTGTTATGAGTTCGCACTCATAACGCCTAACCAACCTGAGTACATTGCATACCCGTGCAAATATGTACTCCCGATAACAAAATATTTCATTTCATTTCCCGTCATACAAAGTGTACAATTTGTATACTTTGTTTGCTCACATGCAAAAATGCTGAAGTGGGGCCTTTTGCCCTTCGACGATAAGAAATACAATATTTCTTAGTAGAGGATATTTCCTCCCGACATTTCTCAACATCAAAAAAACAACGCGCGATTATTTTTCTCCACACATTTTTATCGCGAAATCGCTCGATCAGCAAAAAAACGTGGAAAACAACGTTGGCAGCGAAAAGCATGTAGGGGCGGCTGAAAAAGATCATCGAGGCAGTCTATCAAGAACCGGCGGGCGACTTTATTCTAGAAAAAAGCTTTCGGGTTAGTTCCGCGCAAATCTTAACCATTTAGATTAACAAAGTATATTATCAGTAAAAGTTCTGTATTAATCGAGTAAATCTCGATCACTTCTATTAAAGAATAAACTGACACATTATCAATAAAAGTTCTACGTTAATTGTGTGATCTTAATCATTCCTATTAAGGAATACATTCAAATTCTACGTTAATTGTGTGATCTTAATCATTCCTATTAAGGAATAAATTCAAAGAATAAATTCAAAGTATATCACCAATAAAAGTTCTATATTAATTGTGAATAAACTCAAAGTATATTATCAATAAAAGTTCTATGTTAACTGTGTAATCTTAATCATTCCTATTAAGGAATGAATTCAAAGTATATTATCAGTAAAAGTTTTGTATTAGTTGAGTAAATCTTGTTAACTTCTATTAAAGAATAGATTGAAACATTATCAATAAAAGTTCTATATTAATTGTGAATAAACTCAAAGTATATTATCAATAAAAGTTCTATGTTAACTGTGTAATCTTAATCATTCCTATTAAGGAATGAATTCAAAGTATATTATCAGTAAAAGTTTTGTATTAGTTGAGTAAATCTTGTTAACTTCTATTAAAGAATAGATTGAAACATTATCAATAAAAGTTCTATATTAATTGTGAATAAACTCAAAGTATATTATCAATAAAAGTTCTATATTAATTGTGTTAATCTTAATCATTCCTATTAAGGAATAAATTCAAAGAATAAATTCTAAGTATATCACCAATAAAAGTTCTATATTAATTGTGAATAAACTCAAAGTATATTATCAATAAAAGTTCTATGTTAACTGTGTAATCTTAATCATTCCTATTAAGGAATGAATTCAAAGTATATTATCAGTAAAAGTTTTGTATTAGTTGAGTAAATCTTGTTAACTTCTATTAAAGAATAGATTGAAACATTATCAATAAAAGTTCTATATTAATTGTGAATAAACTCAAAGTATATTATCAATAAAAGTTCTATGTTAACTGTGTAATCTTAATCATTCCTATTAAGGAATAAATTCAAAGTATATTATCAGTAAAAGTTTTGTATTAGTTGAGTAAATCTTGTTAACTTCTATTAAAGAATAGATTGAAACATTATCAATAAAAGTTCTATATTAATTGTGAATAAACTCAAAGTATATTACCAATAAAAGTTCTATATTAATAGTGAATAAACTCAAAGTATATTATCAATAAAAGTTCTATATTAATTGTGTTAATCTTAATCGTTCCTATTAAGGAATAAATTCAAAGTATATTATCAATAAAAGTTCTATATTAATTGTGCTAATCTTATTCATTCCTATCGAAGAATAAATTGAAAGACTACCAATAAAAGTTCTAAATTAATTGTGCAAAATCCTAATAACTTCTATTAAAGAATAAATTAGAAGATTATCAATAAAGCTGTGCATAGCCGATTACTAAGGCTTGATATCGACGGGGCTGGTGCAACTTCCTGGCGAAGTCAGAAGCACTCCCAGTCCTTTGTGGGTGACAAAACCGAGTTTACACCACAATAATGTCAATGATAATAATGCTCTAACTACTAATGCTGAATTGTTAAAGAATACAGCCTCCAATATAAGGACTTCTGCTCCAAATAGAGGAACTAATGTGCCATCTATCCTACCTAGCCTCGTCGCATGCGCCAGTCGCGCCATGGAAAGCGACCTAATTTGCACCTTTCCGCTACCAATATCAGTCCGAGTACCTCGACTGATGTCGCCTCAGGAAACGCTGTGAGTCAATTCTCGCTTGCACCTGCATCTAATTCTGCAAGTGGTATTGGTCCCTCTTTGAGAACAGTACCAAAACCTTCGAGTATTTTTGTCACCCGTTTCTCTCCTGAAACGTTGTGTGAGGACATATTGAAATATCTAAGGTCCAGAAATGTTGCAGCGGAGAGTATTTCGTGTCGTAAGATTAGTAAATCCTGTAAACCGGTTGCATCCTTTGTCCTAACTGTTTCAGCGGATCTGCGGGACCGGTTATTGGATCCCTTATTTTGGCCCTCCGGAGCCTTTACTAAATTATTTGTGCCTTCTGAGCGCCATCCCAGAAATACATCCAAGATAAGCAATGTTGTTCCAAAAAACTGAACTCGATTTCCCTTTACTATCAAAATGTAAGGGGGATTCGGACAAAAACTGTTAATATCTTCAAATCCTCTACTGCAACTTGTTTTGATATAGTTGCTTTCACTGAAACTTGGTTGCATTATGGCCTTCGCGATGCCGAAATCTTAGACAATTCTTACCAAATTTTTAGGAAAGATAGATATATTGACTCTGAAGCTCGCGGAGGTGGAGTACTCCTCGCATGTAAAAACCATTTCAATTGCACCCAAATTGTGGTTCCCAGTTTTTCCAACTCTCTTGACACCGAACTTATAGTTCTTAAGCTGTCTCTCTTAAGACACGACTTATATATACTTTGTTGTTATATTCCTCCAGATTGTATAAATATTGTTGATGACAAAGGTCAAAATTTATACGACCTGCTCATTTCAACTTCTAATTTTATCCATGGTAAGATGGAGCCTCTTGACGAATTACTACTTATTGGTGACTTTAACTTACGCAATATACAATGGGTATTAAACGATGATAACGAAGACTATCTCCCACTTAATAACTTGACAATAAGAGAATCACTCTTTCTGGACACTATTTCATCTCTTGGTCTCAGCCAAATCAGTAATGTTAAGAATGACATGGGTAGGCAGTTAGTATTTTCTACTGACTCGGGAAACTTTATAGTTGAACCTAGCCCAGTTATAATGTCTCTCTTGACAATTATCACCCCCACTACTAATTACATATTGCTATGAAACTGAAAACTTTACAAATTGCGACGAAACAGAATACTTTTTCAATTTTAGGAAGGCTAACTTTTCGGAACTTTCCAGTACACTTACATCTATTGACTTTAACACATTACTGGCTAGCAATAATGTTGACGAAGACGTTTCTAAATTTCACATAATTCTTTTCGATTTGTTTTCCTCTCACGTTCCCCGCGAGCGTCAGCGGCTCTCTAAAATGTCTCCACCATGGTTCAATAAAGAACTGAAGCGTCTAAAAAAAGAATAAATTGTGGAAAAGTTATATGAGGGACAAGGACATTATAAGTCACAACAACTTCCTCACACCATATAATGAGTTCAAAGATCTTTCCTCGTCACTCTATCACGAGTATATTCAAAGTATGCGTGCGAAATTACTTAGTGACCCACTTAACTTTTTTAAGTTTATTAACATGAAGAAAAAAACGGGCAACTACCCCAATACCATGAGGTACAAGGATTCTGCTAGTGATGATTCGTCTGAGATTTGCTATATGTTTGCTTCTTTTTTTGACAATGCCTTTGTCTCGTCAAATTTTCAACCTCAAAGTAGCATCTTAAGTCATATGAACGACTCTCATAACGTTTCATTCACTATCCCTCCAATTTCAGAAGAGGATATACTTGATCATATTAATAGGCTTCCAAATGACTTTACAACGGGTCCTGATGGGATCCCTCCAGCCTTTTTTAAGTCATGTTGCCTCTCCCTGGCAACCCCGCTGAGAATTATTTTCCAAAAATCGCTCGATAGTGGTTGTTTTCCTCAGCTATGGAAAAATTCTTTTATCATACCTTTCTACAAAAAAGGCAGTAAAAAAGAAATCTCTAACTATAGGCCTATTGCAAAATTATCTTGATTGCCCAAGTTATTTGAAACTATCATCTACTCTCCGTTATCAATAATCTGCAAGAATTTGCTCTCTTCAAACCAACATGGGTTTGTTTCGGGTCGGTCTACAACCACTAACTTATTGGAATTTTTCTCTGATACCATTCACGGGTTTGTAAAAGGCAACCAGACAGATTGTATTTATACAGACTTTAGTAAAGCTTTCGACAAACTATCTCACTCCGTGATACTGTTCAAAATGGAAAAGTATGGGTTTCCCATAACGTTCCTAAAATGGACGGAGTCATATCTAGATAACAGAACATACCAAATCTATTTCCGCCATTCCATTTCTAGAGTCTTGAATCCCTCCATAACATTACGTTTATATACTTGTTTTGTGAGACCACTTCTTGAATACGCTAGCCAGGTCTGGTCTCCTTTTTACAATCACATCGTCCGTATCGAGTCTGTTCAGCGAAACTTCCTGCGCTTTGCTCTTAGGAACCTACCCTGGAATAACTCATTGATTCTTCCACCCTATGAGGATCGCTTGCAGCTCTTGAATATGCACTCGCTTGAGAAACGTCGCACGGTTGCCGATGTAATTTTTGTTCACCAACTCTTAAACGCGAATGCTGATTCCCCGTTATTACTTGACAAAATCTCTTTCCGTGATAATAGGCACAATTTGAGAAGGCTACCTCTGTTGCATGTCAACTCCACAAGGTCTAACTTTGGCATGTATGAACCTATTAATCGCATGTGCATTAATGTTAATAATTTGCCTGAGTATTTTGTTGTTGACGACTCTAAGCATGTCTTAAAAAAACGTCTATATAATATTTAATCGTTTGTTAAATTTAATTTAGTTTTTTAACTTTTTGTTCTATGTCGCATTGAATGACATTTCATCTGGTGTTTGGTCTATGTTTAGGGTAACATACTAATACTAACACCGACTAAGTGATGAAACGCATGTATTGTTGAGACGTTTATTTATTCAACGTGTCCATGCAGCGAGCTTGTTTTAAGCTGGTTCTGATAGTCATTATCGGGCGAATCAAGGTTTTATATATAAGTAATTTTGTGTTTTGGGATAAGTATTGGGAGTTCAGCAAGGGTCTGAGGATCGCAGTGACTGCTTTCGCCTTGTTAAGTGCGTACCGCGCGTGCGGTTGAATTGAAAGCGATGATGTAAAAAGATGCCTAGGTATTTGATGATGTTCTTTAAGGGGATTGGATTATTGTTAAAATTTAACGAAAGCATTTTGCTTTCATGTACTGCGAAATAATGTCCGTTATCACTAGCGTTTCTAAAGCATATTAGACCACATTTATCTTCATTGATACTAAGGTCCCACTTATTATAGAAACCTAAAAGATTAGGAGTGAATTGCTGAATTCTGCTGAGGGCTACCTGGGGTCTTTTCCTTTCGGCTAGGATGATTGTATCATCCGCGTAAAGCAGCGCTGCTGGGATGTCAGAATTGAAGTTTTGTTATGGAAGTATGAAGAGTGATTCGCTTGGGACGTAAAGTCCCGACTGCCAGCATGAGCTGACAGATCACTCGACGGACAGCGTTGACTACAGGGTGGCACGCTAGACGTCACTTACCTGTATACCTTTGAAGGCGCAGATGTTCTGCCTTATTTGCCTGCCCCAGCCTCCCATCTGACTCTGAGGGGCATAATTCTTCAGAGTCCCTAATTGACCTATAGAGAGAGAGAGAGAGACTAGGCGAACCTAGACGACCTTCATCCTATGTGAGAGGGCTCCGGGATGTGAAGGAATAATCAAAACTTTCAAAATTTCATATTTACGTTATAATTCTGATAAAAAAATTTCTTTAAAAGATACTTCTTTTTTGTGTAATTAGGAATGACACCTCTACGTAACAAAAGCGTTTTTAAATTAACTATCAGTATTATATTATTTTACACTTAATCTCTAAATAAGTTCCTTTGAAAACTTCATTTTGTAATAATCTAGCGACTGAGGATTGTTATTTCTCTCATACTTCTCTCATCTTCCAGTTCAAAACAATACACTCCGGGATGTGAAGGAATAATCAAAACTTTCAAAATTTCATATTTACGTTATAATTCTGATAAAAAAAATTTCTTTAAAAGATATTTTTTTTTGTGTAATTAGGAATGACACCTCTACGTAACAAAAGCGTTTTTAAATTAATTATCAGTATTATATTATTTTACACTTAATCTCTAAATAATTTCCTTTGAAAACTTCATTTTGTAATAATCTAGCGACTGAGGATTGTTATTTCTCTCATACTTCTCTCATCTTCCAGTTCAAAACTATACACTTAAATCTAACTAGAAAAATTGCTTTTAATCTAATTTTCCGTCCGATACTTTCGATAATGTGTAGTATTCAACAAATCAACTATAGCTAGTTATATAAAAAGCACTAAATCAAAATTTAAAAAAATTCAAAAGGTCAAGATTCCAATATACATGTGTAGGTAAGTATATCATGAAATCAGACATATATATGCAAGTAAGTATATCATTATCGTATATATAGATATAGGTATGTAGAGTGTTGACTCAACCGAATCATCGGTTCAAAATGTATACTGGTAAGTATATCGTTAAATTATACTTATATTTATACATATAGAGTGTCTACTTAAACGGGTTATCATTTCAAAGTATATACATGTAAATATATCAAAAACTGGAACCATATATGTATATATATATAGTATTAAATCAAAATTATATATAGCTACATGAAAAGAATATCAATAAAAGGAAGTCCTACATGTGTAAGTCGCTACAGAAGCCGAAGTATGCGTATACCAAAAGAAA
Organism: Dioctria linearis; assembly: GCA_963930735.1. Taxonomy (NCBI): domain Eukaryota; kingdom Metazoa; phylum Arthropoda; class Insecta; order Diptera; family Asilidae; genus Dioctria; species Dioctria linearis. Next base: position 147,750,110 of record OZ005740.1, on the reverse strand, counting down.
ATGTGTAATATATCAATAATACTCACGGTGAAAATTCCACGGTATAAATATTAAACTAGAATTTATTGCTTCGACTTGCTGTCTGTAGGCTCTATCACAAACTAATTCGATGAGTTGAAATAATATTGCTCAGCGGCATTTGTATCTACACTTATATCTTGAACGAAATTAAATAAGAAAGTGCGTAACGTAATCATAATAAAAATTAGAATTTAAAATAATTTACAAATTCATTTTATAGTTGACGACTGTATCTACTTTGTGCAACTGAAGGATTATAATCTGGCGGTGAAGGAATACCAACATTTTCTTTGTAGTAAAATCTAATGACCATTTACACCTTTTGTGCTGGATTTTGTTGACATTTTGGAGCACAAGTCCAAAGAAAACGATTGTTGGAATTTTGACAATTGCTAATCCATATTGCTGCGTGTTCACAAAACTCTCAGGCGGATATATTCCCCTTTGAAATAGTATTGAGTTTATACCACATTTTAAGTATTCCGCCACTATGACTGTATTAAATGCTGGCAAAGGTGGATGCCACCGAATACTTTTAGTACCGATCACGAACTGTTGAAATGTATCTTGGTGCGACCAGTCCGAGAAATATTGATTTCAAAGCCCTTGGTCGCCTGCATCAAAACTTCCTTGCTCAACAGCGAATTTTGTTAAATTGTATATGTCTCAAAATTGGACGGAAGACAGAAACGCCAGAATTAAAACAGCAAAAAGTTCTTCCCTTTCAAAGAGCTCAGCAAAATTTTCTTTTCTCTCTGTCCAGCACCCTTTGGAAATTCCTTTTTGGGCCAGATGTTGTTGAGGATTTTTGATGATGTTTTCTGATTTCATTTATGCACGCGACTTTTACGCGAGAAGTAAGACAGATTGATTCTTCTTCTTCCTTGTCATCCCCAGCCTGTCATCTGCAGCTTGAGGAAATGCATCTCTCTCGGTCGGGGTGCGTTCATTTTTTTATGCTTGACGCAGCCGCCTACACGCTTCAGTACGTGTAGCATATTGCTATATGCAATACGCTACGACCATAACAGGGCAGAGTGGTCTGCGCCACCCATGGTTCAGACAACGCTGAAAAATGGTCGACTGAGCTAGCCGGTCTTAAACATAGGCCTCATCGCTGCGGGCGCTCAATGTGTGTCTCGACCCACGACCCAATGCGTATTCCTCATCACTCGGACTCTACTTGACCGATGACGCATCGAGGACACATCCCTGAAGTCTCGTCAGTCTTTGATCAGACCTCGACATCCCTCTCCGTGTGGGAAGCCAAAGTCACATCGACAAGCTGGTAACCTAAAAAATCCAGCCGGTCGATGTCTCTCTGCCCTCCCCCACCGAGATGCTGAGGAAGCCCTGCGATCAGCAACCTAAAGAACTGATCGCTAAGCTTTCCCGGCGCAACACCTCACCCTGATCTCCGACTGGCGATTGTTCAAGGGTATGTCTCCAAGGCGTCGTCGAAGTAGTGACATGCTGACAGCCTTATACAGGATTCCAACAGGTATATCACCCACCATTGACAGGCAATAGGAGGGCTTTGCGATATCCTATAGTTTACCAGTGAAGCTGGCTGGATGCCTTCTTAGGGCTACCAGGATCTAGATTTAGTACTGCTATGTCCGACGGTTGTCGATTAACGAGAGGTTGTAGACGGACGGACAAAAAAAATCCTCCTGTGCCGAACGGTGTGACTATGTTGCCTGAACCATGCATTATCTGTACAGATACGAGCTGGTCAGCCGAGTGAAAGCCTGTCATGACCACATGTGAACATGTTTTCCATGAGGCATGCATACGGACTTGGATAGGCGAACATTTCAGTTGCCCTAACTGTCGACGCCGCATCACGAAACAAGACCTTATTGAATATACTGGTGCCATGCCTAAAAGACCGAAGAAGGCGAAGCCGGCCTTCGACTTACCACCACCGAATCGACGATCTCTATCACCAGGAATGCCCGATTTGCACTCAAGGACTTTTGTAAACCCGAGTCCTCGACGAGATGGTTCAGTGTGTACAGCTCAAGACCACACATCAGCCGCTACGGATGCGCTGATGGCAGGCCTACGCCTACAAATGCAAAACCTAATACGAGAAGGTCTCGAACAGAGCCTCAATGGTTTGCGGACTGACTTAACGAATGTATCCGACAACAAGTAGCAGCAGCAATGCCGCCAATGGACTTTGCACGACCTCCTTCGTCCAGGGGTAATCCAAGACCATCGAACGATTTCCCCAATCTGAGGAGACAATCGTTTCAGAGACCACCATCACCTTTTGGTCAGCCTACTGGTCAGCCCAGACCGAACTTTGTCCCACCTCAACCACCGCCACATATTCGTCACCCTGCAAATATTGGACAGCGACAACCAGGCAGTCCTATCAGAAGATGGAACCTGACGTATAACGGCAACAACTCAGAGCTCTCTGTGGATGAATTCATTTTTAGAGTCGAAGCGCTCACGCACTCCGCTCTAGAAGGCGATTTTGATCTCCTGGTCAGAAACATGCTAACGTTATTAACAGGACCAGCGAAGGACTGGTACTGGTCGATATTACGGCATAACCCCTTTCCAACTTGGGAATTTATCAAAACGGGATTGTCCATTGAATGGGGAGTGCCCAAGGATGATCTAAAAATACGATTACAGCTGATGTCTCGAAAGCAAAAGCCTGGTGAACTATTCGCTATGTATCACCATCATTTAGGGTTGCTGCGTGATCAGCTACAGAACGCCATGCCAGACCAAGAGTTTCTGGAGATTGTCAAATCGAACTTATTGCCTGAGATTCAGGAAAAAATATGCCTGCATCCCACCGATACGATAGGACAGCTGAGATCGCTTGTTACTCGTATCCAAGCTACGCAGATACGAATTGCGACAGCTGGTAGTTGGAACCCTTACCGGAACCAACGAGTGCACGAAGTTGACAACTTTCAGACCTTGGACCCTGCACTGGCAGTAGCAACAGGCAGTGACAACAGCCTATTTGACGTGTCGAGCATTTCGGCCAAACACACTATTGTATGCAGGAATTGTGACCAGTCCGCTCACTTTTATCAAGACTGCAGGCAAGAGAGTTAAGTTGTGTTCTGCTATGGATGTGGACGCAAAAATGTTTTCAAGCCTGATTGCCGTTATTGTAGACAGAAAAACGAGAGACGGGTCGGGAATACCACCATCTCTTTCCGACCAGCGTCAACGTCGCGAGCGACAACTGCAACGAACACTCCAGTTCAAGCTTTGAACAAGGAAGAAGGTCCGCTCCATTAGCAGACCTTGACGAATCCCTGAATTGTCCACTGATATCATTCAGTGATTCTGATGATATCAGTAAAACATCTGAAAGTACGCCCATTTCATTGAGGGAGACGGAGAATCTGATAGACTTCTCCGTAGATCTTCAGGCTCCCATTTCCACTTCTGGGGAGCCCATGACATTGTTAGACACTTCATTGGAAGAGTCTTTAATTTCCGATATCCCGTTAACACCGACAGCACTGTTAGCTGACAAAGTTACTGAGCAGGAGATTTGGCCTCATGGAATTTGTGTGTTAAAACGGCCACCAAGCTCTGTTATGACGAGTGGGCGTGAGCCAGTTTTACATCCGCTGACGCCGTATCATACGCGTCTGCAGAGATACAACACAGTAAGAGACCGATTTTTCTCCTCAGTGGCGGAGTTAGCTGAGATCATGTTTCCTGACCTGGATATTGGACCGAAAAGGAAACGATCAACCGTTCGTTGGCGGGAATACTGTCGACGGATGAGACTGGAAAGGAAAAAATTGGCACAGATTTCCGTGTCGATGCCAGACGACATTCGACCGTAGGCCGAAGTAAAGCTGCTCGGGCGAACTGAGCCTGGACTACTTGATAGTGGTGCCACTGTCAGTATTCTAGGTCAGGGAGCTCTAGAGAAACTTGCAGAAGCAGATGTCGAATAGACGAAGTATCGGACACAGGTACAAGTAGCAAATGGTGCCATGACGACTGTGCATGGTCACTAACAACGGAGCAGAGGTAAGTTTTTGCTTTAATAGATCAAGAGCCGTCTGGGCTTCAGGCGTCCATTTGAACTGACTAGGGTTTTTCAAGGTGTCTGTAATGGAGGCAGTTACATCAGCATAGTTCGGGATGAACCGTCTATACCATCCCGCCATACCTAGTAGGCGTCGGGCTTGCCGAACAGTTTTAGGTGACGGATAGTCAACTATAGCTGAGATCTTGTCTGGGTCAGTCCTAATTCCTCCTTCCCCGACTATGAAACCCAAGTATTTGGTCGCCTTGATGCAAAACTTGCTCTTCTCGACGTTGATAGTGAGGCCAGCTTTCCTCAAACAATCCGCTACACGGGGTAGTAACGTGAGATTCGAGTCAAAGTCTGATGACAGAATTAATAAATCGTCTAGATAGACGAGAACGTTCTCACGAAGATCGAAAGGAATGACTTTATCAATGAGGCGGCACATCGTTTTTGTGGAGCGTTGCATAGGCCGAATGGCATCACTGTGTACTGATAGAGAGGATGACCAGGTACTGTAAAAGCGGTCTTCTCTTTGGAATCAGCGTCTAGTGGGATCTGCCAGAATGCGTCTTTCAGGTCCAGGCTCGTTATGTAGTTTGCCGGAGGAAGTCGACTCAGAAGTGCGGATAGTTACTAGTTCAGTCCGCAAAACATCGAGACTCTGTTCGAGGCCTTCGCGTACTAGGTCTTGCATTTGCATGCGTAAGCCTGCCATCAAAGCATCCATGGCTGCTGAGGTATGTCCACTGCCAGAAGGCAGTGGGCTATTTCGTCGCCAGTTAGGATTGGTAAAAGTCCTTGAATGTAGATCCGGCATTCCAGGAGAGAGTGATCGTCGACTAGGTGGTGGAACTGTCAAATGTGGTAACTCTAGTGACGCCATGGGAGGTAATGGATCGTAACTGACAGTCTTTACGGGCTTTGTCATCTTCGGGACAGCACCAGTATACATACTCAGTGAAATCATACTGAGTGAGATGAGATCTACAGAACGGGCAGTTTGAATGCTGTCCAATCCACGTTTTCAGACATGCTTTGTGAAACACATGTCCACAGACCATCTTCAATGGCTTCCTCTGTCCTGACCAGTCGCTCTCTAGACAGACGGAGCACGGATCTGGCAACATCATCGGTACCCCAGTTGCTCGCGGGGGTGTTCGCGCTGTAGCCATTATAGAATCAGTCGTACTTCAAGAAAAAATCTTCAAACCAAGGGTTTGGGATAGATATCAGAAAAATTCCAAAATTCGGAAACTAACAGGCTCTTCAAAAATGAAGAACGAAATACTGCTTTAAAAATTTGAAGGTTGGAAAGATATACTAAATTTCAAACGAAAATTCCTTCACAAACGTTCGGAGATTAGGACTAGATCTTAAGATTTCAGCAAAAATTGTTATCGACCGTTCGTTGTATCACCAGTTCGGAGAAATTACCAGTGAAATTAAAAAAATCAATTAGTGCGTTTCAAAAATTCCTATCAAAAACATATGAATTCTCCTTCACTTACCGAAGCTACCACTCAACATAAAAGTCCTCAGGTCGCTCTCCCCCCTCTCAGGTCAGAAAATCTATACAAGCAAGCGACTTGAATGTGTGCATTGGAAAAAAATGTTTGGGTCCTCACGGAAATCTGGGAAGAGTCGGGTTGGAGAAGCTAGAGACTGAAAATGATACTAGAGATTCTTCAGCCAGGCAGTTAGCAGTATGCCAACTCCTGATTACTGAAGGTCTCCAGCATCACTTCCATCCTCCAACAACTCTTTCCTTCCTCTTCACCTGATTGTCGTGTCCAGCTAACCTTCCAACGGGGCAGAGCCATGAATCTGGTCAACTAATTAGCTGAAAGCCAAAAAGCCGTCTCACAGATTCACCACTCTGGCCAACAGAGACATGTCTCCGTGAGAGCACAGACAAAAAATTTTGGTGAGGCCACCTATCATTTCCATGGCAGAAGGCCAGCGGGAAATATCAATTTAAAAAAAAAAAATCAAAAAATTCAAACAATTTAAAAAAAAAATCAACTAATTGTTCAGGCTTGAGGCTTGACCAAGGTCAAACCTAAAGCCGAACTTCAACTTCAAACAAATTCCAAAAACTTTTAAACATTACGTTACTTTAATACAAAATCGAGAAACAAGATAGCAAAAACTTTCAAAAGTTTACTTTACTTTCAGACTTTCAAAAACTCTAACTTTACTTTACCAAAAAGATTGATTCAAATAACAAAACCAGTCAGACTCAGGTCCGGAAGTAACCTCTACTGGATATGAGACTTGAGGTCAGCCAATTAGCAAAGTGCCAAATGACCACCTCACAACAAGTCTCAGTCCCCAGCAAAAGTCACAATTAGACCACTGAAGTCCAACTGAGGTGGCCCCTCGTTGGGCGCCATTTTTGTTATGGAAGTAGGAAGAGTGATTCGCTTGGGACGTAAAGTCCCGACTGCCAGCATGAGCTGACAGATCACTCGACGGACAGCGATGACTGCAGGGCGGCACGCTAGTTCGCCTCAGCTATTGGTGGAGAGTGTGGGGAGGTTCCACAAAAACCTGCCGCTGCCATCAGCCATAATCAAAAAAAATCGTCGTACCTATCCAACAAAAGCCGGCACACATCCGGTCCTGAAGGGACCCTTACGTCACTTACCTGTATACCTTTGAAGGCGCAGATGTTCTGCCTTCTTTGCCTGCCCAGCCTCCCATCTGACTCTGAGGGGCATAATTCTTCAGAGTCCCTAATTGACCTGTAGAGAGAGAGAGAGAGACTAGGCGAACCTAGACGACCCTCATCCTACGTGAGAGGACTCCGGGATGTGAAGGAATAATCAAAACTTTCAAAATTTCATATTTACGTTATAATTCTGATAAAAAAATTTCTTTAAAAGATACTTTTTTTTGTGTAATTAGGAATGACACCTCTACGTAACAAAAGCGTTTTTAAATTAACTATCAGTATTATATTATTCTACACTTAATCTCTAAATAATTTCCTTTGAAAACTTCATTTTGTAATAATCTAGCGACTGAGGATTGTTATAACTAGAAAAATTGCTTTTAATCTAATTTTCCGTCCGATACTTTCGATAATGTGTAGTATTCAACAAATCAACTATAGCTAGTTATATAAAAAGCACTAAATCAAAATTTAAAAAAATTCAAAGGGTCAAGATTCCAATATACATGTGTAGGTAAGTATATCATGAAATCAGACATATATATGCAAGTAAGTATATCATTATCGTATATATAGATATAGGTATGTAGAGTGTTGACTCAACCGAATCATCCGTTCAAAATGTATACTGGTAAGTATATCGTTAAATTATACATATATTTATACATATAGAGTGTCTACTTAAACGGGTTATCATTTCAAAGTATATACATGTAAATATATCAAAAACTGGAACCATATATGTATATATATATAGTATTAAATCAAAATTATATATAGCTGCATGAAAAGAATATCAATAAAAGGAAGTCCTACATGTGTAAGTCGCTACAGAAGCCGAAGTTGCGTATACCAAAAGAAAATGTGTAATATATCAACAATACTCAAGGTGAAAATTCCACGGTATGATGAAGCGCTTCAGCATCCGCCATCTAGTTAAATATTAAATTAGAATTTATTGCTTCGACTTGCTGTCTGTAGGCTCTATCACAAACTAATTCGATGAGTTGAAATAATATTGCCCAGCGGCACTTGTATCTACACTTATATCTTGAACGAAATTAAATAAGAAAGTGCGGAACGTAATCATAATAAAAATTAGAATGTAAAACAATTTACAAATTCATTTTATAGTTGACGACTGTATCTACTTTGGGCAACTGAAGGATTATAATCTGGCGGTGAAGGAATACCAACATTTTTCTTTGTAGTAAAATCTAATGACCATTTACACCTTTTGTGCTGGATTTTGTGACATTTTGGAGTACAAGTCCAAAGAAAACGATTGTTGGAATTTTGACAATTGCTAATCCATATTGCTGCGTGTTCACAAAACTCTCAGGCAGATATATTCCCCTTTGAAATAGTATTGAGTTTATACCACATTTTAAGTATTCCGCCACTATGACTGTATTAAATGCTGGCAAAGGTGGATGCCACCGAATACTTTTAGTACCGATCACGAACTGTTGAAATGTATCTTGGTGCGACCAGTCCGAGAAATATTGATTTCAAAGCCCTTGGTCGCCTGCATCAAAACTTCCTTGCTCAACAGCGAATTTTGTTAAATTGTATATGTCTCAAAATTGGACGGAAGGCAGAAACGCCAGAATCAAAACAATCCGGCCAACTTATCTCTGGAGCAGCAAAAAGTTCTTCCCTTTCAAAGAGCTCAGCATAATTTTGTTTCTCTTTGGCCAGCACCCTTTGGAAATTCCTTTTTGGGCCAGATGTCGTTGAGGATTTTTGATGATCAGTTTTCTAACTTCATTCGTGCACGCGACTTTTACTCGAGAAGTAAGACAGATTGATTCTTCTTATTCTTTGTCATCCCCAGCCTGGCATCTGCAGCTTGAGGAAATGCATTTCTTTCGGTCGGGGTGCGTTCATTTCTTTATGCTTGACGCAGCCTGCCTACACGCTTCAGTAATTATTGTAGCATATTGCTATATGCAATACGCTACACCCATAACACGTCCTCAAGTTGTTAAGGCCCCACGTTGGACGCCATTTTTGTTACGGAACTATAGTGAGTGATTGGCTTTGGACGTAAAGTCCCGACTGCCAGCATGAGCTGACAGATCACTCGAAGGACAGCGTTGACTGCAGGGCAGCACGCTAGCTCGCCTCGACTCATTGGCGGAGAGTGTGGGGAGGTTCCACGAACAACCTGCCGCTGCCGTCAGCCATAATCAAAAAAAAATCGTCGTGCCTATCCAACAAAAGCCGGCACACATCCGGTCCTGAAGGGACCCTTACGTCACTTGCCTGTCTACCTTTGAAGGCGCAGATGTTCTGCCTTCTTTGCCTGCCCCAGCCTCCCATCTGACTCTGAGGGGCATAATTCTTCAGAGTCCCTAATTGACCTGTAGAGAGAGAGAGAGAGACTAGGCGAACCTAGACGACCTTCATCCTATGTGAGAGGGCTCCGGGATGTGAAGGAATAATCAAAACTTTCAAAATTTCATATTTACGTTATAATTCTGATAAAAAAATTTCTTTAAAAGATACTTTTTTTTTGTGTAATTAGGAATGACACCTCTACGTAACAAAAGCGTTTTTAAATTAACTATCAGTATTATATTATTTTACACTTAATCTCTAAATAATTTCCATTGAAAACTTCATTTTGTAATAATCTAGCGACTGAGGATTGTTATTTCTCTCATACTTCTCTCATCTTCTAGTTCAAAACTATACACTTAAATCTAACTAGAAAAATTGCTTTTAATCTAATTTTCCGTCCGATACTTTCGATAATGTATAGTATTCAACAAATCAACTATAGCTAGTTATATAAAAAGCACTAAATCAAAATTTTAAAAAAATCAAAAGGTCAAGATTCCAATATACATGTGTCGGTAAGTATATCATGAAATCAGACATATATCAGACATATATATGCAAGTAAGTATATCATTATCGTATATATAGATATAGGTATGTAGAATGTTGACTCAACCGAATCATCCGTTCAAAATGTATACAGGTAAGTATATCGTTAAATTATACATATATTTATACATATAGAGTGTCTACTTAAACGGGTTATCATTTCAAAGTATATACATGTAAATATATCAAAAACTGGAATCATATATGTATATATATATAGTATTAAATCAAAATTATATATAGCTGCATGAAAAGAATATCAATAAAAGGAAGTCTTACATGTGTAAGTCGCTACAGAAGCCGAAGTTGCGTATACCAAAAGAAAATGTGTAATATATCAATAATACTCACGGTGAAAATTCCACGGTATGATGAAGCGCTTCAGCATCCGCCATCTAGTTAAATATTAAATTAGAATTTATTGCTTCGACTTGCTATCTGTAGGCTCTATCACAAACTAATTCGATGAGTTGAAATAATATTGCCCAGCGGCACTTGTATCTACACTTATATCTTGAGCGAAATTAAATAAGAAAGTGCGGAACGGAATGATAATAAAAATTAGAATGTAAAACAATTTACAAATTCATTTTATAGTTGACGACTGTATCTACTTTGTGCAACTGAAGGATTATAATCTGGCGGTGAAGGAATACCAACATTTTTCTTTGTAGTAAAATCTAATGACCATTTACACCTTTTGTGCTGGATTTTGTTGACATTTTGGAGCACAAGTCCAAAGAAAACGATTGTTGGAATTTTGACAATTGCTAATCCATATTGCTGCGTTTCCCCTTTGAAATAGTATTGAGTTTATACCATATTTTAAGTATTCCGCCACTATGACAGTATTAAATGCTGGCAAAGGTGGATGTCACCGAATACTTTTAGTACCGATCACGAACTGTTGAAATGTATCTTGGTGCGACCAGTCCGAGAAATATTGATTTCAAAGCCCTTGGTCGCCTGCATCAAAACTTCCTTGCTCAACAGCGAATTTTGTTAAATTGTATATGTCTCAAAATTGGACGGAAGACAGAAACGCCAGAATCAAAACAATCCGGCCAACTTATCTCTGGAGCAGCAAAAAGTTCTTCCCTTTCAAAGAGCTCAGCAAAATTTTCTTTTCTCTCTGTCCAGCACCCTTTGGAAATTCCTAGAGTATTTTATTTATTGGATTTGACACTACCAAAATTTATCGAAATTATTACCTTTTTGGGCCAGATGTTGTTGAGCATTTTTGATGATGTTTTCTGATTTCATTTATGCACGCGACTTTTACTCGAGAAGTAAGACAGATTGATTCTTCTTATTCTTTGTCATCCCCAGCCTGTCATCTGCAGCTTGAGGAAATGCATTTCTTTCGGTCGGGGTGCGTTCATTTTTTTATGCTTGACGCAGCCGGCCTACACGCTTCAGTAATTCTTGTAGCATATTGCTATATGCAATACGGTCCGACCATAACAGTTTTTCAAGGAAAGGCCATTCAGCAGCTTTTCGAAAATTTCGGCAAAGAAAAGATAGCTCGTAGAACATTTGAAGTCACAAACGAGTATAAGCGGGATCTTGACGTGCAATGGACCCAGTTTGTCAAGAACGACAATCAACTCAGCGATTTGCAAGCTGAGAACAAGTGTGATGGCCCAACAAACGGAAGATTTTTCCAGCAGCCAAAAGCGAAATAATCAGCAATTGCTAAACAATAACCTCGCATGGTATTGTTCTGCAACTGTCGGTTGTTTTGCTGATTAGCCCAATAGCTGGCTGCGATGAGCACTTAGTGAAGCAATTGACGATTACAATAATAATTAACCTCGTATGGTAATTATTATGTAAAGTGATTGTTTACTACTAAGCGACTCAGGTGCTGCAACCGGTAGAACAAACGACACGTTGTGAGCAAAGAAAGTACTTCCGAATATTGGGGCATAAAAGACCAAAAACTGGTCTGGCAAGTGCCGTTCAGTATTCAGTTATAAGAGTATCAAGTTTCAGTTCGGTTCGGAGTAGTTGCCGTATTGTTAAGATAGGTCAAGCTTTTGCGTGAAATATAGATGTATACATATTTTAGAAATTCGAGTGTTTTTATAAAATTGGTATTTAATTGTTCTATTGATTCGATTGCTTTGGGACACGACAATTGGCGCAGCCGGTAGGAGTTTAAGTGAGGTATGGTGATTTTTGTTTTTGGTGTTTTTTAATATAATTATCTTTTTCGATAATTATTTATTTTTTTAGCGGTTTTTAGGTATTGTGATTTTCGAAATTAATTTTTGGTGTTGTGGGAGTTAACGCTTTTCAGCTGCTCCGTTATAAATTTTCTTTTCTTTTCAGTTAAATTAAGTCTTGTTTTTGTGGTTTTTATGTTTTTTTTTGTGAAATTAAATTAGATATTACAATTACATCATTTGAAGAGTTGATCTTTATCAGCTACTCAACACAAACATACACTGGGAGCAAAGCTAATTTAGCGACTCCAAATACACACACTGCGAGCAAAGCTAATTTAGCTACTCCAAATACACACATTGGGAGCAAAGCTAATTTAGCTACTCCACACACACACACTGGGAGCAAAGCTAATTTTAGCTACTCCAACAAACACTAGGAGCTGAGCTATATTAGCTACTCCAACATATATTGACGAGATCGAGGAGTTGTGCTTTGTAAGCTACTCCCGCATCTTCATCATAATACATACACACATATACCTACATTAGCGGCGATCGAGTTGTGCTTTTACAAGCTACTCCTGCATCCCGAATAAACACCATTCACCATTTTCAGATAAAAAGCTACGTCCACGTCTTCATCATTATACACAATAATTAGTGACGATCTTTCAGGTAACAGATGTCAATTTTAGCATGGAATGGAGTTCGAGAGTAATTTGTAAATTTTGATAAATATCGGTTAGATAAGTTTTCACACACGCTTTTCTGTAATTTCTCGCGTTTTAATAAGTTGTAATAACTGTGTGAGATCTGTGCTCAAGCTAAAGGGGGGTGCCGGTTGTAAAAGTATAACTGAGCTTGTTTAAATTCAAATATAAAATTTTAATTCAATATATCACTTAATACTAATATCACAAATTCATTTTAACCCGATCTTAGCCTATGTAAAATAATTCAATACTTAAGATTAATCTAGCCTAATACGATAATTCAATATAATTCAGTGAGTTCAGTCAGTTACAAGAAAAGGGGAAAAATGTCGACACAGTGTTTGTTCTCCTTATTTCTGAAAAGGAAAGAAAGAAAAATCTAAAAAATCCACCATTAATAAAATTAAGTTTTTGTGCTGCACGTCTAAGCACGATAGTAGTAATGGAAATAACTATTTGGGCAGAAGTAAATTTCTGCAGCAAGAGTAGAGTCCTGCTTAGATGAAAGATGAAAATAAGCAGAATTAGATTTCTGCAGTAGGAGTAAATTCCTACTCAGGTGGGAGATAAAAAAAAAGCAGCATTAAATTTCTGCAGTAGGAGTAAATTCCTACTTAGGTGTGGGATGGAAAATAAGCAGAATTAAATTCCTGCAGTAGGAGTAAATTCCTACTTAGGTGTGGGATGGAAATAAAGCAGAATTAAATTTCTGCAGAAGTAGTAAATTCCTACCAAACACAATTCCGCGCGCCGTTCCGATTCAATTCGATTCGATTCAATTCGATCCGTTACGTGCATGAGCACAATTGCTCCGTTCAAACTTACCATCAGTTTTAAATTTCTCATTGAAATTTTTCCAGATTTTGTCTTTTCTTTTTACATGCATGTAAAATTTGTTGCCTTTATCATAAAGCTCTTCATATTTTTTTAAATTCTTCAATAAAAACTTCTTCATCCATCTTGAGTTATACACAAACATTGTACAGGTAATTTTTCTAGGTTATGTCATCCGTAAAAGTTGAAATTTGCTCAACTTCTCCGTTTCGATCCATTTCGGTGTAATGTGTCCAATTGCACGTACGTCTCATATAAGCAAATTTGACATTTGTACGTATCGGATCGAAACGGTGCAATTGTGTTTCCCATTTTAGGTGTGGGATGGAATTAGCAGAAATAAATATCTGCAGTAGAAGTAAATTCCTACTTAGGTGTGGGATGGATTTAGCAGAATTAGTTTTCTGCAGTAGGAGTAAATTCCTACTTAGATGGAAATAAGATTTGGTTTGGATAATTAGGAAAATCAGAGTAAATTCTGATGTGTTCAGATCAAATTCTGCATTGGGAATGGGTGATTCTGCTGCAGCTTGTCGCCTTTTTATAGCCGCCGCAAACAGCTACGTTTCGGCTTCATGATGGGTTGACTTGGCAATGCTCGTTCTCAAGGTTTGTTAAACTTTGACGGAGGCGTCCTACGTGACGTCATAGTGGGCTATTAAGTTGCACTGAACTCTGGCTGCGGCGAAGGCGAGAACATCTGATGTAATGTCATTTGAATGACATTGTAGAGCGCATCACCACACACACCATTAAATTAAATTAAGTAAATCAGACAAGCCACCCATAAGGTGATTCACTGCATTCTTTTGTACATGCAGAAAAAATAAAACAAAAAAAGAACATTGATCAGGCAAAACACCCATAAGGTGATTCACAGCATTCTTTTGTATATGCAGAATGCCATACAAAATGTGAAAATAAAACAAAAGCTATGTCCACCTGTTTATAGACAAACGAAGTGCATTAAGCACATATGAGTGTCAGGTATCAATGAATACAAGACGGCAAAGCTTTACGCTATGCCTTTGCTTTGCAATATCAAAAAGCAAAACCAACAGCATATGGTACGATAGAGTAAACGATCAATGAAAAGCATTACATTGTAGCTTTCTTTGTTTACTTCTACCTGGCTGAAACTTTGGGTAATGCCCGCTGTGCATTATTTGCATGCACAGCAATTATGATCAATAATTGAATATAGCAATGGCTGAAGGTGTGTGATTGGTTGAAATGATCGAAATAAGTAATGTCAGCACTTTTCATAATGTATAAATTCAGTGTAATTATATGAAATAAATCAGAGTTTATATTGAACTCCACTGGTGCGTATCTATTTTATTTAGATCCTAACTGCGAGCTCCCTAGCTCCAACATGGCTGCACCTAAAGGTAATTGAGCTCTCTAGCTCTACCTTATTTTTATCTGGCTATCCTAACAGAGAGCTCTATAGTTCCCACTTGGAATAGCCTCTTGGCTAACAGAGAGCTTCATCGCTCCTACCTGCCAAGCACACTGTCTTACAACGCTTTAAGAAGCACTAAGACAGTATAGCAGAAGATTTTAACGTTTCTTTTTCATTGTCAGATTTGAGCAATAAAGAAACAAGTTTTCTACATGGCGACCCTGCGGCCCACGAACCGGCAAGTAAAAAACAAATAGAAGTTAACACGGTGATGAACCAATGGAAGCAGTTAAAAAAATCTATTAGAGAAGCTTTAGCAGCAGACCCCACCTGCGGACCAAAACTCATCAGTATTGAGGAATATAGGAGAAGGAATAACCTTCTGCCACGGCAAAAACAACACGAAGTGGAAATACCAGCGCCAGCCAAACGTAGGAATAGAGCTGGACAAGAAGCGAAGATCAGAGCCGAGCTGAAAGAATTCAACCGGTTACTAGTAATTTCGTCGGGAGACCAAAAAAGAATCTTCCAAAAGAAAATAGAAGAACTGAAAATTAGGAGGAATAATTATAAGAAAAATAAGAATAAAAATAAAAAAAAGTAATAGTAATAAAAAAAAAAAAGAATAACATAATAATTTTTCAAAAAATATACACATTATATATATAAAAATAGTACACAGTTATTAAAATTACTTTGCACATCTTTTTTTGTTTTGCAAATTTTTTTTTCCTAGTAAAAATCACTTCATAAATTTTTCTTTTCGATTTTGGTTCTCCATTGATTTTAAAATGGGCAAAAAGGCTTCAAAGCAAACGGCTGAAGAAGTTATAATAAATAACAATGCGGGTTCTCCGAGCAACAATATAGCTCAAAATAATTTAAATCTTTCTGATTTGGAATTAATACTAATTGTATTGAGAATCATTGTCATGACTGCATGGATGTTATGGAGATTAAAACAATTACTTACAATTTCTGCATGACGATCTAGCGGAAGAAACACAAAAGAAGAAATTGTTTAACTTTGTTTTAAAAACACGTCTATCATCCACAGTACGGAACAAGTGATGTACTCTTGCAGTTCCTACTGACTTCACGACATTACAAAAGAACTTACGTGAAACTTTAAACCAAAGAAAACGCTGGTTAGTATACACTCAGAATTATCACGAGTGATACAATCCAATAAAAACTTCAACGATTTTGTAACAAAAATCGAAAGTCTGTTGCTCAACTAAACACCTTACAAGTAACTGAGCAAGGTGAAACCAATAGAACACTGATCGTAAAACTGAATGATCAATTAGCTTTGAATGCATTTAAAAATGGTTTGAACGAACCACTCAAAACAACAGTCTTCGCATCAAGGCCCAAGGCTCTAGTTGAAACAATACAAATCGCATTGGAAATAGAAGTAAAAAGGCAAATGTATTTTATTATATAAAATACAATGCCAAAAGAAATTTCAACAAACAAACCTATGTTCGCAATAAATATCATCAGGATGCAGCTAGGAGTAACCACCAAAAGGGTTACCTAAAAAATGCAAAAGATCCTAGGAAATCGTATCAGTATCATAGATCACAAAATGACAATAGACAATCAACAAATGCCAATGAGCATAGAAGGCCAATGCACAGAAGAATAAATATAACCCAGTCGGGAAACGAGCAAAACCCCGAAGTGGTTTGCTCGGAGGAAATAAATTAAATAAGCAAATAAAAATTTATAAAATTAATAACCATTTAACAAATTACGTAACATTATGTACAAATGTATCAATCGGCAAGAAAACATTCCTAATAGATACAGGAGCCGATATTTCGATATTAAAAATAGGTGCATTGAAAGAAACACAAGGAATTCTAAAGCATAAAAAATGCAAAATAACAGGTATCACCCAATCAGAATCGTATTCTCTAGGCACATTGTCAACCTTAATAAGAATAGAAGACCAAGATATTCCACAAGAATTTCACATCGTTGATGAAAGCTTTCCAATTCTAACCAATGGAATTTTAGGAAGAGATTTTCTAGTAAACAATTTATGCAAAATTGATTACGACAAACAATTTCACTATTTCAATCTTCTTTGAAGATGTCAATTACATATTGCCCATGTATACACAATTACCTGACTCAAAGCAAATAAGAATCCCACCCAGAACTGAAATAATACAAGCAATAAATGCTAACATTAAAGAAGATAGCATAGTTCTGAATGAACAAGTACAGGTAGGAATTTTCATAGCAAATTCCATAATCCCTGCCAAAGGCATCGCGCACATCAAAATTCTGAACACATTAGATAGAGATTAGATAATTTTGAACCAAAATTAAAACCACTCCAAAATTATCATATATTAAAAGCTAATCTCAGGCATAACAAAGAAAGATTCAGTAATCTTCTCAAAGAATTCAGTATAGAGAATTGGGATCAATATGCAACCAATTCCATACTTAACATCTGCAAAGACTTCTCAGACATTTTTTATTTATCTGGCGATAAATTAACAGTAAATAATTTTTACAGTCAAAAAATATCCACAACAGACAAAAATCCAGTTTACATCAAAAATTATAGACTGCCTCAAACCCAAATAGAGGAAATAAACAGTCAAGGTGAAAAACTTCTTAACGAAGACATAATAGAACCAGCTATTAGCCCATATAATTCTCCACTGCTGATTGTTCCAAAAAAAGCAGAGAATGATATAAAAAAATGGCGTCTTGTAGTTGACTTTAGACAGTTAAACAAGAAAATTGTAGACGACAAATTTCCTTTAACAAGACTAGAAGATGTACTTGATAAACTTGGAAGAGCTAAATACTTTTCCACACTAGATCTCATAAGTTCTTTCCACCAAATAGAACTAGACAAAAAATCTAGGTCATTAACGGCATTTTCAAGTAACAAAGGGCACTATTAATTCAAAAGACTGCCTTTTGGATTAAAAATTTCAACTAATAGTTTTCAACGAATACTCCCAATAGCTTTGTCTGGATTAGACTCAGAAGCATTCTTGTACGTGGATGACATTATAATTTTTGGATGTAGTTTAAAACATCACAATCAAAATTTAGTAAAAACCTTTAATAAACTCAGAAAATGTAACTTAAAATTAAATCCACAAAAATGTAAATTTTTGCAAACCGAAGTAACATACTTAGGTTCATTTAATAACAAAAGAAGGCATTAGGATAGATCCAAAGAAATTCGATACAATATTGAATTATCCTGTACCTGAAAACGCAGATGATGCAAGAAGTTTCATAGCTTTCTGTAATTACTACAGAAGATTTATTTTCAATTTTGCTCATATAGCAAAACCCATAAACTCTCTATCAAAGAAAAATACACCATTTGTTTGGACAAATGAATGCCAAGAATCGTTTACAGCATTGAAATCTAAATTAATCAATGCCCCAAGTCTAAAATATCCAAATTTCGATGAAAAATTCATCATAACAACAGATGCTTCTCAATTCGCACTTGGAGCAGTATTATCTCAAGGCGAAATTGGATCAGATCTACCAGTTTCATATGCTAGTAGAACGCTAACTAAGCATGAGCTCAATAAACCAATTATTGAAAAGGAGCTTTTAGGCATCCACTGGGCAATTAACTATTTTCGACCGTACATATATGGTAAAAAATTTATAGTGGTTACAGACCACAGGCCTTTAGTGAGTCTCTTCACACATAAAAATCCATCTTCTAAATTGACAAGAATTAGGCTAGACTTAACCGATTACCAATTTGAAATCGTTTATAAGCAAGGCAAAATGAATACTAATGCCGATGCTCTATCACGGATAAAAATACATTCTGATATCTTGAAAGCAATGATACCGACTTCAAGTATAAAAGTAGCTACGAGGGCAATAACCCATAAAACAAATGAAAATAAAAATAAAACCCAAGATAAAACCCCTAATAACGTAAAGACTGATCACCTTTATGCATGGGAATATACATCCATAAATGAAATAAGAAGGGTTAAAAAATTAAAATTTGAGCTCAAGATAAACAATAATAACAAAGCGCTACGAAAAAGAAATAAAGAAAATAGTTTGCCACATATGATAAATACATAAAAAGGGAGTATTAATTGAATTCAGCAATAATCCACATCAGGACTTAGGTTTGATCTTGGAGACACTGATTTTCGAAATGAGAAAAATGAATATAGAGTCACTATCGTAAGCGAAAGATGACATAATATTTCCTTATATAAGCGTCGACGAATTTAAAAAATTATTTAATAAGCTGCAGCACAATATAAATAATAAAAATAGGCAAACAACACTAAAAATAATTATATACAAACCTCCCAAAAGAATTGAAGACAATTCAATGAAAACTCAAATAATTGAAGAATTTCACAACGCACCACATGGCGAACACTCAGGTGTCAAAAGAACAATAAATAAAATCAAGCAAAGATATATATGGAAAAACTTAAATAAAATGGTTAAACAATATATAAATATATGCGAAAAATGCGCAAAGAATAAAATATTGAAGCACACTAAAGAAAAAATGGTAATAACAGATACACCATCAACAAGTTTTGAGGTGATATCCATAGATACAGTCGGACCATTAAAAGTATCAAATGAATTCAGATAGATATTGACGATACATTGTGACTTAACGAAATACATTCACACCACATCTACACCATACCATCACCAAACTTTAGGTTCAATAGAGAGAAACCACAGAACGTTGAACGAAAGTAGTAGAGCTATGACAGTTCTGGCCCACTTTTTCTATACAAAAAGTATGCGAAAAATTCCAACTATTTTGGTGGTTCGGACCGGGCTCTGGGCCACTGGGGGATTCCGTCTGGCCACTTTTTCCATACAAAAAGTGTGCGAAAAATTCCAACTATTTTGGTGGTCCGGACCGGGCTCTGGCCCACTGGGGGATTCCGTCTAGTGGTCTACGTCAAAGGGCCTGCCTGGGGGAATTCGTTTCCTACTGTTTGGCTGACCAGGGGATGACGTCATCTGGTTGGCTGATCCCCGTCAGCTGATCAAGCTCTGTCTTAGCTGATTTTTAATAAAATAATGCTGGCTTTTGCTGGAATCGAACCGAGAACGATTGGTTTTGTAAAATCCGAGGCGCTCTACCATCAGGCCATGGAGGTGTTGTGTGAATGTTCTTTAAACTTGCTATATACGCTTAGAGTTGTGGGGACAGAGACATCGGGACACTTTTGCGAGGCTGGACACATACACACCCATACAACACACACACACACACACACACACACACACACACACACACACACACACACACACACACACACACACACACACACACACACACACACACACACACACACACACACACACACACACACACACACACACACACACACACACACACACACACACACACACACACACACACACACACACACACACACACACACACACACACACACACATGCACACACACATGCACACACACATGCACACACACATGCACACACACATGCACACACACATGCACACACACATGCACACACACATGCACACACACATGCACACACACATGCACACACACATGCACACACACATGCACACACACATGCACACACACATGCACACACACACACACACACACACACACACACACACACATGCACACACACACACACACACACACACACACACACACACACACACACACACACACACACACACACACACACACACACACACACACACACACACACACACACACACACACACACACACACACACACACACACACACACACACACACACACACACACACACACACACACACACACACACACAACGTCATACCAAAATGTTTTCTACCAGGCAATATTCCGTATTGCACCATGTTATTAAATTAGCAACAACAACAACTAACGTAGGTAGATATGTTGGCTTAGATAAGAAATTGCCTAATTTTTGATCTTCAGGTGCAATGCTACTAATTTGATTCGGTGCATAAACAATTCGAATAATGTAAACAATCGCAGTCGAATAATGTAAACAAAATTCGCACAGACCCAAGTAAAGTAAACAAATTGAACGATTTATGGAAGATTCCCAATTTCTTTAGCTGGAAAAAACAACTATGTTGTCTTAGATGAGTGGTGGAAGTTATAATTGAAAATTTCTTTTGCTGATAAAAAACCAGCAACAACTATAACGTAAGTTGTGGTCTGTATGTATCTTTTATAAACAGGAGTAATCATGATATCTAAAAAGAGATCATGGCTGCTTGGGATGGTAAGAATGGAAATTAAAGTCATATCAGAAAATTTTGGGTGTAGGGGTGTGCGTGTACTGAAAAGTCTTCAGAAATCCTCTACGGGCTATCGTTTTTTTGATATTAGCGATCATACCTTTTCTGATGTAATCCATATTACTAATAATTCAAGCCTAGGCTACTTTTGTAAGCATGCTTTAGTGAATACCGTACTTTGAAACCATCTCGCTCTCTCAAAACATCTTTCTCTCTCTAGCACACATGTTTGAGGTGGACTTGATCATATACATGCCAGGTTGGAGCTTGGTTGTCTGCTTTATATACTATGAGTATAGTATGGTTGCCTGGAATTATCAGGCTTGTTGTTCAACGGGACTATTAGCGGCGGGCGGGGTGAGGTCGCTTTACTGATCTAACTACTATTCATACCGAAGTGTGATGTTTTGATAATCCTAAGCGTACTTTCTTATCTTCCGAACCAAAATAAATTGTTTATACCTTTCTTAACAAAATTATTTAAAAAAATTTATCTTAACCAAATGACTACGATTCCTCAATCAAGAACTCTCTGTTGAGTAATCATTGTATATGGCGCTGTACCTTGGGCTGATGATATCGAATGTAGCTACCTACAGATTCGGGCTCCGGCTGCAAATAGACACACATTCAGCTAGGAGATAGTGGGCGTAATATGGTAAGGTTACATTTTAATCAAAACTATTTTATTATTTTGTTAAGTAAGGTATAGTGTAGCCTTAGGGAAGGTAAGGAACTAAGCTGTAAATTACTAGAAGACTATTTTCCTGTATGGATAGTAAGTTAGGCTCTATACCATATATAAATTCAATGTTTGGCAGTTTTCTATAAGTATCAATATAGAATATTTTAGAAAGCGGATTCTCAATGCACACAAACACATTTCTGTTTCATGGCTTGGGACGTATGTTCGGGGTTTTGGTATGAGGGATTGAATCGATGTATGTTGTACAATGGATTGAAGGTATATGTTTATATTTGATTGGAGCAAAGTATTCTCACGCCTTCATGATCCAAAGCTTAAATATAACTGAAATTCTTAAAAAATGTTGAATCGATGACTAATGCTGCCGTAATATTGAGAAGGATTTAAGGGTTTAAGAAAAGAAGGTGGTAGTATGATATGTTGATTTGAGGAATATCTTAGATGAGTAGTGGTAGTTGTATGGGTGCAGTAAAAGCCTTATTAACATTTTTTTTTATGATCAGGTGTAATGGCATGGTCAATGTTGCCACTTGAAATCTTTCTAGAGTAGCTTTTTATCGTAGTCCGAAAGTGGTATGCGTAGCCACACCTTATAGAAAATGTAAAATCTTACCAATTTAAAGCTTGGCAGGAAGTTATTGCTATGATATTAATATAGTATGATATATGGAAGTCGTATGGGTGAAGTAAAAACCTAATTTTTGGTGATCTAGTATAATGGAATGACCAGTGTTGCAATATGAAATCTTTCTAGAGTAACTTTTTCGCAAAGTGATCCTTTTCTGGTTAGGCGATGAGAGTTCGACATCAAAAATCTCATGTTATTTCTTATGGAAGTCAAAATTTACTTTTGCAATTATCTTGCTTTAACTCATCATCTGTCTCTCTCTAATATATATGCTTGAGGTGGATTTGGTCATATACTTCCTTGCTTGGAGCTTGGTATTATCAGTTGTTTGTTTGATATGCTATGAATATATATATATATATATATATATATATATATATATATATAAATATGTAGGCTTTAGGTTAAGAGTGGGTTAAATTAAAAGCTTTGATGATAGAAGATAGGGCTATGATATTAAGTAATGGAAGTTGTATGGGAGCAGTAAAAGAATAATTTTTGGTTGTCAGGTGTAATGACATGACTTAGCAGGTAATTTGATATTAACTTTTGCCAAGATCGTGGCGGTAGAGATTGGGTTAAGTTTAGTGGTCCTCGAAGTTTATTTTATG
Organism: Dioctria linearis; assembly: GCA_963930735.1. NCBI lineage: Eukaryota > Metazoa > Arthropoda > Insecta > Diptera > Asilidae > Dioctria > Dioctria linearis. Next base: position 147,727,124 of record OZ005740.1, on the reverse strand, counting down.
GGTGGTGGGTGTGCATAATATAGTAGGAAGCTTTAGTGAATACCATTCTTTTCAACCATGTGACTCTATCAAAACATCTGTGTCGCTGTAACATAAATCTGTGTTCATACTTGAGGTGGTTATGATAGCTTGAAATTATCTTATTGATATTGGTCAATGAGGAATTCCACAGGTTTTGTTTACAATTCGTTATATTTTTTCAGGTCTGGGATTAACAAATATTTTGAGAATAAATTAAGTTAGTTGATGCTTGAAGTTTCTTTTATGTGCGGCGGGTGCGCATAATCTAGTAGGAAGTTTTAGTGAATACCATACCTTTCAACCATCTCGCTCTAACACACAACATCTGCCTCGCTCTAACATACATGCTTGACGTATATATGATCGCTTATATGCCAGCTTGGAGCTATGTGTTATCAGTTGTTTGATTTATATGCTATGGCTGCCTGGAATTATCATGCTTGTGTTGGGCTGGTCTGTATACTTGGTGGATGAGAGCTTTAGCGACAATATGCTATCGTTTACTTGCCAGCTTGGAGCTTGTTGGTATCAGTTGTTTGCTTTATATGCTCTGGCTGTCAGGGGTCATCATGTGTTTAGCTGGGCTGGGTGAATATATATCTGAAAATAGGTCACGTGAAACTGCTGCGATATTGGAGTACTTTCTTCTCAGGTTGAGAGGGGGTTAAATTTAAAGATTTGATGAAAGAATGCGATGTTCTAGATGGCAACAAAATGAAAGTTTATAAGAATTTGGTAACAGTATGTTCTATAAAAAAATCTAATAAGCAGAAGAAAATTGTATAAGAATCTGGTAAGAGTATGTTCCATACAAAATCTAACAGGCAGAAGAAATTTTATAAAAAATCTGGGTGTCTCTATTGAACCACAGGAGACTTGATTTTTCACAGGTTTCCCTGGTAATCAATCTTTTTAAAATTTCGAATGGGATCCTCAAATAAATGATAGTAGTGCAGAGTTATCCATTTGGGAACCTTTTTCACATAGCTCATCAGCTGCTTCATTACTCTAGATATCCATATGTCCAGGAACCTAGAATAGGATGACCTTATACTGTATGGATATAGGCTATAGCTTTACCCAAAACGAATTGCATGAGAATTTGGTTAGTGGTTAGTGTCTTCTTAAATGTGAGACTGTTGAGATAAATATTGAGGAGCTTATAAGAGAATATAATAACATTTTTCTCGATGAGCATAAGAAACAAATTCAAGAATGCTATAACTTTTTAAAATTATATAAAAATATTAAGAAAGTCGAGTCAAAATGTTATGAGCACCTTGTAAGCTGGGCTTGGGCAAGAGATGATGCAACGGATGAGAAGATAATCAATTCAATTTACCGCTCATGAATAAAAACATTCTTTGTCTAATGAAGGATGAGCTGAATGGGAAAATCATGACCGAATTTCTTGTCTTGCGCTCGAAAATGTACAGTCTGCATATAAACGATGGTAAAACTGTAAAAAAAGCAAAAGGAATAAAGGCTAATGTAGTCCAGAGGCATATCAATTTCGCAGACTATGTCGAATGTTTGAATAACAAGCGAGTATTAACTGCTAATCAGAGCTCCATACGATCGCATAACTATAATGTCTACACGATCAACCAAAAGAAGATTGCATTGAGTCCATATGATGGGCGGCTTGAGAAAAAACATTTACACGTGGGCTCGACCTTGACCCTTGACATTACCTTTGAAACCGGAAGGGCGTCAGGTCTTTGGCCTTCATCCGGAAGTGTGTCTTGGAGGCTACAAGATAGACGGCTGAGTACGTTTCACTCGTGTTTTATCGAGCTTTTGATTAAAATGGCACTTATTTTAATTTACATAATTTTAGTTAGTATATCTCCGCCTTAGGGATTTTTTTCTCTTTTTGTTCACCATTCTTTCGTTTGTGAACTTCCTCATTTCAAACGTACTTTTAAGATTTTCTTTCATTATTAGAATATATGTACGTTCAATTCATAATAATTTCATTAGAATTACCTTTAATTTAACATTTATTTGTTTATAATGAATCCATGATTGTATGCATATTTTTTTTGAAAATGTCTTGAGCAAGACTTATAGTCTAGGACTCTGAATTATAACGTAAAAATGAAGTACTGAATGCTTTTATTTCTCCTTTTACTTTCCTGGAACCCTCTCACATGAAGGTCGTCTAGGTCCACTACGCTCTCTCTTTTCAGGTCTACAAGGGATACTGTTCAATATCGCCGAGCAGTATCGTAGGGTGGTTGAGGCAACGGCGGTGGAAGGCAGAACATCTGCGCCTTCCCACGGGATGTAGGTAAGTGATGTAAGGGTCCATTCAGGACCCAATGTGTGCCGGCGTTTTTTTCTTGTAAGTAGGCACGATTTTTTTTTGTATGTGACACGTGGCAGCGGCAGGTTTTCGTGGAACCTCCCCACACTCTCCGCCAATAGCCGAGGCGAGTTATCGTGCCGCCCTGCAGTCAACGCTGTCCGCCGAGTGATCTGTCAGCTCATGCTGGCAGTCGGGACTTCACGTCCAAGTCATTCACTCAACATAGTTCCATAACAAAACTTTTTTCAGTATTAGATTTTCATAGCAATAAGATTTTTGAATTACTTTATATTTACGCTGTCACAAACGGACTGTTTACTTATATTGAGACTGAAGACAAAAAACGATAACGCCCCAGGAGGGCGCTAAACCATGGCTCCGGCCGACGAGCCGCAAAATCTTTATGCCATATTAGACATGAATAACATGCCAAGAAAACTACAAAAAAAAACAACAAAAGGGGAACACGGCTGCTCGACTTTCCGTCCATTCAGGACATATTTGCCGATGCTTTTGCTGTACCGGACCCGAAATACGTTACCGTATCTTTGGCAGATCCAAACAAAAATATCACTCACCTCAATCCATTCGTGGTCTGCAAGTTCATCGAACACGCAGCCCCGGAAGCGAGATCATGCGAGGCTCTTCGAGAGGGAAGCTATCTTGTCTTCCTCCCATCCAAAGCGGAGAAGAAAAAATGGTAAAAAGCCTGAAAAAAATCAACGAACATGATGTTAAGGTAGAGTACCACGGTAGACTAAACTCCTCCAAAGGTATCGCCTTTGCCTCGAATTTAAAACACCTCACTGAAGCAGAGATCCTAGAAGGACTTCAAGAAAAAATTAAATCAATAATGGAAGTAAGACAAATGACACGTCCTGGAAACTCCCAAGCCGAAAGAACTCCCACAGGAGCGCTACAGCTAACTTTCGACCGTTTCGCCCCCCCCCCCCCCCCCCCATCCTCTATTGTATGCTGTTTCGAGCACTTGCCGGTTTGGAGGTGGTATCCCACGCCTTTGAGGTGTAGGAAATGTCACGAAACCACTTGCAAAAACACTCCCAAATGTGAAGATTGCGGCAAATCCAAGGCAAAGGAAGAACCTGATCACGTCTGTGACAGAATCTTCTGCATTGGATGCAACAAGGTAGGAGATCAGTCCACCCTCGACCGCAATTGTCCAAGCTTTGAACGTGAAAAAGCCATATTGAAGATTCAAGTAGAACAGCACATTACACGCTACGAAGCCAGAAAAAAGGGGTACTGAATGTACGGTGACCTTGCTCCGGTCGTCAAAAGCCAGAGTAGGATCACACCAGGACTGACTTTCGCAGACGCAGCTAAAAACACCTCAACAAACATGACGAATATTCAGGAAAAGACCCCAACTACATCCAACAGCATCACCCAACACTTCTGCAAACAAACCCACAACTTTTACAAATACCAATACAGTACAAAAAAAACTTACTGCAAAGCACAAAACTCAATACAGCCGAATAACATACCAGAAACCACAACAACCATACACACTACAGCACAAATGCATAACCAAAATAAGACACAAAGCACTGTGGCCGATGCAAGCCACTTCATGGTAAAAATTGTATTCCCGACAAAATCTCAAAACTCATTTGGGACCGGCTCCCCAGAATATGCCAATCGTCTAGTCTCCCTCTCTCTGGAAGAGATTAAAGAAACCATTGGAGATAAAAGTGCTGTCCGCCAACCGAAAATCGCCTCTCTCACAACTAGAAGAGAAAGTAGTGAATCGACAGCGCTACAGATGTCTGATGCTGACTCAGACGTGACAGATGCCTTGACCATCTCCTCTTACACAGATGTTCCTTTCATCAGAAGAAGCACTAACTAGGGCTAAATAACTCTCACCTCCCCTCCCCATGAGCAATGTAAACAAAGGATCGCAGCACCATTTTAAGGATCTAAAGGTCCTACAATGGAACGTCAGCGGATTCTACAATAACCTGGGTAGTCTTCAGCTATTCACGGCAGAGCAAACGCCCTCCATCATGGCGATTCAAGAGACTCACCTCCCATCCACGTCCACCTCCCTACCCGTCCAATTCAAAGACTACAACGTCTACCTTAACAACATCCACCCGAATCGCAGAGGAGGTGTTTCCGTGCTAGTAAGCAAGGACATCCCTCTGCTCAAATCCACATAAAATCCCCCCTTGCTGCAGTTGCAGCAAATATTAAAACTAGCCCAGAAATAAACGTGATTTCCATCTATGTGGGGAATGGGGACGGAATCAGTGCCAGGATCCTAAACTCCATTGTGGAGCAGATCCCCGGTCCCACTTTCCTCTTGGGCGACTTTAACGCGCATCACCCGTCAAACGAGATCGCGAACTGGTTGCTGGGTTCGGACTTAGTGCTCCTCAATAATGGATCTCTTACAATCCTGAACACCCGCATATTGACTTCTCCTTTTCCCCACCATCCCTCGCCACAATAAATCAATGGCAAGCTTTGGACAACCCCAAGGGAAGCGACCATTTTCCCATCATTCGTAGCCTGACAAGAGCTCTTCCATGCGGGTCTCACATTGCGAGATATGCTGAACGTCGCGTAGACTGGCAATTGTTCCAACTTAAAGTGAATGAATATCTAAACTCGCACCCTGAAAATAGACAAAGATTCAGCTAACGACGCAATCCCTATCACTAAAAGAGCCCGTGGCTAACTGCACATGTTCAACAGCTCGTGGAGCGTAAGGACGCCGTATGGAAGAAGTTTCAAAGACTGGCAAGTAACGAAAACGTAATAAAATACAGGAAAGCAAACGCCCTCATGCTCAGGGAAATAAAAATTGTGAAGAAACAGGCCTGGCAAGACTTTGCCGGCAGCATAAGTGCAGACACCCCAATGAGCGAAAACTGGCGTAGGGTTAGAGCCATCTGTGGGCGTCCCTCCAGGGAAGGCATCATAGGCCTTAAAATAGGTGATGCAGTGGTTCTGGATCCTGCGCTAGTGGCTAATCACCTTGCCTCACATTTTGCCCAATACTCGAGCAATAATCAACAAGCACCAAATTACAGAAACCTTTTGGGGCGGTGTGGGAGTGCATGTTCCAGAAACTGAGTGCCGCGCCCCCCTACACCCCTAGAAGATCCCTTTTCCATCCTGGAAATTAAAGAAACTCTTAATTCATTCCAAGGTGGGGTTAACGCGAACCACGTTAATGCAACATCAGGGGAGAACCTTGCCATGCAAGTTCATTGCTATGCAATTCTTCTCTCAAGACCGTCCGTACGTGACATACAGTCACATCCTGCCCGAGGTGTTCCTGCACAGGCAAATGGAGTCATCCCCTGGGGTGAGCCAGATGCCTGACTGAATACGGCGGATCTAGAGAGGAAAACTCGATAAAACCCGCAATCCCAGGTGTAAACAATCGTGCCTATTGGATGAATGGCACTGCGTGAGTGTGTCTTATAACGATGAACTCTGGATACCAGGCGACCTCCAGTTTAAACTTAGCCTTCCCACGGTATACGAATCTCTGCCGTGGGTGACTCTATTTTCTTCGTAACTCGTGGGAACTACATGGAACACATTATAGTTACTAAAGAGGGTGGTGCCCTTCCCAATGTACCAAAACCAGGCAGCTACTATGCCTCAAATAGTAGACGGGAAAGACGACCTGCTCATGGAACAGGACTTCGAAGGTCTCGAAGGTCTAGCGGAGATTATGCGAGAAGACTGTACTCTCTCAGATGAGGACGTCGAGCTGATCTCACAGCCGGACCGTGAGAATAAGAAGAACCATGAAGAGCTGGTCGTAATTTAACCCTCTATATCTGGTGAGGTGAAACCAGATGATCCTACAGGAATTCAGAGCTCCGCTAAGGACTCAGAAGGATCCACTGGGAGCTCTAAAGTATCTGATAAGGATACAACAGGCCAGAAAAAGGATTCAAAACCTAAAAGTCGGAAGATGAGTGAAGCCGCTAAGAAACGGTTTCAGTGGCTGGTGAAACACGGGCACAGCTCAACTGAGGCCCGTGAGCTAGCTATGAAGCCGATGCCAGTGAAGGAGACCGATAAAGGAACCAAACGGAATCGCTCCGAGGACTCTACTCCTAAACCTACACAGGTGAAGAGGATGAGGACTCAACAAGGGGAAGAAGCAGAAAGGAAGCAGGAGCACTCCAAAGAGGAAATAGCTCCCAAGTCCCTGTCCTACAAACAAATAGTTGCAGGAGTTAAAATGGGAATCCTCTCAGCGAACTTCCCTGAAAAAATGCTCACGGCAGAGCAAATTATATCTGTCCGTAAGGCTATCCTGCGCAAAATACTGGAGATGGAGAATGACCGACTCAAGCCGGCATTGCTTAGCTAAGTGCTAGATCAGGATGGCTAGTTCTCACCTGCTCTGACAAGGCTACCTCGGAGTGGCTAAAGCAGATAGTGGATGAGATAACACCATAGGAAAATGCCAAATTAAGGGGCGTAGAGGAATGTGATATTCCTCGTGCAAAGATCCCGGTTGGCTATTTCCCTAAAGTACAGAGATGCCTGCTGACGAGTTACTGCGTTACGTAGGTGCCCAAAATCATGAGCTCAAAGTAGCTGAGTGGAAGGTCTTAAGGAAAGTGACTGAAGGGGTTGTCTCACAAGTCACTCTCTCAGTGGACCACTGCTTTGAGTTACTACAAGCAGGATATCGAACAGGAAATCAGCCACAACCCAGTAAATTTTCATTTTTATGTACTACAGCGCTTCATAGTAATCGAAGCGAGGACAGACCTCATAAGGTTTGGCTAAAAATTTTAGTATGTGTTTATAGAAATTATTTCAAAAGTTCATGTGAGCAATATCGCACAGAAGCCTCGTTGCTATCAACGAGATGTCAGTTAAAAAGCCCATTATGCTGCATATTGAATTCACAGCTTTCTACGATTAATTTCGCGTTATCAATCGTCTTAGGCTATGCAGTGAACTAGGCCTCATAAGAAATATTTTTTAAATTTTTCATATTACTCATCGAACATTGTACCACCAACGTTATCTCTGTTGAATTTTGTTAAATAGTCCGTTGGTGGAAGAAAAGGAAATCTTTGGACGGTTCTTCCGGGTATCAATTATTTTCTGATTGCAGGGATGCTAACATCTCTTCAGGATGCCTTCATGGAGGAGCGACATTTTTTAAGATAACGTTGATGGTTCTAATTTTAATTACGCGGCTCAGAGATTTCCTTGATGGGCTAATAGATGTGACATGCTTCGGGGGTGAATATGAGAGCACAAAAAAAAACAAGATCAAAATGTATTTCAGCAAAAAAATAATAATAATAAAGGAATTAATATGAGCCAGTAAAGGAGCTTGTCTTTTCTCTCTTTCCTCCATCCGAGGCTTTTCTCTCTCTACTCCATACAGGTGAGGACACATAGGGACATCGCAAATCTACTGCCAATGATGTCATGGGCGGCCGAGGACCGCAAAAGGATCATGCTATCCGATCCTAGGATACTCTGTAGGTGAGTGGTGTACGTGGTCGCCTCCGGGCCAGTGTTTAGCGTGTTGTTTTTGCAGATCCCCGTTTTTTTCGTTTAGGCACGATTTTTATTTTGTTATGACAAAGTGACAGGCAAGTATTTTTCTTTTGTGAACCCACCCCACACTCTCCGCCAAATAGCCAAGGTGCTATCGTCCCGGCCTGCTACACTGTCACTGGGTGAGCTGTCAGCTATTGCTGGCAGATTAGACTTTACGTGCTCCAGCTCTCACCTTTTTCTTTAGTTACATAACAAATGGCGGCCAACGTGGCGCAACACCATCTGGAGTACCTTAGACCTCTTTACTTGGGACTGAGACTCTGACGATTGGAGGCTTTGGCTTTTAGCTAATTGCTTGATTCAGAGCCTCACATCCAGTGAAGATGGAATAAACATTCGACTTAATTATGTGTATTTCGATTGACTCTTCGGCTGTATTTAATGTAAGTATCCAAGTGTCGTAAGCAATGGAGGCTTTGAATTTAGGTAGGAAGTCAAGTCCTAAAATTGCATCTGCTTCGATGGCTAGATCGTTGTCTACGATTTGGAATAAGTGTTCGATCGAAAATTGATCGTTGAAAGTTAGAGTAGCGTAGGTTGATTTTCTTGTATTATCTATGACACCTTGTATGATACAAGTATTTTTAGGATATGTATTAAATTAATATATATATATAAATTGTGTTGGTCGGCGCTTATTTGGCCCCTTTTAAAAATTGATATGTCTGCTCCTGTGTCGACTATAAATGTACATACTGAACTACACATATCTACGTACACTTTTACGAAATTAGTGAGAAAGATATTTTACATGTGAACTCTTAGTTTGTTTGTGAGATCTCCCCCAAACCGATCGGTTTCGTCTTCGGATTGGGGGGCTTGGTATTCCCCCGAATCATAGAGTCGAATTCTTCTGTTACTTTGTTGATTTCCATTATTCCACTGAGGGTGACGGTAATTATTTTGGTTCGGATTCCGGTAATTATTCTGGTTCACGTTTCGGTAAATATTCTGATTTGAGTAGTTTCTTTAGTTTGAATAATTATTTAGGTTCATTATATGGCCGGTATTAGTGAAACTTTGGTTCAGCTGCCTTGGCCATCTGTTCCTATTAAATCTTCCATTGTAATTTCCCCTGTATTGGGTTTGAGTTAAATCCAAATCTTTGCGGTTGCCTATTCGGTAGTGCAATATGTTATTCTGTTGTGGTTTATCCACTGCAACTGACTTTGCCGTAATCTCAGTTAGAGTTGTGAGATTATTCGCCTTTAGGATCAATTCCGTATCTCTGTTACATACGTTATTAGCGAACGTCTGGATGGAAAATTTTTCTGCCAAACTCTCGGCTGATTTTTTCCGCTGCCTTGACGGGTCTCGACTTGGGTAGAGAAATCAGTAATTTTTCTATTGCCTTGCTGGCACGATCTTAATTGTGCTAGTAGTGTTTTAGATGAAACTTTCACAGAAAATTTCCTTATCAGTTTATCTTTAATTAAGGGTTTAATAAAAACTTTATGCTATGTCCATGCAATATTTTTAATTGTTGTCAGTATCCGCTGCTAGTGGTAATTCTACGTGCTGACGAAGTGTGGAGAAGCTTATTACAAGCAGATCTCCTTAGAGAAGCTCAGACAGTGTTATGGTCGTAGCATTATGCTACGCTGGGACTAGGAGCGCCATGAAAGCACGGACTCTATCTGTATGGACGGAGCGGCTATATACACCGAACGCGACCTAATAAACTTCATCGCGCCAGATAGAAAAGGTGGCGGAAAAGAAAAAAAAGAAGAAGATTCTTTTTCCGCCTTGTCAGATTGCACCGAACGGACGAACATTGTGTCGAAGTGAAGTGAGTAAACTAAAAGTAAGATTTTTGTTACCCGAAGTAATTCATTAGAACAAAAGGCGAGCATATTAAATAAAGAAAATATAAAAATAAAACTGTGAACACAAATAAGAACGAAAGGTGGAATCCTTCTTTTACAGGATTGAATGGTAAGAATAGACCTAGAGAAGTGAAACTTGTTCCGAATAACAATTTCTCATAACTTCCACAGATTGGGGCACCTGGTTCAGCAAACACGCTTCAATTGCAAGCCCCTTTACTAGCGGGACTCCCAAAAGAAAAAGGAGCGTTGCTCTTTACCACAGAAGCACGCTTTTAAAAATTGAGGTTAGACCACCGACACAGGCGGGTATAGCGGTACAGCTCCCGTTATCTGCAACCAGCTCAAGAGCAATGTTGGACACCCGACATTAAAAGAAAATTCAGGTTTTTATTAGCATAAAAGAAAATTTTTCCACCGTCGGTCAAGAAAAAGTGCAAGTAAAGCAGACCGAGTATTATTCTCCAAACGTGCCAGAAGCCCCACGGCTCTGCCAATTCCAAAGGCAAATACTCGAAAGGAATTTCTACCTGTGCACGAAAAGCACTAACGCTATACGCGAACTAATACATATCTGGACAACCAAGCCTATGTGGAATAACGCTAATCTCGGACATTCCTACAAATAATTAGTTTAAGAGTTCAGTAAGATATTTTTAGGTCTTGGCAGGACGCATGACTCTTATTGTTCCGATGTAGTTTACACCAATATTTCAACGATTTCATTTCCTACGCGTGACATATTAAGCAATTGAATGAACTTCTGCTCCTACGCGACATAACGCGAGATTTTCTGAAATGAGCAACGAAATTTCATACGCAGACTTCATTTGATTGCAGAGAAAAAAAACTATAAGGGGAGAAAATGCTAATATAGAAAGAATTTAACATTTCTCTCTAATTTAACTCACCATAGATTATTTTAGATCAGAACAGTCTGAATCAGAATTGTGTGAACCATTTGGGCAAGGACTCTTATAAATCAGTTTCATTTACAGCATACGTCCGATGAAGCGCTTCACTCCGGCGGATAGCAAACGTGAGTACAACAATTTTTATATAAACTTTTAGAATATACATATACACATATTTATTACTGGTGCGCCCAGATTGGTGAGACAGGACTCCGAATTTTTGTCTTTACAAATGTATATATATATATATATATATATATATGTATATATAATACATAGAGATACATACAGTAGGCTTGAGGTAATGTTCAGTTGGTTCTCCAAGGTTGTGGGCACATAAGACGACAAACTAAACGAAATCTTTATTCAATTAGTGGTCCAGCTGTGGTTAGCACCTCACTTTGAAGTGCCTGTACACGCGTCCTTACAATTTAAAGGCCATAATTAGTTCGCAATCGTGTTCCAAATGACAACCTGGGGGAAAGAAGTGAACACGGTTCAAGTTTATTTTCTTGTCGTCGTACGGTGCTATGCCTTACGTCAGTTTGTGATCATCTAAGAAATTGTCAGTTTCGCTCTGCTATATTAAATTTATCTAAAAGTTGTGACATATTAGCCTATAGCATTATTATATCCAACATATTGAGGCATATTAAGGCATATTTTGTATTTTGTATATTATTATCTATTAGTATATAGCATTACTGGACTGAATATAGCTGGATAAAACTTTGTGCTTTTAATAGATTCTTGCTTCTATTAATATAAGTTCTAGCTGTACTATTCTGTCCATCATTCTAGTTATAAGGTTTTCTAAGTAACTTAAGATAAATTGCAGGGACCAACTGGCAAACTTATGTCTGAAATCTTATGTAGACTCATAGTGCGTTTAGTATTACACCATTACGAAGTGTCTAACTGTTTTCTTATGAGATAGGACTAGCGTTCATGGTTAAATTATATGCAAAATACATACGTTGTCATGTTTAAAATGTTTCATGAAGTCATTTAAAGGGTTTTAATTCCTTTCTCACTCTCCCGGAGCCCTCTTTAGGTGATGGCAGTGATGCCAGATTGGGCGCTTTTCCGCAAATTGGGCTATATTTTTACAAAATCTGCGCTTCGATTTTCAGCAAAAGCGCCGAACGCCCAATTGGGCGTGACACTGTTTGTAGAATGGACTATGGGTTTTATTCACATTAAATGATACTTGGATATCTCATTCTAACTAAATAGAAGAGGGTGGGGCTAAGTATTTCGAGACCCGTATAATATGCAAGTATACAGGCAATTTTCCGTCTACTGCGTGCAATGTTTAAAAGACAAGTACCGAGGTACTGGTCAGTTCGTAAAGAAATTTTGAGAGCATACCGCATGTTTTGATTAGCAGTGCAGGACGATCTCATCAGGACAGCAATGAAACTCTGAATTGCCTGCTGTCTACACTATAGTGTACTCAGATGTCCAAAAGCTGGTGGTGGATATATAAAGATTTATATAAAAATATAAATGTGAAAAATATGGAAAATGGATTTTATTCACATTAAATGTTTCTTGGACATGTCATTCTAACTAAAAAAAAAATAGTTTGGAATTTAATTAAGGTTATATTTTATATTTGTTCAGAAAATGTTCAGTTCACAGCAAAAACAAAAGCATATATTGTTATGCAAGTGAGTGATTGACATCGGACGTAAAGTCCAGACTGCCAGCATGAGCTGACAGATCACTCGACGGACAGCGTTCACTGCAGGGCGGGACGCTAGCTCGCCTCGGCTCATTGGCGGAGAGTGTGGGGAGGTTCCACGAAAAACCTGCCGCTGCCGTCAGCCATAATCAAAAAAAAAATTCGTCGTGCCTATAAACAAACAAAAGCCGGCACACATTCGGTCCTGAATATGTATACCTGCATACCATCCTCGAAGGCGCAGATGTTTCGGCCTTACTGCATGCCCCAACCACCCATTTGACACAGAGGGCAGTTAGTTTACAGTGTCCCTAATTGACCTCAAAGGAGAGAGAGTAGCGGACCTAAACGACCTTCACGTGCGAGGGCTCCAGGATATGAAGGAAAAATTAAAGCTTTCAAAGATTCATATCTACGTTATAATTGCCAGATTAACAAAAAAACTTCATCACTCCCACGTCGTTCAAACTTAGATCTAAATCACCCAAGGGACATGAGCCTAGCGATACGTATGTGTCACAACACGTTAATATTTAGTTAGTGTTACACTGTGATATGTTATCTTTAATAGCAAACAATCAACTCATGTCTCTATATATTATCTTTAAGCTCTTCAGGACTTATTATAATGCTTCAAAACAGCTCTAGGTATATTATTTCCTGCTTCGCTGACAATTTGTGAACTGTTCCTTCACTCGGGATTCCGACTAACTAACATGACTGACTTTATACGCCTAATATGGGTTCCGTATGAGAATTCCCAAATTCTATTTAAATTCTAATAGCTAATAACAACAAAAATTCTTTGCTTAGTTAATGTTAGAAATCATATAATGGATCATGATAGGGAATGGTTACAGCTCCACAGAATCCAGTAAAAGCATTTAAAAGATACTAACATCTACGTATATATTTCGCGCTAACCGAACAGTCTATTGAATTTCCTTGAGGGGAATTTTATTCATTTCCTCCCTCTCTTTTCCTTTTCTTATAAATAAATTTGTTTTTAATTGAATAAAAATTAATTGTTACAAAAAGTCCGCTAAGAAAATATATCTGCGTACCTAATTGTATAATTTAATGCATTTATAGATGATAATACGTTTTTTTTAAAAATTTCACAAAAAAATCTTACAGCAGTCTTGGCTGCAATCTCTTAGAACGAACGATTCCTTTTGTTTTCTTTGTTATATAGTTATATAGTTATTGATTGTGTATATAATTCTTTAAATCATTTTGTTTTCTGTTAATTTGTTCTTCCCTGTTTTTTTTTTTTAATTATTGATGAAAGGAGTAACATTGTTTCATACTATTCGATCCGAAGCGTGCGACGAGCATAACTCTACAATAACCTAATTCACTTACATGCTCCTAATAAAATTTCCTCCTGTCGATTGTATTTAACCATTTACCTTAGGTTTGATCCTTAACTACATTTTATATATATACCTACATACTACATTGGACGAAAAAAGAGAAATGGTTTTTGATGTACTCACCATTATGGTTTCATATTTCAGTCTTTTGTTGATAGCTATCTCGAAGAGACCTCCTAGAGTCGCCGCACTGGATATATTGCTATTAGACCAACGTTAATACAAATGATTTTTCTTAGTTCGTCCAGAATCTATATTTAAAACTAGGACTTTTTTACACTTGACAGCACACGAAAATGGTGTTGACCTACGGCGAAAAATCTGCAAATTGTAACTCCGTAGAGCTTTGTGTATCTTAGGAACGGTTTACTTCTTTATGATATTTACTATAAAACTAGCCTTATTAGACACTCATCCTTAAAAAAATCATAATTCTCACTTGTATTTTACTTAGTAAAACGCTTGTTGTTGTTTCATTGTGTTGACTGCGCAAAGCATCGCAACCTTTTAGTAAACTCACAGTGAGTTCTGGTAGTAGTCCGCCTGTATCGTCAGTACCATCGGTCAGAAGAGCTGATTCCAATTCATGATTGAATATCTAGGCGACCAATAAAAGTAGAAACCATTTATATGTGCGTTTTTCAATCCTTTGAAAACTTCACTGTCATCCCCAGCCTGTAACGGCTATAATCTCTCTATTAGAAAAAAATATCTATTTTTTTTTCTTGGGGGTTAATCATTCATTTTTGGTCAGTCTCATTTTAATCCAGACTTTGATTAAACGACAAATTTGTTTTCTTAATGTAAAGAAGGAAGAGAGGAACTAATTTCGTTTTCGCATCGAAAATTCAAGCGGAAATTAAATTTAAAACTCAACAAAAAAAAAAAAAAAAACAAAAAAAAATGTATTTTTCTGCCCCTCAGAAATCACGCATTAAATGGGCTTTGTTAAGAAAAACTGCAACAAAGTGCAATTCGAGAGGCACTTCCGATCACCCAAAAAAAGGTGCTGATCGATACAGTGCAATGCACTTTAGAACATTTACCTCGTATCGCTTCTTTGGGGAATCAAGACATGCGACGATCGAGATCCTCACATTTTAAAGTGAGTCGTTAGAAGTAAGAAATTCTCCGGGAACAGCTCAAGCCTCTGAATTTGGGGTTTTTTTTTGTTTTTAACTGTCGCTCATCTAAACCTGGCACGCGGCTAGCATTTTATCATCAAAGTTAAAATAGTGAAGTGAAAGTACTAAAATCGCACGAAGTACCAGAATAAATTCGGTTGTGGTTTTGAATAAATACCGGAATTCGAGCTTTGTGCGTGTGTGTAAAAGTTTACAAGATTTCCAGTACTAGTAGACGACACAGGAAGTTCATCAAAATCAATTTGTTTTGTGGTTGCACCCAACTATCACCAAGCGTGATATAAGCCTCCTTTCTGAGCTATAAGGTGAGGTGAAATTACTTTTCTGTCGAGAGTGTAATTCCTCAGTGAAGTTTTTCTTTACTATATACATATACCAGGAGACAGAGTCTGGACCGGTACTGTGGGAATCCAAGAAAGCAAAATCGGCAGTGAAGTGCGCCGGAACTTACCTGAGACCAGATTTCGCACCCACCTACCTGAGCATTCAAGCTTTCTCAGATTTATTTCTCTCCACGGATCAACCGATCTGCTAATCACCGTCGCGGGAAGATAGGGGATCAGTTAGGGAACGAGAAGGAAAAGAAGAGGGAAGGGAAGGGCAACAACAGCAACCCGAATATTCCCTTTGGTTTTTTTTATTTTATTTTTTTTTATTTTTTTTTTTTTAGCAAAATTCACCAGGTCGCTGAAGCGCTTCATCGCCGGGGGATTGTTATGTAAGTACGCACTTATCATTTGTGTAATAAGAGAATAGTCGGGTGTTTTTTTTGTTTTTCTCTTTTCTTATCTTCGCAGAGCATATATAGGCTATAACAGTGAAATTTTCATTCTGAGTTTTTTTTTGCGCTTTATTTATAATGTGTAACATATATAGGTACTGTCATATAGCGGAATGTTTTCAGTTTTAGGTTGATTTGTCATTGAATATTCGTGTATGGAGTTAATAGTGTAATGTAAAGGTTCTTTTTATTTTTTTTTTCCTGAATTTAGTCTATATGAGAGCATAATTT
Source organism: Dioctria linearis (assembly GCA_963930735.1). NCBI lineage: Eukaryota > Metazoa > Arthropoda > Insecta > Diptera > Asilidae > Dioctria > Dioctria linearis. The sequence goes on along the minus strand of OZ005740.1, from coordinate 147,711,249 downwards.
TTTTTATGGGTTTACTTTATAATAGTGCAAAGATTTCTTTTTTTTTTGTTTTTATTATCGTAAGTGGTTTTCTTCTTTCCTAAATCTTTTTTTTCCCTCAATTTCTTTGATATATAGATATGTAACCCGAACAGCAGAAAAATTTTAATATCTAGATATATATGTACCTACAATTTTTTTTGTATTTTTTTTTTTGTCTTTGAGTTCTAAATAAAATAACATGGCAATAGGCTAAATAATAGTTTTCGTTTGGTGCTGGGTCCAGTTGGGGTTTTGGGAAGATCGAGATGCCAGGAGGCGGATGTAGTTGGCAATCTCTCCTTGAGTTTGGTGAGTGGGGCAGTGGGATGAGTTTCGAGTAATAGGGAGGGTCCTATCATTCAGAGTGGGGTCCGTATTCCTATATTTCAGTTTTTTTTCTTTTCTCTTGTTTTCTTCCTATTTTAATCATTCTTCTAGAGCGGTACAGTAAACGGTGGTTGAACAGCGAGCAAGAACTTACCCCAGCCCTGAGCTTGAGCCGGCAAGAAGCCTGTACCGTGCTCGCCTAAAGATCAACCTCCATTGTCCCTCAACAACCTTAAAAGGGACATAAAGTAGCCATGACCAGTCATCTGCCTCGCTGAGTTGAGTGGTCGAGAAGCGGTCACGCTGAGAGGTATATATGACTGGCCGGAAGGTTACAAATATGGCGCCCAAACACAAGCACAATTTTCTACAGTTTACAAACGAATGGGTTTTTTTTTTTGTTGCTGTTTACTTTTACGAGTTAAAATATCAACTGAATATAGTTGCGCTATATTCACAGCGTCAATCTATTAGGTTGTTCGTTTAGAGATTAACTCTGGCTTCTTTAACACTTTTGCAGTCTTAAGTGCTCGTGACAATGCTTTCGCTAAATGGTTAGGATATTCCTCACTGTAGGTTTCGCCCTTATGTTCGATCGGCATTAGCGACTCTTAGTGATTTTGTAAAATCCTCGTTAGAGAAGGCTATTCATATTTTTCATGTATTACACTTTTTTTTTTATTTTTATTGTTGACAACATTTCCGTCAAGTAGTTGATATGTGGCCTTTGAAGGTTTCCCTGCTTGATGTTTGATATGTGTTGTCATTTGTTAAATAATTATTTCTGGAAAAATTATCCAAACGCATACTCCGCCAGGCGGGCTGTTAGATTGAGCAGATTAGTATTGTCTATTAGCCCCGCTAGTGGAAATGATGTCGATTACGGCACTTCTCATTTACATAGGAGAAAACTTGGATCACTCACCACTGACTCATCAAACCCTTAAAACCTGAACTAAATGAACCGTGTCACCAAACGAAGAAATATTAACCACAATTCAATTCAGGAAATCTACTTTTTTTATTATTATCGAATTTTCTTTATACATATATATATAAATATACAAGTACACGTTTGTTGGAAGCTAAAGAGCCAGGACATCTATTTTATTGGCCCAGAATCTGCTGTCATAATTCTATTATTTTACAATATACTGGTACGTTTTTATCTCTAATTAACTGTACTTATTTTCGCATTTCTATTGAACTTTAATTTTTCCTCTAAATTATTTGTTGGTTTTGATTTGTTTAATAGTACTATTTTTTTTTTTCGTTGCCTTTCGTTCAACGTACTAATATAGTTCTTTTCCTACCCGTAGTTAAGCCGAAGCTCACTCTGCTGGCGATCTAAGCATTATATTCCTTTTTTTTCTTTTTTTTTTTCTCTTTCTTGTGTTTTTTATAGGTATATCTTTAGTCTTTATTGGTTATTCGGTATAGTTATAGTGTCATCGTTCCTGTATGGTAACAAGATTAGACAATCTTTATACAGTCGAAAACAACGAATACCTTATTGCATTTTATCTTACTTCTACTGATTTTATTTTAGTATACGCATACATATATATATAATTTTTTTTTTTCTTCTCCATTACCTTCAATTGCATTCCTTGATAACCTAAATATCTTTGTTCACCTCATATTTTAATATATATTTATATCCATAACTCGTTTACCTTTCGCATTTACTAACAATGGATCCCAAATTCCTATTAGAGGACGAACGCAATGTTGAGTATAAGGTCAGGGGCCTAGATATAACCGATCCCGAAGCCTCTACCAAACTTAGAGAATTATTAGATTTAGAGGCATCGTTTCCTGGTCGAGCACCAACGGTTATGCACGATCCTTCCGAGGCGGGAAGTGAGCTTGAGATTTGTAAAGAAAAGCTCGCCTTGCTAACTCAGCTAATTAAAGAGAATAAAGTCCAAACTCATGACGATTATCAACGCGTGAGATGTCGATTGAGTCACCTAAGTGGGCGAGCTATACGCTTAGCTGGTTCATCAACAGATCATTCACAAGAGGCCACTGAACAAGTATCGGCCCTATCCGAGCTTATTAAGGAATTCATGAAAATTAAGATTCCTCCTCGTAGGAATGCCTCTGAGAACCAAAAGCCCCAAGCCCTTGCAGGAGCAACTAGTACTCCAGCACCAACTAACTTTGAGACAAATGTCGAAGGAGCTGAGGCTGCGAATGTTGGGACAGGTGCAGTCCGTCGACGAATTCAGTTTCCTAGAAGTGTGACACTTCCACCTCTGTCGATAATCGGGAATACAGCTGGGGATCTAGGAAGGTCTCCTAATCAGTTTTTGAGCACAACTACGAATCCTCTAAATTACACAACCCTGACGCCTCGAATGGGCAATCAGAGTGAACCCTTATCAACAACTCCCTTCCCTACTGAACAAAATCGCGGTAGCAACCCTAGCGGGAATCAATCCAATGCCCACTTTCAGTACAGCGGTCGCCCAGAAACTTCAAGCTCTCCTCATTGGCAGCCAAGGCTACCAAAATGGAAGATATTTTTTAACGGGTCCCCAGAGGGCCTTGACGTCACCGAATTTGTCTTTCGACTAGAAATGCTTTCCAAGGACGATAACTACCCGCTGGATCGTTTAATTGGCATTTTGCCAAATTTCCTCTCAGGTACGGCTGAAAGCTGGCTCTGGGTTTACAAGCGCAAATATCCCGATACGAGCTGGCAGGGTATGAAGACAGCCCTACTCGAGCGATTCGGGAGCTATGTCTCAGAAAGAGAAACGCGAAGGGCCATTGAAACAAGAAGACAAGGCCCGAAAGAAACGTTCAATAACTTCCTGCTGGACGTAGAACGACTTAACGGTCGGCTTCGAAGACCATTTCCTGACAGAGAGCTACTCGAAATTGTCCGAGAAAACATGGACCCAGCTCTGCAGAGTGCCACTACCACGACAATATTCAGATCAACGGAAGAGGTGAGAATTATCTGCCAGCGGCTAGAGAAATTGTGGGCTAGATCTGGGCACGATCCTCGACAGCTGACTATGGCTCGTACTTCCCGAAATAGAGCGCAGATCGAAGAACTAGAGGAGGTAATACCCTTGTCAGACTACGTTGATAATGACATTGACCCACAAGTAGCAGCGCTTACGCCAGTGCTAAGGAGAAATACTGCTAACCGCGCTTCGTTTGATATATGTTGGAACTGCCGAGACTTAGGCCACAGATATCAAGACTGTTCAAAGGGTCATCTTGGGATATTCTGTTACGGTTGCGGACGTCCTGGCGTGCTGAAGCCAAACTGTGGGACCTGTTTAGGCCGCGCGGTAAACAAGACCCTGAACGCAGAGCGAGCTGGGGTCATGCGTTCGGGCCATACGACCAGTTACCCCAGTGCCAGAAGAGTAGAAGCAGCCACCAATACCGAGCCTGCAACTCATCGTTAGAGGATGGGCATGCTTTATCGACCTTGCTACCCACTTTATCCCTTCCCCACTTAGCATCAACCCAATCAACCCAAACTCTCCAATTGGACATAGACACACCCAAAATAACTCCTGAGGAATCCCTTCGCTCTCGATATATCGCTTCAAGTCGGCTGCGTCAGCTTAGATCTCGGAAGTACTGGAAATCCAAAAAGCTGCTTCGTAAAGCAGTATCCGCCGCTATTCAGCGTGATGGAGAGGACCATCGTCCATACGTCACAGTACAAATAGCTGAAGAAAATATAGTTGGTCTGCTTGACAGTGGAGCTTCTGTTAGCATGTTGGGAAAACACTCTCTAGAATTTCTGCGTAAGAATAATCTTAGTTACAACCAGAGTCATTCATATGTTCGCACAGCGGATGGCTCACGGAATTCTATCATTGGTCACATAAAGTTGCCCGTCCGTTATGCTGAGAAAACAGAAACCATCCATTTTCACTCAGTGCCCAACTTACAACAGGAACTTTACTTAGGAATTGATTTTTGGGATGCTTTTGGCATTACCCCTGCTGTAAGAGATTCCCTGGATATTGATAAAACCACGAAGATCCATCCTCCGCAACACACCCTCACGCTAGAGCAAAATGCCCAACTGGAAGACCTCAAACATCAATTTCCATCCTTTTCGAAGCATGGCCTCAAGCGTACAAAGCTGTTGGAACACAACATCGACGTAGGAGATGCTCTACCAATAAAGCAACGTCACTATCCGGTATCCCCAGCAGTTCAAAAGCTGTTATATGAGGAACTGGACCGAATGTTAGCCATGGACGTTATCGAAGAGAGTCAGAGCTCCTGGAGCTCTCCAGTGGTTCTCGTGAAAAAGTCTAATGGGAAGGTGCGACTGTGTCTAGATTCTCGCAAGGTAAATTCTGTTACCAAGAAAGATGCTTATTCACTACCATTGATAGATGGACTCTTAGGTCGCCTCCGGGAAACCAGATATATCTCAAGCTTAGATCTGAAAGACGCATTCTGGCAGATACCACTCGCAGAGTCCGCTCGTGATAAGACTGCATTCACAGTTCCTGGAAGGCCTTTATATCAATTTAAAGTCATGCCGTTTGGTCTGTGCAATGCCCCTCAAACTATGTGTCGCCTTATGGACCGGGTAGTTCCTCATCAATACCACGATCGAGTATTCGTCTACCTAGATGACTTACTCATTACTTCCACTACGTTCGATGAACATTTGGACTTACTGAGGGTAGTCGCTTCCCTGCTTCGTCAGGCAGGACTGACCATAAACGTTGAGAAGAGTAAGTTCGTTCTTCGTGAAATTAAATACCTTGGCTATGTGGTAGGTGAAGGAGGTCTAAGGGTCGATCCTGAAAATGTGTCTGCGATTGTAAATTTTCCTAGCCCATCAACAGTCCGGCAAACACGCAGACTACTTGGCATGGCTGGATGGTACAGGAGATTTATCCCAAACTTTTCGAGCATCGCTGCCCCGATCACAGAGCATCTGAAGAAGGGTGCGAAGTTTCAGTGGACTCCGGAGGCTCAAGAAGCCTTTAAACAACTAAAAGAATACTTATGTTCGGCCCCATTGCTAGCTAATCCGGATTATACGAAGCCCTTCTATATAAGATGTGATGCCAGTACTATGGGAGTCGGCAGTGTCTTATTTCAAAAGTCGGAGGATGATGCCGAAAGGCCAATTGCATTTATGTCCCAAAAGTTGAATCCTGCGCAGCGAAATTATAGTATCACTGAACTAGAATGCTTCGCTGCGGTACTGAGCGTAAAGAAGTTTAGAGCATACATCGAAGGCTTCCACTTTACGATCATCACCGACCACCAGAGTTTGAAGTGGTTAATGTCTCAAAAGGAACTTACGGGGCGACTCGCACGATGGAGCTTAAAACTACAGTCGTTCGACTTCGAAATCGAGCACGTAAAAGGGAGTCAAAATGTAGTGCCGGATGCCTTATCTCGAATGTATCTTGATTCGGCAGAGGCGACTATCTCTGACCTGAGCAAGCTAGATTACCTGGTAGACCTAAAATCAGCACATTTCTCTGACCCGGCTTACATAGGTTGGAAAGACAAAATCTCTGCTACACCAGCACAGTATCCTAACCTGCAAGTCACTGAACTGCACATTTTCATTCGTATTGAGGGCGGTGGTGATCATGATCTATCCGATATCCCCAGTTGGAAACTCTGGATTCCTCAAGGACTGACCAAAGATTTAATTAGTAGGGAACACGAGAGTTCTACTGCAGCTCATGGCGGAATCCATAAAACCCTCGACAGACTGCGAAGATATTATTTCTGGCCAGGCATGCGCCAACAAGTCCGCGCCTATATCTTACAATGCGATGTCTGCAAACAAACCAAAGCTCTAAATTGCAGGCTAAGGCCCAAAATGGGAAGCCAGATTGAGGTAGTAAGGCCATGGCAGAGATTACATATTGACTATATTGGACCCCTTCCAAGAAGTAAACGCGGGAATACCACCATCCTAGTCGTCGTGGACCAGTTTACCAAATTTGTACTACTAAAAGCTTTTCCCCAAGCTAAAACTAAACAACTCATAGAATATCTGGAGGAAAATATATTTCACTGTTACGGGGTACCCGAGATTATACATACTGATAACGGGCCACAATTTATCTCAACAGAGTTTGCTCGCATGATAGAACGTTTCGGCATTCGCCACACAAAAACTGCAGGATATTCGCCACAGTCCAATGCAGCAGAGAGAGTTAATCGCTCCATCGTGGCAGCAATTAGGTCGTATGTGCAAGAGGAACATACCAACTGGGATTCCCAGCTAAGTGATGTGGCTTGCGCTTTGCGTAATGCAACGCATCAGTCGACCAAATTTTCCCCCTATTTCTTACTTTACGGATATCACATGATCTTACATGGAGGTACATACAGTCTTCTCCGCCAAATTGATGGCTTGGCAGAAGGTAACTTCGAAGTACTACCAAGTAACTACAGAATTCCACTGGTACATGAGCGAGTGAAAGACCATCTCCGGGAAGCTTACGAGAGAAACGCTCACACCTATAACATTCGCACGCGGCAGATAACTTATAAACCAGGGCAAATTGTCTATGTCCGGAATTTCGTACAAAGCAAGGCCGCAGACAAGTTCGCGGCCAAACTGGCCAACAAGTTCATCAAGGCTTGCATACGAAAGAAGAGTGGTAACGTGAACTACGAGGTGGAAAATATGGATGGTAAGTTTATTGGCGTCTATCACGCAAGCAACATTCGGCAGTAACATCCTAAATCATAATTAAATATTCTAAATCATTTTATAAAATATATATCGGTATACAACTCGCAAAAGAAAGGAGTAATATGTATAGAGTAGTTAGACAATAAACTCGCCCTTAACTTTTTGTTTACTTCTTCCCTTGAATAAAAAAAATTCAATAATAGTCTACTAAGACTTTCTAGCAAAAACCTATCTTTTTATTTCTCCTTGTGTTTTATAACCACATATCATCGCCGCTCTCTTGATCTTACAGAGTAACCATATCATCTTTCGTAAGAGTTATGCCCGGCTAGCTCAGTCGGTAGAGCATGAGACTCTTTGATCTCAGGGTGTGGGCCGTCCCCGCGTTGGGCTTTATTTATAGGATTGGACCACAGCCGTAGTGTCCCCTCAGCCTCGGAGAATTCCGCTCTGGAATGGGAACTTCCGAACCTGACCTGTAACGGCTATAATCTCTCTATTAGAAAAAATATCTATTTTTTTTTCTTGGGGGTTAATCATTCATTTTTGGTCAGTCTCATTTTAATCCAGACTTTGATTAAACGACAAATTTGTTTTCTTAATGTAAAGAAAGAAGAGAGGAACTAATTTCGTTTTCGCATCGAAAGTTCAAGCGGAAATTAAATTTAAAACTCAAAAAAAAAAAAAAAACAAAAAAAATGTATTTTTCTGCCCCTCAGAAATCACGCATTAAATGGGCTTTGTTAAGAAGAACTGCGCTTAACAAAGTGCAATTCGAGAGGCACTTCCGATCACCCAACAAAAGGTGCTGATCGATACAGTGCAATGCACTTTAGAACATTTACCTCGTATCGCTTCTTTGGGGAATCAAGACATGCGACGATCGAGATCCTCACACTGTAAAGTGAGTCGTTAGAAGTAAGAACTTCTCCGGGAACAGCTCAAGCCTCTGAATTTGGGGGTTTTTTGTTTTTAACTGTCGCTCATCTAAACCTGGCACGCGGCTAGCATTTTATCATCAAAGTTAAAATAGTGAAGTGAATGTACTAAAATCGCACGAAGTACCAGAATAAATTCGGTTGTGGTTTTGAATAAATACCGGAATTCGAGCTTTTGCGTGTGTGTAAAAGTTTACAAGATTTCCAGTACTAGTAGACGACACAGGAAGTTCATCAAAATCAATTTGTTTTGTGGTTGCACCCAACTATCACCAAGCGTGATATAAGCCTCCTTTCTGAGCTATAAGGTGAGGTGAAATTACTTTTCTGCCGAGAGTGTAATTCCTCAGTGAAGTTTTTCTTTACTATATACATATACCAGGTGACAGCGTCTGGACCGGTACTGTGGGAATCCAAGAAAGCAAAATCGGCAGTGAAGTGCGCCGGAACTTACCTGAGGCCAGATTTCGCACCCACCTACCTGAGCATTCAAGCTTTCTCAGATTTATTTCTCTCCACGGATCAACCGATCTGCTAATCACCGTCGCGGGAAGATAGGGGATCAGTTAGGGAACGAGAAGGAAAAGAAGAGGGAAGGGAAGGGCAACAACAGCAACCCGAATATTCCCTTTGGTTTTCTTTATTTTATTTTTTTTTAGCAATATTCACCAGGTCGCTGAAGCGCTTCATCGCCGGGGGATTGTTAATAAGTACGCACTTATCATTTGTGTAATAAGACAATAGTCGGGTGTTTTTTTTTTTGTTTTTCTCTTTTCTTATCTTCGCAGAGCATATATAGGCTATAGCAGTGAAATTTTCATTCTGAGTTTTTTTTTGTGCTTTATTTATGATGTGTAACATATATAGGTACTGTCATATAGCGTAATGTTTTCAGTTTTAGGTTGATTTGTCATTGAATATTCGTGTATGGAGTTAATAGTGTAATGTAAAGGTTCTTTTTATTTTTTTTCCTGAATTTAGTCTATATGAGAGCATAATTTTTTTTATGGGTTTACTTTATAATAGTGCAAAGATTTCTTTTTTTTTGTTTTTATTATCGTAAGTGGTTTTCTTCTTTCCTAAATCTTTTTTTTTCCCTCCATTTCTTTGATATATAGATATGTAACCCGAACAGCAGAAAAATTTTAATATCTAGATATATATGTACCTACAATTTTTTTTGTATTTTTTTTTGTCTTTGAGTTCTAAATAAAATAACATGGCAATAGGCTAAATAATAGTTTTCGTTTGGTGCTGGGTCCAGTTGGGGTTTTGGGAAGATCGAGATGCCAGGAGGCGGATGTAGTTGGCAATCTCTCATTGAGTTTGGTGAGTGGGGCAGTGGGATGAGTTTCGAGTAATAGGGAGGGTCCTATCATTCAGAGTGGGGTCCGTATTCCTATATTTCAGTTTTTTTTCTTTTCTCTTGTTTTCTTCCTATTTTAATCATTCTTCTATAGCGGTACAGTAAACGGTGGTTGAACAGCGAGCAAGAAATTACCCCAGCCCTGAGCTTGAGCCGGCAAGAAGCCTGTACCGTGCTCGCCTAAAGATCAACCTCCATTGTCCCTCAACAACCTTAAAAGGGACATAAAGTAGCCATGACCAGTCATCTGCCTCGCTGAGTTGAGTGGTCGAGAAGCGGCCACGCTGAGAGGTATATATGACTGGCCGGAAGGTTACAATCTGCAGCTTGCGAAAATGCATTTCTTTCGGTCGGGGTGCGTTCATTTTTTTTTATGCTTGACGCAGCCGGCCTACACGCTTCAGTAATTCTTGTAGCGTATTGCTATATGCAATACGCTACGACCATAACAATATATACATTAGGTAAGGGTGGCCCGAAAATGTATGGATTTCATTTTTGCTGGCAGTCGGGACTTAACGTCCAGTCATCAATTACTCAACATAGTCCCATAACAACAGCAGATCTCTATAATTTGCGCAGCTATACTAGCAGATGCCAAGGGGAAGATAATTACCAAGTGAAAGCCTTAAGTGGGTAAACACGACTTCTTTATTGATTAGGTCGTTAGCTTATTTATACGGTGGTCACTTACACCAAACTTACGTACTATTCAATTTTAATATTAATTAATGAACAGTGTGGCGTAAGTTTCTCGACCCCTTTTTATGCTTGTCGCGGCGAAATATGTAAATAAATGCTTGATTTGTTTACGATGCATTATTGTAAAATTAATCACAATAAATGTGATTGATTAATTGGGAATTATTTTTCTGGGTCGATTGAAATAATTGAACTTGTATTTTATTTAATTTGCAAATTGTTTATGGTTTTCTTTAGGTCGTTGCACCACAATTTGTTATAATTTATTATTCGAAAATATATGAATGTATTCATCACTTACCTCCAGGATGGAAATCCATGTAATGAGTTACATTATACACTTTGCCTCGTACTGCTAACCATGCATCTGTTTTCATATTATGTGTTGAGAGTTCAGCACTGCTAACTGGGGCTATAACTCCCTTGGTACCAGCTAAATCACAACCAGATGATCCCAGTCGAATCCAATCCATTAAGGAATGGCCCGGCTTTAAAGCACATTTGTTGCGTTGATTTCCTGAAAATAAAATGAACACAATAATTTAAGGACCCTAATAAAACTAAGTAATCAGTTATAGAAATATTTTCTGGTGTGTGGTGTGTTTATATGCAAAGTAGGACCTAGCACAAGGAAATTTTGAAATTTTAACAGGTAACATCCGACTATAGCACGTGGTTTTAGTTAGTACAGAAAGATTTTCTTGTTCTTCGCATTTTCACAATAATAAAAGTCAAATTTCTGGCGTATAACCTTGTTGCCTCGCAAGCACACCCAATGTGATCACATGTATCAGGCCACTAGCAGTAGTATTAACCACTTGTGTCTAGATGTACTAGTTCAGGTTAAAACGACCCAGCTAACGAACCTGACTGTAGTCAGATCTGTTGACCTGTTACCGTTACACTGCCATACTTCTTGCACGTGTAACCTCTACTGGCATGCTGGCAGCTCAGCTTTCAGCGAACTTGCATGATAAAAAACCATGGCAGCTGGGAGATAGTAATTTGACATTTATACAGTTTTCAAAATGGCGGAAAAGAAATGCTTGAGAGAATTTTATAAATTTATTCTGGGAAAATGAGATTTTCAGGGATCATTTGCATTACATAATTTACCAACACCTTCCTCTTAATTTTGCATGCAAGCTGATAAGACATCAACCGAGCTGCCTTCTGCTGTCAATTTTAAAATAGCGTTGGAAGGGATGCTTGCATGCAAGCTGTACTTGCAGGTGTAACCCCCGGGGTTAATTTGCACATAGCTATATAAGGAGTCACTCAGCAATCAACAATTAGAAACAAAAAAAGAGGAATAAAAACAGATAAACCAAAATTTTTAGCTTAGTGTCGAAATCATGCAGGTATGGGCCAGTAATTATGTAGCCTTAGGAAGTTCCGTTGTGTACAAGGTCGCCGTCCGTGCAAAAAGAAGCAAGGAACATTTTTGTAAATATTGCAACAAGCGCACATACATAGATAGCCTCTCTTGTTTAGTTTGCTTCCACACGTCATTCAATTAAATAGTAAATCATAAAAGTATACTATTGTCAAAAACGGTAAAAGTTATTTTCAGAGACTGCACCAACACCTCCAGGGAGCTCCTTCAAGGGAACATGTCACACGTAAGTTGAAAGTTGAGTAAGTTCAAGTTGAGTGCATATTAGATTAAGGTATATTTGATCATATTGCATTTTACGTATTGTTTGTTTTATATTTGATCATATTGAATTTTTCAATATTTGTTTAATATGTGATTACAAAATTATTCGAATCGGTTTTGGTTTTACCTTTGATCGTTTTGCTTTTTTTTATATTCGGGGCTCTCGCTAATTACATAATTGTGTTCGATCACCATACTATATTGATGTTTATCTACGTCCGAACATGCCTTAACAGATGCATGGCATGTTATTCTCCTCCGATCCATAGTTCTTTTTGTACGTAGACGTCCTGAAACTTTGATTGTGCGAGCCATAATAGTTATCATATTTGTTTTTATTTCAAGACTTAGATCTAGTTTAATATATAATAATATAATACATGATACTTAATCACTTATCGTAAACTTTAGCATTGTCAGCGGTAATAATGTAATTTTTTTTAATTAGAGGCACCAACAAATTTTTAGCATAAGCACTTATTGCAAACATGAACAGTGTCAACTGTAGTAATATGGAATTTTCTTTTGAATTAGAGACTTAATCTAGGTTCTCATAGAAGCACAAATCGTGAATTTTAGTAGTGCCCAGCATAATATTTGTCTAGGTTTGAGATAGTATCTTAAGTGGAAATGTACGAATATCTGTTGTCGAGTTGAATTCTATTTGATAAGCTAGCTTAAATTCATTGAAAGGTCGTATTTTTTGCTTGTAAGATTCTATGGACACAAGTAGAGTTAGGAGTCCATATCTCCATAGACTGATGAGACAGGGGTAGACTGAGTTCCGTTTCTTAAATTGAATAAAGAGGAATAATTATAACGTCATAATGTGCTAAGCTTTTCACTTTTTTCTCCTTCCACTCTCCTGGAGCCCTCTTGATTTGAAGGTCGAAAAGGTCCGCTACTCTTCTCCTTTCAGGTCAACATAGGGACACTGCAAACTATCTGCCCTCAGTGTCGATTGGGTGGTTGGGGCGAGTAGAAAAGGCCAAACATCTGTGCCTTCCCAATGGATGTAGGTAAGTGGTGTAAAAGTCCTTTAAGGACTGAGTGTGTGCTACGGCCTTCTGAGTTGTACGCACGAAAATTTTTGTATATGGCTGGTGGCAGCGGCAGGTCTTCGTGGAACCTCCCCACTCTCCGCCAATAGCCGAGGCGAGCTAGCGTGCCGCCCTGCAGTCAACGCTGTCCACCGAGTGATCTGCAAGCTCATGCTGGAAGTCTGGACTTCACGTCCAAGCCAATCACTCTAACATAGTTACCATAACAGCGTTTAAATTCGTGCTGGCCAAATGGGCGCCGCGCTCAAGGTATATCGAAGACAAGGTATTCCCATTAAAATGTTGACACATTGCAGCTGATAGCCTGTAACGTAATTCTGTGGCTAATGTATATACATTGAATAGATAAGCGATGAAATGATTTAAATACTACTTACTAAAGTAAGAATTTGACTTTTGCTATACTTAAGTTAAATTTCGAACATTTGCATAGATAAGCGATGAAATGATTTAGATATTTTTTACTAAAGTAAGAATTTGTCTTTTGTTATATTTTTAGTTATACTTCGAACATTTGCGTAGATAAGCAATGAAATGATTTAGACATAGTAATTACTAAAGTAAGAACCTTGAATTTTGCTATATGTTTAAAAAAAAAGGAACAAAAATAATTTTTTTCCATTTGACCTAGTAACTTCCAGTAGCTATCAAACATATTCATAGGAAGCCAAGCAAGTCTGGTGAAAAACATTGAAGATTTCTATATATATATATATGGCAGTCAGCGTTCATCTGAGTTTTTTTTTGTCAGCAAGAGGTTAGGCATTTCGATGCGTGTGTGTGCTCTCTAGAGTCCGCGTTCCTTTAAGAGAGGAGCTCAGTTTCCTTTCCAATGAAGGATACTCCACTACGACAAGGAGTGCTCCTAATTTAAGCCCAATATTTCGTTGGCCTATACATTTTCAGTTCTTTTGATACTTTTATATATATATATTTTTGTGTAAGGCACGATTTTTTTTTTTGTATATGGCAGGTGTCAGCGGCAGGTTTTCGTGGAACCCCCCGACCCTCCGCCAATAGCCGGGGCGAGCTAGCATTCCGCCCTGCAACGCTGTCCGCCGAGTGATCTGTCAGCTCCTGCTGGCAATTAGGACTTCTCGTCCAATGGTCAATCACTGATAGATCACTCGGTGGGTAGCGTTGAGTACAGGGCGGCACGCTAGCTAGCGTCGGCTATTGGGAGAGAGTGTGGGGAGGTTCCACGAAAACCTGCCACTGTGCCACCAGCCATATTTAAAAAAATTCGTGCCTACAAACCAAAGGCAGTCGCATACACCCAGTTTAGAAAGTAACTTCATGTCAGGTTTGTTTTACTCTTTTAAGAAAATGATTTCATTTTAGATTTATTTTAACTAATTTTAGAAAGTGACTTTATGTCAGATTTGTTTTACTCTTTTAAGAAGATGATTTCAATTTAGATTTATTTTAACTAATTTTCATGTCAGATTTGTTTTAACCTTTTAAAAAAATGATTTCATTTTAGATTTATTTTGACTAATTTTACGAAAATTTATTTTACTGAGCTAGTCTTCATGCTCTATTGATTGTCACTATTCCGACTTACTCATCCGAAGAACGGATATTATTTATTAAAGTAGATCACAAAAATTTATTAAAATAGATCACAAAACGTGATTTTCCTTTTTCTTTTATCCTGATAATTGCATCCACCGTAGAGGCGCCTCCATGATGTCCTGCAATGTCTTTTAATCTAGCTGTTTGAAGAATTTATGAAACTAGTTTTGGTGGGATTTTTCTTGGTTTTTTCTGTTTGTTTCTTTTTTTTTCTTTGAGTAGTTGAGCGTGCACGATTTTGCTCTAAAATTGCCCATTTCAAGAGTACGTACGCGACGCGTTCATTTGGTCTTGCTCAAGCGTGAATTGCAATTACGACTGATCAGTCCACTACGACTTTACCCAAATGGTAAATGCATGTGGCAAGATACAATTGCAAGTTCGACTTCGACTGCGACTGAAACTAAACTTTTGTCAAAGTGCAAAGTTGGTGTTGGCTACGGCCAACTTCAGTTCAATCACAGAAGTCGGGACTTCTGTTTTGTTCAAGCAGTTGAAGCTTTAATTTAATTACAAATTTTACCTCAGCATCGACTTCGACTTAAATAAATAATAAAAATAAAACCATTTAATAGCAAGCTCATTTAACAGAGGGCATCAAAGATGTTGAAGTGGAAATAGACGCACTATAAGATGCGATAGTGATTCAAGGGACATATATATATATATATATATAACCAAAATAAGCCAATGCAATTTTTATGAAAAAAAATGCTATTAGGTATTAACAATTTTTTTTTCGCTCGATGCTACTATTTTTTTATGAAAAATATTAAACATCAAGCTTCATTTGGCATTTGAATCAGAAAACTCGGCTGCTCCGATCTCGAGACATGAATTTTTAAAAATGAGGTTTCATCGTAAAATCACGAAATGTCTAATCCCTTTAAAAAAAACATTTTGGTATTCCATACAAACTCTGAAAGTTTCGTCCAAATCGGAGATGGTCGGGTTCCAAGATGATAAGTTTCGTGTGGAAAATGACTGTTAAAGCCTAGTACTTTAGTTAGAAATAAGAGATTGTAAATTTGGCTACCTAATCTTGTTATGGTCGTAGCGTGTTGCATATAGCAATATGCTACACGAAGTACTGAAGCGAGTGTGTAAGCCGGCTGTTGTCAAGCGGAAAACTTGAACGCACCCCGACCGAGAGAAGTGCGTTTCCTCAAGCTCGGTGTGACATGTTGACGGAAAGAAAAGAAGAAGACAATCATCTCTGTCCCGTCAAATATTCCTCACCGTGTACAAGTGAAGAGCGACCTCCAGAATTTTCGAAAAACATCGGCTAGGAATTAAACCCCGCACCAGGAGAAAAATTCAAAAAAATCCGGCGAAATTCCAGCAGCAGCAAAGTCGCCGCTTCTACGCTGTGAATAAAATATTTTCGAGAAATAAAATAGTTAACAACGCGGACGATTGCCATAAAGACGAGCTTTAATAAAAGTTGCAATAATCAGTGAATTTGGTCCGAAATGGAATAAGAAAATACAAATGAAATTGGTGTCCAGCGAGTGGAATCCTGTTCTGGTGACATTTAAATATCTGCCGCCAAGGTTGCAAATCCAATTTCGAGGAAGTCTTTTAGAGATTTAGCAAGCAACCGAAATATTTCAGTGAAGTTACTATAATAAATAAAACTAAACTGGAGAGATCCAGCCAAAAGTAGGGTTCGATAACAAAATGTGTGGAAAAATTACTAAGGTATAAGAGTATTAATAACTTTAGGGAAGAATCCACGTGAGATTCTCGATGAAGACGTTGCTCGCGTATCACAGTTACCATGAAGTGGGAATTGAGATATTAAGATTGCATCAAACAAGCTGAGAGATATTCAACCTACGCTCGAGGGCAAAGAAAGAAATAAAAAACTGAAATCAGGGTTATTTATCGCGTATGTTTTCACCTGTGCGTGGTTTTAGAAATTCGCCAACAAACAAATTTTCGCTCAGTGAAAGTAGGGTCTCAGGTACCACCTGCCACTCCTGTTCATCACTCAAATATGGCTCGGGCAGAGCACCAGACACATAAGCACGAAGACACGGTAAATTTCCAGCGACTAGTTTACATATATTCATAGTACCTATACCCACGGAAAAAGGAGCGCTATAGCAGTACACCAAACCGCCACATTCATCGCTCAGTAGCCCAGGAAGGAGTGGAGACAAACAAATTGGAATTATTCCAGGCAGCACTGTTAGTTGTCGTTAAAGTCCGTATTTATATTCAATTTTATTTAGTTATTTAATACTTTAAAGGACATTAAGTGAGAATAGTGTCAAATTTTTTTTATTCTTGGATAGAAGGTGAAGCTAGGTTAGTATCACCCGTCGGTTTGTTGAGAGAAAGTGATTTGTTTTGATCCCAGACTGGGCCTGAGGTCCGCGACCGGCTACTAAATCATAATTTTGTTTAACAACTTTTCAGCATGTCGATCGTCACATATTTGCCTCCAGGGAGCTCCTTCGAGGGACCAAAAGACATGTAAGTTGAATTTCAGTACCCATTTTTATTGTTCAAATTATATTACGGTATAAATTCAAATGCGGCTTGTATAGTATAGGCCTCAAGATCACTTTGTCTTAATGGAAAGGTGTGGGAAGTGTGGACACGTTCGTGCCTTCTCATACAAACCTGAAAACTTTAAAGATTAGGATTAAAGATTGTGATAAGCGCTAGTGTTGAATTAATAAGTTTTTGAAGAAAATGCTAACTACATATTAAATTTGAATTTAAAATTAATTATTATAGGCCCTGTTGATTCATCTGATAGATTAAAGATTATGATAAGCGCTAGTGTTGAATTAATAAGTTTTTGAAGAAAATGCTAACTACATATTAAATTTGAATTTAAAATTAATTATTATAGGCCCTGTTGATTCATCTGATAGTTTTGTTTGACATTATTGAGGTGAATAATAATAAATTTCACATAAGCTGAACATAAAAAAAAGAACAACTTGATTTGATAAGTAAAAGAAACACTTTATTGCCAATCCAAATTATTATACAAATTACTAGACTATTTACAATCTACTAAACGACGACCGAACAATAATAAATTTCACATAAGGTGAACATAAAAAAAAAGAACAACTTGATTTGATAAGTAAAAGAAACACTTTATTGCCAATCCAAATTATTATACAAATTACTAGACTAGTTACAATCTACTAAACGACGACCGAACCTCAGACTACCGACTTTCAGACTGACTTTTCTATGTTTCACAAATTACTTACTTTCCGCTAAACTTATCATTTCACGTGTCTACTACACGGGAAATGGTTTTGATGAAAAATGCATTTCTGGCTTTTTTAAAGATTCTCCCATGAGAACTGTAATTTAACGCTTTTCGCATATTTCTATTTAAAGCGCGTTGTCTGGGTTTCTTTTAATTTGAAATGGAATTCTTTAGATTAAAAATTGTATGAAATGCATTTTCCGTGGGAAGGTAAATGAGAAAAATTAAATATGTTGCAGTGATATTTAATGTTATAATAATTGATTATTATATATGTCCTATATGATATTTTTATCTATAACACCCCCCTCGTTAGACTCAGGCTCCGACGAAGTATCTTCTATAATTTGTTTTTCCTTTTTAGGTAAAATTTTTTTTAATTTTTTCACATTAAAAACTATTACCAATATAACTATTAAAATAACAATGTTTATAGATAAACTTATTACATTATTTTCATGTTTTCTACTAACAATTTCATTAATTTGTTTTCTATTATTATTAATATCTTCTAAATGTACTTCCTCGAATTTTATAAGATTTATAGCTTTATTCTCTATTGTTTTTGTCACAAAATGCGGTAAAATAACGTTATCATGTACTTTTGTATAAAAGTTTTCGAATATCGTTCCATTTATTTCTATTTTACAATTTTCATATTTAATTATATTAGTCCCAAATATATTCATTTTAAAATTATTACAAGTTTGCTGGAGATTTATCCTTTTTATATTTTCCGTTATAATAATTCCGGAAGTAATTTCTTTTATTTCTTCTTTAAGGAACTTTTGCATATTGCAATGAGCTTCTTTGAAATTTATGATATTTTGAGTACAATTATCTTTGATACTAACTAAGTTCTTTTTCGAATTCTCTCTGACCGTAGAATTATATACATTATTATTATAATCTATAAGTATAGTATAATCTTCTAAATGTACTGACTTATTTTCACTGTTGGGTATCGGTTCTATTAAGACTTTCGACAACGGTTTTTCTGTATATTCTGGGATCATTAAAATAATTACAATTTGGTCTAAATGGTGTACTACTACAATTTTAATATCTCTGAAGTTTTCTATATCGGGTAATAATTTCAATTCTTTTGCTGTCAAAATATTCCTCGAGAGTATGCCTAGCTTACTGGTCAATATAACTTGTTCGATATCATCTACATGGTTTTTGAGTAAGTTAATTCCGTAGTTAATTTGATACACTTGTTGCATATATATATCAGTTAGCCTGTTTTCATTTTGTTTGCTAAGATTTTTTAAGTATTTAGATATAGTATTTTGTTGGATATTGATTTGTTGAGTTAGATTTTTGATTTGGTTAGAAATTTGGTTATTTATTAGGATTTGCTTATTGCTTTCTTCGATTAAATTTTTATTATTCTTGGACAATGCTTCTAGTTTTCCTTTAATTTCTACTTCATCGTTATGGTCCATTGTACCATGAATTTTAAGCCTGTTCCTAATGCGTCAATTAAACTTCTTACTTGTCTGGGGTGTGGTTTAAGACTTTCTATTTTCTTTTCCAATTGATAAAAATTGTGGACAAGGGTATTATACATAGGCTGAATTAGGTTGACTTTTTCTCTGATTGTGTTAATATTTTCGCGAATTAAAGTTTTCGTATCTTCATAATCTGTTACGTTTATAATGTGTAGTGCTTTTATAAATTTTTTAATAATCCTTACATCTTCTAATTTGATGGTTACATATCCGTTATTATTATTTAAAGTCTGAACTTCAATTGACTGACAGAGTGTCAGGGGGAGGATTCCCAGAACAATGAGGAGTATTGTTGTCTTTATCATTTTGACCTGAAATGGAATTTATGTTTTTATTTTTTATTTTTGGCATAAACTTGGCCTTAATAGAAGGGTTAGCGGCGTTTTGGAATTTTTTCTTTCTTTTTACATGTGACTTATAATATTTAAAACCTGTATTCTTATCTACTACATGGTTTTCGTCAGATTTTCCTATATCTAGTCTTCTAAACTTAGCATGGTTCTTTCCTCCACGAGGATCTTTGATAAAATTCGTTCCTGATTCTACTTCTACTTCTTCTCTGTCGTGATTCAATTTGCTGATAGTCTTTTCTTTAATTTTGATAATTCTTTGACGGATATCGTTATATTCGTCATCCTTTATTTTCCCTTTAATAAAGTCGATAGGTTTCCTATTTATTGTAGAATGTATGGTGTTATTGTAAAATACCATAATTTTTAAAATCTTGTCCTCCACGGTATCGATATCTTTATTATCATCATGTCTTAGTAGTCTTAAATGCTCGTTTATAGTGCTATGGAGTCTTTCAATGTCTGAATTGGACGTATGGTTATTATTGGAAGTAAAATGAATTTCAATATTTTCATTTCGTAGAAAATTCGTCAATGGGATTGCTTTGAATCCTAGTTCATTATCTACTATTATTTTCCTGATGGTTCCTACTGCAGCTATATATTGTAATAGTGCTCTTCTACCCATGATCTAGCATTTATTTTGATTGCTTGAGCATACTTGCTAAATTTGTCGATGAAAGTTAAAAACAAGGTTTTCTCTAAAGTGTAAAATACGTCTATATGAATAATTTCATTTGGATTACCTGGGGTTGATCATTATTAGATTCGAGGGCAAGGTTTATGCTGATGCGTGACAGGGCATCTGCATTTCCATTTGCTGTTCCCTTTTAAAATATTATATCATAGTCAAACTCAGATAGTTTGAGGCGCCATCTTACTAATTTAGAATTAGGCTCTTTTATAGAGAATAACCATTGTAACGGCTTATGATCCGTCTCTATTAAGAATTTTCTGCCAAAGATATAGGGACGAAAGTATTTCGTTGCCCACACAACACCTAATAGTTCTTTCTCAATAGTACTATAATGCTGTTCGTGGTCGTTCAATGTACGGCTGGCGTAACATATTGGATGACCGTCCTGTGACAAAATTGCTCCTAAAGCATATTGACTTGCGTCGGTTGTTACTGTAAACATTTTTTTAAAGTCTGGGTATTTCAATATCGGTTCGCTAATAAGTAATCTTTTTAACATTTCAACGCTTTTTATATATTCCGGATCATTGTCATTAACTTTCTGGTCCTTTCTTAAGTATTTCGTTATAGGTTTAGCTATGCTAGTGTGAGATCTAGTCTCGAGCGTAAGGGAGGGTGCCGGTTTTAAAATGGATAACTCAGCTTTGATTCAGTTCAAATATTTAATTTTTATTCAAAATAATTCATATACTAAATCTAATATCACAAATTCAATAACTTCAATTCAAATAACCACTTACAATCTAATAAAACTACTAATACTATTAAAAAATTCAACTAAAATTCAATTAAAATCCAACAGTGACGACAATTAAAAATCCAAAATAATTTCAATATTTAAAAAAAAACGATATCCAGCAACAATGCTCCAAATTGATTTTTTCCCGAAACATTCTCCTTATTTCTGAAATGAACGAGAAGAGAATAACTTTTAATTTATTGGAGTTAAACTTCCACAAATCAAATATAGAGTAAAATTCTCTGAGGGCAAGAGCAACGATGTAGCAGAATTAGACTTCGACTGCAACGTGCTGAAGCGTGTAAGCAGAATTATACTTCTGTTAGAGTGAGTATTAAAACGCATAGGCAAAATTATACTTCTGCTACAACGTGGTGGGGTGTGTAAGCAGAATTAAATTCTGTTACAGCGAATGTCAAAACGTATGCGCAGAACTATACTTCAATCGCAACGTCCTGGAGCGTGTAAGCAGAATTAAACTTCCGTCACACGATTGGGGAACAAATGTCAGATTTTGGGAGAGCGGATTTTAATAGAATTAGACTTCTATATGAAGGATAGAGCAAAATTATACTTTTGCTCCTAGGATGGGATTCAGATTAGACTCTGATGGAGGATATTTTCAGATTAAACTCTGAAATTATAATATGGTGCAAAATTGGATGTTGGATATAAGTAGAATTATACTTCTACAATAATAGAATTAAACTTCTATATGAAGGAATAAACAAAATTATACTTTTGTTCAAAGGATAGGAAACAGATTAGACTCTGGTGGAGGATGCTTTCAGATTAGACTCTGAAAACCGAATGGTGATTTTGCTGCGGCTCGCCGCCTTTTTATAGCCGCCGTGAACAGCTATGTCCCAGCTTCATAATATGTTGCCCTGGCAACGCTTGGTTCAATGGTCCAAATTTGATAGTGGCGACACCAGCTGTTTGACGTAATGTCATTTAGATGACATTACAAAAAAAATGTAAATATGCTGGAGGTGTATGATTAGGTGAGTTTATAGTTAATTTTATATATTTTAATTAAAATATTAATACCCCTTTTTTTATATTTATAGATAAAATGAACTCCGGGATAGCTTTGCAGGAGGGATTTGAGGTGGTGAACTAATTATTCAGATAAGTATATTGAGTTCATTTACTAAAAGTGGTGTGATTCTTTGTGGGGTTTTATTTTATATTTTTTAGGACAAATGTTTGCTTCTATGAGGGATTTATTAAGCAGAAATGTGGACTGAACATCCTCCACTCCCACAAAGAAAAAAAATAATTTTTTTAGAAATGCAGAAGCAAGGAAAGGGAGGAAGTTTATAATAAAGATTTTTTTTTTATCAACTTACTGTGTTTTGTTTGATGAAGCAAAATCTTTCCCTTTTCCTTTTTACTTTTAGGGTAATGCCGCCAGGGAGAGGAAAGCGAAAGAAGGTCTTTGCTTTGCGAATTCTTTCCCATGGGATGATGCTCGTTTTCAGCATTTGTATGATATCAGGGCTGGCTGTCATTATATCCATGATGTCTGCTGGTATCCCAGGTTTTGGTTTTGATGGTTCCAAAATTTGATGGTTCCGAAATTCTAATTGAGGAGTAATTGGTCGATTCATAAACTGTGCTGGTGAATGATTTGAGAAGTGTTTATGAGGACTAATTGGCATATCAACGGATACTGTTTCTGATGTTGTGATTGTAGATTTTGCACTGCCAACCTGAATCTTTGTCTCGTCATCAATCTGGGTAGTGCTTGTGGAGTTGGTTGATTTACTTACTGCAATTGGCGTTATCTGGTGTAAATCTCCCGGCAAACTTGGCATGATTTTGTTTGATATTGCCTTTTTTTGTTTGGAATATTCGGAATTTCTGCCTTTGTTTTTCAGGTTTGTTGACTTCTTACGTGAAATATCTGTAGGCTCTCGCTGTAGATGTTCTTTTGTTTTGGTAGGTTTTTGTGTAGGAATCTGTGTCGTCGTTGGAATATGTATTCTTGGGCTGCGTTCCTTTGACCTTGGTTTAACTTTTGTGACGCGAGTTGGATCTACTGATGTAGTGTGGTTTGTGGTATGCAATTCTGGCATGTTTCGTTGCTTTGCGCTAGTTGTTGCAGGCAACCGTGGCTGTGTTGGAATTCGTATTCCTGGACAACGTGTCTTTGGTCTAGGCTTGAGATCGAAGTTGTCATTTGCTTTAGGCTCTTTTGGAAGCTTCTTTATTTTAGATGAAGCTGGCCTTGCTTCAAATGGCCTGAAGAGCTTGGTGACGGGCAAAACCTCGTGAGGTGGTGGCCGTACAATGGCTGACTTCATTTTGGGAGCCTTCTTTGGTGTTGGTGGTAGAGGACTCACAGGCCTAATTGGCTTAAAGGAAACCAAAAGTTCTGGTGGTGTGGGAGGTAGACCAGCATCCACAGAATCCAAAGACTCTGAATTAAAAATCTCCAACAGTTCTTCCATGGCAAAAAAAAATTAAAAACTCAAAAAAAAAAAAAAATAAAATAATAAAAACGAAAAAACTGAAACTAAACCGCACTTGATTTTCACTTGTCAACTTTCAAATTTGAAGTGATTTTTGGCGGATTGTGGATTTATTTATATTCAAATAAAACGGTAGTTTTTGAATTTTTGTACTGCCACAGAGTGTTAGATATTGGTGGGGATTTTGAATCACTGGTGAGAGATATCTGTTGAAGGGAGAGGGCACACCTTTGCAATAGGACGGGTGAGAGTTGTTTTTGGTGTTTTAATGGTAACTGCTCGCACTAAATCATTATGACCAGTATGAATTTCAATGATTCGTCCTAATGGCCATTTTCCTATGGGGATTTGGTCTTCTTTTATTAAAACGAGAGTTCCAATTTTTATATTTTCCCTTTCAGTCTGCCATTTATGTCGTTGATGTAAAGTATGGAGATAATCTCTCGACCACTGTTTCCAAAAGGTGTAGGAGAGGAATTGAATGTGTTGCCATCTCTTGAGAGGATGTTGGAGAGGATTGAGTGGGGAAGGTTCACATGTAGTGAGGAGATGACGACCTGTTAGGAAGTGTCCGGGAGTGAGGATATTATAGTCAGTTGCGTCATTGGACAGAGGGGAAAGAGGTCGGTCATTTAAACATGCCTCAATTTGGACTAAGACTGTGTAGAGTTCTTCGTATGTGAGTTTTGTGTCTTTAATGGTTTTGTAGAGATGGCGCTTAGTGGATTTTACACCAGCTTCCCATAGGCCTCCAAAGTGAGGTGCTGCAGGAGGGTTAAAGTGCCAAGTTATACCTTGGTTAGCAATTTCGTTAGCTAGATCGACTTCGATTGTTTTGATTGATTTTTCTAGATTTGACTGTAAAAGTCGATTGGCTCCAACGAAATTAGTACCTCGGTCAGAATAAACGTGTGAGCAGAGGCCTCTTCGTGCAACAAATCGTTTGAGGGCGGCTAGGAAGGCTGGTGTGGACAAATCAGAAACGAGTTCTATATGTATAGCCTTAGTGGCTAAACAGACGAATAAGCAGATGTATGCTTTTGTTATCTTCGTTCCTCTTAGTGTTGATGTTTTCATATCAAGCGGGCCTGCATAGTCTACCCCAGTGTGTTGGAAGGGTAAAGATATGTTGACTCTAGCTGAGGGTAGAGAACTCATCAACTGAGTATTAGGCCTTGCATTGAACCGAAAGCAATCAACACATTTGTGGATGCGATGTCTAATAGTATTGCGGGCGTTTAGTAACCAATAGTGATTCCTTATATTGCTTAATATTATTTGGGTGCCTCCATGTAACGTGTAATGGTGGATGTGATCTATAAGGATATTGGTTATATGATGGTTATTAGGGAGTATTATAGGATGTTGTTGGTCGTAATTTAACTGAGATTTTGTAAGACGACCTCCAACTCGGAGAATGTTGGCAGAGTCGAGCTGGGGATTGAGGGATAGAAGTCGACTCTTTTTAGGAAGGGAAAGATTTTTTAGTAAGTGGGAGATTTCGTTGGGGAATGTAATATTTTGGAGCAATTTAATTAGGCATCGTTCCGCAATTTTTAGTTCGTGTACTGATAGGAATTGAGTAGTCGGATGTAGTTTGCGTACACTATTTATGAATCGGAGACAGTAGGCGGTTATTCTTATCGTTTTTTGATATGATGAATATTTGTGCAGCAAAGGAATTTGTTCATCGATTGTAGTAGTGATAACCTTTGATTTCCTTTTATACTCTAATTGAGTGTGCGCTTCTGGCGTTTGTTGAGGCCAGAATTGCTCATCTTGATATAACCAGTCTGGACCATTCCACCATATTGATGCTGTGGCTAAGGTATTTGGTGGAATTCCTCTAGATGCTATATCAGCTGGATTGCATTTTGAAGGAACGTGTTTCCACATGGCTAGTGGACTGTTTTCATGTATTTCGGAGACACGATTAGCCACGAACGTTTTCCAGGTGGAGGGGTGTTTTTGTGACCAAGCTAGAACTATATTAGAGTCTGTCCATGCTGTAATTTTAATTTTTTCAAGCTCTAAATCAGTGACAACTTGTTTAATAAGTCGGGAGAGCAGGACAGCACCACATAGCTCTAGTCGAGGTAGTGAGACTGGTTTGATGGGAGCTACTTTGGTTTTTGCTGTCATGATTTGTACTCTGGAGTTCTCATTAAGATGTATTTTGAGATATAAAACTGCGGAGTAAGCATGATTGGAGGCATCGCAAAAACCATGTAGTTCCATCTCGCGTATGTTAGGCTGGTAGCCTAGCCAGCGTGGAATCTGAATATCCTGAATGGTAGGTAGTTGATCTTTGAAATGATTCCATTCTTTTAAAACTTCTGTGGATACAGAGTCATCCCAGTCGCATTTAGAGAGCCAGAGTTTCTGAATTAAAATGTTGGCTGTAATAATGCATGGCGCTAACCAGCCTAGTGGGTCGAACAGAGACGACACTTCAGACAGTATTATTCGTTTGGTGTATGTGGTTTTTGGTTCGGGAGTGTTGACTTTGAAAGAGAAGAAATCTGTTGTTGGGTGCCAGCGAATGCCGAGAGTTTTTATCGATTCGTGTTCTGAAAATTCCAAATTCGTTTTTAACTCTCGATGTTCTAATGGAATATTTTTTAGTAAGTCATGATGGTTGGCTGTCCATTTCCTTAGGTTGAATGTTGCTGAGGCTAGAGCTTCAATAAGTTCTTGTTGTAGTTGTTGTGCTTCGCTTAAGCTGTGTGCTCCCGAAACCAAGTCATCCACATAAAAATCTCTCATGATGCTTTTTGCTGCGAGTGGATAACTGCTAGCTTCATCCTTTGCTAACTGCTGCAAAGTTTTAATGGTGAGATATGGTGCTGGTGCTGTGCCAAAGGTGACTGTAGTTAGGACGTAATCTTTTATTTCTTCCTTTGGTGTATTTCTCCAGATTATTCTCTGGTACTGTTGGTGTTTAGGTGTCATCTGAATCATCCTGTACATCTTCTCAATATCTGCAGTAAATGCAAATCTGTACAGTCGCCATCTCAATAAGGTGGTCCAAAGTGTTGGTTGGATTGTAGGTCCAATCAGTAATTGTTCATTCAATGATCTACCATTTGAGGTGCGCGCTGATGCATTGAATACAATTCGAAGCTTAGTGGTAGTGCTCTCTTTAAACACTGCATGATGCGGTAAGTAATAGAATGAAGTGTTATCACATGATTTGTTTTCTAATAATAATTGTGTCGGTGGAATAGGCTTCATGTGTCCAAGATGAGTGTACTCATCGATACAAGCTCTGTATAGTTTATATAATTCTGGATTGTTAGATAGTCTTTTCTCTAGCTGCAAGAATTGTTTGACAGCCATATTTCTAGATTGCCCGAGCTGTGGTGTATTACAGTTTTTGAAAGGTAGATTTACTACATATTTTCCAGAGGGTAATCGTTTTGTTGTTTCATTATAGAGATCTTCGCATAATTGATCTTCTGGTGAAAATTTGGGTCTAGTGGAGCATTCCTCTAGTTCCCAAAATTTTGTTAACTGATTATCTAAATCAGTATTTATAATGGTGTGGGTGGATAGCATTGTCGTTGTCATGCTTTTTGTTTCTGGTACTGCTCCTATTAAGATCCAGCCAAGTTTTGTATTTTGGGCAGTAGGTGTATTGCAAGGTCCTCTTTTTATGCCATTTGTGAGAATGGCGGCGTAAATATCTGCTCCAAGAAGAATGTCTATTTCTCCTGGAATAGCGAATTTAGGATCTGCTAGCGGGAGATTGTCGATGTGTTTCCATTTTGAAACTTCGATAGTTTGGGCTGGCAGTAGTTCGGTGATCTTTTTGATTACAAGCATGTTGCTTGTTATATTAAAATTTGAATGTAGCGAATTAATTGTGACTGTGGCCTGTTTTAAGGCTGTATTAGTGGGTGTCGTGCCAAGTCCAATTAATTCGTGGGTGGTAGGAGATCCTTTAAGTTGCAATCGTTTAAAGGTTTTCTCGTTCATGATGGACACTTGAGACCCAGAGTCGATTAGTGCTCGGAATGCCATTGTGATTCCGGATGATGCAGTAATGTTTATCAGAGCCGTAGAGAGAAAAGCTCTTTTCAGATTTGACGTTAGAAAATTCTGAACTTGTTGTTCATCATTTCTACAGGCGGGTGTGGTTTGTTTGGCTTCCATGTTGGAATTTTGGGTGAACTGATTTAGTGGCTTTGAATAATTTTGCTCGTAGTGGAGCAGAGTGTTATGATTTTTGTTACAATGATAACACTTTTTGTTGCTAGTGCAGCTAGTAGTTATATGGTTTGGTGATAAGCAATTTTTGCATAAGTGCTTATTTGTGACAACTTCGTGCCTTTGTCGGGTGGTCAAATTTCTAAATGTTGGGCAATGAAAAATAATATGGCTACCTTTGCAATAGCTGCAAGAGGTTTTTTTTGTAGGTGGGTGTGTTGGCGCTGCATTTTTAGTTTTGTTCAAGAGTCCATATGTGGGTTTGGGTGAGAATGGTTTTTTCTGTGTCATATTTGATGACGTACCCTTGTTTCCTACCATTTCTAGAGTTCGGAACCGAGACTCTAAGAATTTTGTTAATGTTTTTAATTTGGGTAATTCTGTGCTATCGTGGAGGCTCTGCTCCCATAACTGGTGTGTCTCTGAGTGTAACTTTTGTACAGTCAAATATATAATTATTGGATCCCAGTTATTTGTTTCTACTCCTAAGTTTTGTAATGCTAATAGTGCCTCAATAATATTATCTAATAGTTTTTTGATACTTTCGGCGGTATCATGATTTGTGGTTGGGAGAGACAATAATTTTTTTAGTTGTACGTTGACTAGGACTCGCTTATTTGAGTAGCGTTCCTTTAAGAGCTGCCAAGCTGGTTTATAGTTTGCGTCGCATACTTCATAATGTCTGAGCAGCTTTTCAGCTTCTCCAATTAGATTAGTTTTCAGAAAGTATAGCTTGTCAACGTCTCTTAAATTATTGTTATTGTGAATAACTGAATTGAATAAATCGTATGAAATCCACGTAGAATACTCTCCATTAAATGTGGGTAGCTTGATTCTAGGAAGCCTTTCATTGTTGCATGACATTGTGCTAGCAGAAGCTGTTTGAGGAGGAATACTGACAGATGGCGTTGGTGTTAATTTGTCGATATCTTCTTCCATGCTTGCTGCCTTTTCAATGTAGTATTCCTGAACCTCGCTAAATGTTTCTTTGGTGAAATATTCTAGTTGGAGGTCTTGATTTGTAGCTTTCCTTTGTATAGACCTATGTCGAGTTTGGAATTCTTTCCAATACTCGGTGAACGTTTGAAGGCGTTTTTCTGTCGATTTGACAGTTTTCTTTTTTCCATCTCTTTGATGCCTTCTAAATAAGTCTTCCATTAAATCTTTTACTTCTTTTTGGGACTGTACCGACTCTGACACAGAGTCAATGGTTTCGTCACCAACGTCAGATGAAATGGATTCGCCGTCTTTCGACATTTTTAATGGAGAAGAATTCTAATTTTATATTTGACTGACTGAGTTATCCGGCTTTGAAGGACCAATGTGAGATCTAGTCTCGAGCGTAAGGGAGGGTGCCGGTTTTAAAATGGATAACTCAGCTTTGATTCAGTTCAAATATTTAATTTTTATTCAAAATAATTCATATACTAAATCTAATATCACAAATTCAATAACTTCAATTCAAATAACCACTTACAATCTAATAAAACTACTAATACTATTAAAAAATTCAACTAAAATTCAATTAAAATCCAACAGTGACGACAATTAAAAATCCAAAATAATTTCAATATTTAAAAAAAAACGATATCCAGCAACAATGCTCCAAATTGATTTTTTCCCGAAACATTCTCCTTATTTCTGAAATGAACGAGAAGAGAATAACTTTTAATTTATTGGAGTTAAACATCCACAAATCAAATATAGAGTAAAATTCTCTGAGGGCAAGAGCAACGATGTAGCAGAATTAGACTTCGACTGCAACGTGCTGAAGCGTGTAAGCAGAATTATACTTCTGTTAGAGTGAGTATTAAAACGCGTAGGCAAAATTATACTTCCGCTACAACGTGCTGGGGTGTGTAAGCAGAATTAAATTCTGTTACAGCGAATGTCAAAACGTATGCGCAGAACTATACTTCAATCGCAACGTCCTGGAGCGTGTAAGCAGAATTAAACTTCCGTCACACGATTGGGGAACAAATGTCAGATTTTGGGAGAGCGGATTTTAATAGAATTAGACTTCTATATGAAGGATAGAGCAAAATTATACTTTTGCTCCTAGGATGGGATTCAGATTAGACTCTGATGGAGGATATTTTCAGATTAAACTCTGAAATTATAATATGGTGCAAAATTGGATGTTGGATATAAGTAGAATTATACTTCTACAATAATAGAATTAAACTTCTATATGAAGGAATAAACAAAATTATACTTTTGTTCAAAGGATAGGAAACAGATTAGACTCTGGTGGAGGATGCTTTCAGATTAGACTCTGAAAACCGAATGGTGATTTTGCTGCGGCTCGCCGCCTTTTTATAGCCGCCGTGAACAGCTATGTCCCAGCTTCATAATATGTTGCCCTGGCAACGCTTGGTTCAATGGTCCAAATTTGATAGTGGCGACACCAGCTGTTTGACGTAATGTCATTTAGATGACATTACAAAAAAAATGTAAATATGCTGGAGGTGTATGATTAGGTGAGTTTATAGTTAATTTTATATATTTTAATTAAAATATTAATACCCCTTTTTTTATATTTATAGATAAAATGAACTCCGGGATAGCTTTGCAGGAGGGATTTGAGGTGGTGAACTAATTATTCAGATAAGTATATTGAGTTCATTTACTATAAGTGTGATTCTTTGTGGGGTTTTATTTTATATTTTTTAGGACAAATGTTTGCTTCTATGAGGGATTTATTAAGCAGAAATGTGGACTGAACAGCTAGAGTAATCTTTGATGAATTTTCTGTACTAACCAGTTAATCCGAGGAATTGCTTAATTTGTTTCGGAGTTTTAGGTAAGGGGAAGTTTCTAACGCACTCTATCTTTTTTTGGATTTGGCCTTATACCATCTAATGTAATAATATGTCCCAAGAATTCTGTTTCCCTTTTTAAGAATTCTGATTTGTCTAATTGAACTGTTAAATTCACATCTTTGAGCCTTTTAAATATTTTATTTAGAGAATCCAAATGTTCTTCTAATGAGGAAGAGTAGATAATGATATCATCCAGGTAGACGAGACATATATTATTGATATAATCTTTAAGGACGTAGCTCATTAAGCGCTGGAAAGTAGCCGGCGCTGTCTTCAATCCAAACGGCATTCGAAGAAACTCGTAGTGTCCATTCTCGACACTAAAAGCAGTTTTATGAACATCACTTTCATCGATCTCGATTTGGTGGAATCCCTTTGCGAGATCTAAAGTCGTGAAGTATTGACACGTGCCCAGTTTGCCTAATATTTCATCTATGTTGGGTATAGGAAATCTGTCATCAATTGTGACCTCATTCAATTTCCTATAATCGATGACGATTCGCAACTTAGCTTTACCGCTGGCGTCCGTCTTCTTCGGGACGATCCAAACAGGTGCTGAATATGGAGAGTGGCTGGGACGAATAATGCCTTTTTGCAACATGTCCTCTATCTGGTTTTCTACTTCCTCTTTATGAATATGAGGGTATCTATAGGATTTAACGTATATAGAAACTTCATCTGTGGTACGAATTTTATGTTTTATTACGTTAGTAAAGGACAGGTTCAAATTTTCATTATAGAATATGCTAGAAAATTTTCTAATAACTTTTAAGAGTTCTTGTTTCTCTTCTGTATTTAAATGATTCGTTCGAATTTGTTCTAATGTTAAAGTTTTCTTCATTAACAACTTGAGTTTGCAGAGGGGCAAAGTTGATAATTTTATTATCATTATTTTTTACTTGTACACTAGCGTTAATTTTATAACCTTCTGCGGTATAAATGCCTTCATGTACTATTATTTTTCCATCTGAAGATTTCTTTTCTTTCAGGTAGGCTAATCCCTCTTTTTGCAATACAGGGGCGGCTAGGTTGTAATAACCCTCTTTATCTATCTTATAACTTAAATTTTCCTTTCTTTCAGAGAAGTGTAACTTTGTTTCTTTACTCTCTGTTATCAATATTTGGTTTGCTAGATCTATTTTTGATTTTAGCGGTATTAAAATATTATTCCCGATTAATCCATCATATTTTTCATGGAAGGGGTAAACATAGAATTCGGCTTTTCTTTTCGGGTCTCCTAATTCTTTAAGTAGGGGGATTGTCGCTTTTTGCAACATTTTTACTTCTTGACTAAGTGTTCTAAGGGAGACGTTATTTTTAATGGGTTCTAGATATTTTGGATTACAGACTCCTGGATTTATAATTGAATGGGTAGCCCCAGAGTCTATAATAAATTTAAGTGGTCTGACATTGCCATCAACTAAGATATAAGGTAATTGGTATGCGAGGCTTGCGCAGGAAAATGTAGGGGTTGTTGAATTTGGGCTGTTTCATTTATATTTATATCCATTGGTTCAGGAGCTTGAGATTCGTGGCTTTGGTTGTTCGAACCGTTTAGGTTTCCATATGAATAATTTCTGAAAGGATTATTCTGATTTCTATATGGAGAAGTATTGTCACTTATTGTATTATGATTTTGATTTGAGGTGGCGTGCTGGCTTGCAAAATGTGGGTTTGGTGGCTGATAGTATTGATTTCGGAAATTATTATATCTGGGATTACGCGACCCTGAAAAGTTATCATTTCTTTTAGTGGAATTCCTGTGATTATTATAGTTGTCGTTATTATTATTCCTGTTATAGTTCGGTGTATTATTCCTATAGCTGTTGTTATTATTATTGTAAGAATTTGAGGTATTGCTTCTAAACATCTCACTACCGTTATTTTTGTGAGTGGTATTGCTTCTAACTCTATTTTTAGTATTGAATTTATTGGGTTCGTAATTGTTTCTGAAGTTGTTTGAGCTAGCATTATAATAGGCATATCCAGCTTCATGCAAGATATCCATCGCTGTTTCTAAACTGTCTGGTTTTCTACAATATAAAATTGAACGCATTGGTTCGGGAACTTTATTCTTAAAAATTGTCAGCGCAGAATTTTTATTATTGGTTATAGTTTGCTCGCAAAATTGTAAATCTTCTCCCATACTAAGTTCTGTTTTCACATTAAGTCGTCGTTGAACAATTTTAATTTCACTGTAAAATCATGCACAATTTGTTTTAAACGTCACACTTCTTAATTTATCGAATAATTCTTCTGAAGTAGCACTCTCACCAAAATTATTTATTAATATTTCTTTCATTTCCAACCAACATGTAACATGATTATTTATTTCGCGCTCTTCCTTTTAACTTGGTTTTAATTACATCAGAAAATATACTTTGACCTAATTTGTCATAGCGCAATAGCGTTGGATGCACTTTATCTATAAGATTAATAAAATTTTGTAAATCCTGATAATCTCCAGAAAAATCAGGCAACCTATTAAGATATTTGAGTGGATCTATATTTAAAGTAAGTGTTGTCATGTTGCTTTCAGAGATATTAAAATATTCGTGTAATTTATTTAATGGATTAGTAGTTTCGATTAAGCCAGAATTCGATGGTTCTTCTAATACTAGATTTGCTAACGTAGAAGTTTGGTTAGTCACTAAATCTGAACTTCTTAAACTGATATTATTAATTAAATCTGCTAATTCTTCTACATTTAAATCTGAAAATTCTTGACTCATATTACATACCCGCTACTTATAATTTGTCTTTCTCGTTCTGCTTTCCAGAAAATGAGTTTGTTATGATGAAATTTAGTAATGTGGTCCTTAGTTTTGTCCTGGCGTATAGATGGTTGTTTACTTTCGAATTCTGCTGTCGTTCGCACTCTCCTATATCGTTCCTTCTTCGATTTTCTTTTCGTCTAGGATAGAAGAATTTAAGGTTCAGCTACAGTTGTATTTCCAGAATAACAGCTTCTTCGCAAGCTCTGGTGTTCAATTGTTTAACTGAATTAATTCTTGTAGTTACTCCTTGTAAAAATTTTTGGATTATTTCGATGTATTGAACAGCTTTGCATTAGCGCATCACTCTTATGATGAACTTGCAATTATGATTTAAACTGTTCACAGATACATCGGTTGATTATAATCGACACAACTTTTCGATCACTTCTGCTGATGAGATTGTTGTGCACTGGTTTTTGGCAATTAGTATAGTGAAACTATTTAACAGCAAAGAAACGGATCACTTCTTTTGATACGATTACTGCTCTTAATTTACACTAGTTTTTTTTTCTTTTAAACGTCAATCACTTTCACTGATCACGTTTTTATTCTTTTTCTTTTAGCAGATGTGTCACAAAATGTTAAAACATAAGCAAAACGACTGCTTGACACATCCTACCGACTGCGCCAATAATAAATTTCACATAAGGTGAACATAAAAAAAAAAGAACAACTTGATTTGATAAGTAAAACAAGTGAAAAAGCTAGAATTGGTCTAAGACCAAATCTTATGATACCCTAGATGAATGCCCGTATGAAATTTCGTATGGTCACCCATTTGAGCAATTTTGATTTTTGCAGTGGTTTTTCGCATATATTTCTAGAACGGTTCGTCGGACAGAAAAAATGATTATAACCAATTTTATAGGATTTCATATTCTGAAGAAGTTTTTAGTACAATAAAAATGTCTTGGACTGATCGTTTCCACAGTATACATAAAAAACCTAATTTTTTATATGGCAACACCAAGAATGGGTTGCCCGATTTAGTCCATTTTTGAAATTTTATTTGCTAGTACAATGAAAACACCATGTACCAAATTTCAGCTCTCTACGGCGACTCGTTCTCAGGCAGTGTTCAAATATATAACGGAAAACGAAATTTTTGTATGGCAACCCCACGAAGAAGCTGCCCGATTTGTCTCATTTTCGAACTTTTTTTTTTTAAAATCCGTGTACAAAATTTCAGCTCTCTCAGTGTATGCGTTCTCAAGTTATCGTGCGCACGGACGGACGGACAGACGGACGGACGGACATGCAAAAATCAAAATAACTTTTAATATTATGCGTGGGTGTCCAATCCATTTTGCTCTACCATCATTATTTCGAGGTGTTACAAACGGAATGACAAACTTAGTATACCCCTTCAGATTTCATCTAGGGTATAAAAAGCACTTTATTGCCAATCTAAATTATTATACAAATTAGTAGACTAGTTACAATCTACTAAACGTCGACCGAACAATAATAAATTTCACATAAGGTGAACATAAAAAAAGAACAACTTGATTTGATAACTAAAAGAAACACTTTATTGCCAAACCAAATTATTATACAAATTACTAGACTAGTTACAATCTACTAAACGACGACCGAACCTCAGACTACCGACTTTCAGACTGACTTTTCTATGTTTCACAAATTACTTGCTTTCCGCTAAACTTATCATTTCACGTGTCTACTACACGGGAAATGGTTTTGATGAAAAATGCATTTCTGGCTTTTTTAAAGATTCTCCCATGAGAACTGTAATTTAACGCTTTTCGCATATTTCTATTTAATGCGCGTTGCCTGGGTTTCTTTTAATTTGAAATGGAATTCTTTAGATTAAAAATTGTATGAAATGCATTTTCCGTGGGAAGGTAAATGAGAAAAATTAAATATGTTGCAGTGATATTTAATGTTATAATAATTGATTATTATATATGTCCTATATGATATTTTTATCTATAACAGTGAATCCGAAGGACAGTTACTATGCACTTTATTTGTTGAATTAATAGTGATATCCTCATTTGTGGCCATAGTTTAGTATTGGCTCCTCCCCAAATATATCTTATTGATTAAAACGATTATAACGTAAATAATGCTCTGAAGCTTTTATTAATTTCTCCTTCTAGTTTCCTGGAGCCCTCTCATATGAAGGTCGTCTAGGCTCGCCTAGTCTTTCTCTCTCTACAGGTCAAATAGGGACTCTGAAAAAGTCTTGCCCTCAGAGTCAGATGGGAGGATGGGGCATACAAAGAAGGCAGAACATCTGCGCCTTCAACTGAATATGGGTAAGTGACGTAAGAGTCCCTTCAGGACCGAATGTGTGCCGGCATTTTGTTTGTAGGCACGACGAATTTTTTTTTATTATGGCTGACGGCAGCGGCAGGTTTTTCGTGGAACCTCCCCACACTCTCCGCCAATGAGCCGAGGCGAGCTAGCGTGCCGCCCTGCAGTCAACGCTGTCCGTCGAGTGATCTGTCAGCTCATGCTGGCAGTCTGGACTTAACGTCTGAAAGCCAATCACTCTTCATAGTTCCATAACAATCTAAATATGAATTGTCTATTCCTATATATATGATAAGGTTAAATCATTTAAAACTTTAGATTTTATATACACTTAAAAAAAACATATCACAGGATGCATGTATGTATGACTGTTGTCAATTATTATCACCTTGTTTTTTGTTTAATAAAAATAATTAATTGAAGTCGGTTGAATTTTCTCTAACTAAATGATACAGTCCACAAAAGTTGAACCAGCATAAACTCGTACATTATTTTTGGTCCATTCTCGCCGAATATTGTTGAATATTTCCAAAATTAAAGCAATTAACGTGACTGAGTCACTGACATGTATAAAATGGACTGACTACGCTCGTAGAAATGCACTACAAAAAGTGAGTTCACTTCTATATTGCTGACTCTTTCGGTCTACAGGTTTCTCTCCATACAAAACATTGTTCGGACTCCAGATGATCGAGCATGCTTCCGCTTACAAACTCCTGCGACAAATGGAAGGGCTCAATGAACCACTAACTATAGTCGTCTCCGACAAGCTCCAGCTCCTACGTGCCAAAGCCCAGGAGAACCTTGATACAGCATTTGAAGTGGGCACTAAGTCGTATAATCGTCGGACCAAACCTGTGAACTATAAAATAGGACAGGAAGTATTTAGGAGGAGCTTCCAACAGAGCAGTTTTAAGCATCAACGTAGTGCAAAACTCGGGAAGAAGTTCTTAAAAAGTAGGATCCGATCGCAAAAGGGAAACTCCTTATATGAATTAGAGGACTTGCAAGGAAAACTAATCGCGGTATTTCAGACCAAGGACATTAGACCCTAGCATTCATATCATATGTCTTCAGAAACAAAACGTGTATTTATCCTAACAAGTGTCATCATCCCCTCAGGATGCCATAGCACGGCAACTATTTCACCTACGTTGCATAGCCAACAGTTTCGTATACCGACCTTCTCATAGGCCGGCTAGCTCAGACGACCATTTCCCAGCGTCGTCTGCCTCACAGATGAAACACACGACTCTGCCCTGTTATGGTCGTTGACAATAATATGAGGCAGAAACGTCACATTTTACATCTGACAGCTTAACTATCAGGAGTGCATTCCAAAACATAGCTACAGTTGACTATAGCTGACTTCAATCGTTCCAAAACTGAGTAGTCAACTAAATTATGTCAGCTGAGTTGACTTTTGAGCGTTCCGAAACATCTGAAGTTGACTAAAATAGTCAACTATCCCTGGCTGTGCTCTAAACTGCTAGTTATCTAATATACAGGGTGTTTCCCCTTAGGAGGTCCATAGAGCGGGAAGTGATAGTACTCGCCTAGACGAACCAAAAATTGTATGGCAGCGGGGGGGGGGGGGGGGGGGGGGGGGGGGGGAATATCAACCGTTTAGGAGTTACAGGGTGATTCATAAAAAAGCTAGGTTTTCACAAAACACCCTGTATCTTAAAAACTACAGGGCGTATGGTCACACTTAAGAGCTTATTGTATGCAGAACTTCATGGCCTTTCCAACGACTGCTCAACCACCTCCACACCCCTCTCCAATCATGATTTATGGTTATCTAAACTAAAAATTTCGAATTTTCTTACCCTTTTTTTTAATTTAACCCCTATTATTTTTGAAAAAAGGTGGTTAACATAACTTTTTTTTTTACAAACTATAAACGGTAGGCTCTCCTCTTTAAGTTGACCTATTACACCTTATGTGTTAACTGTAGGCGTTAAACAGTTATTAACTCATAACCTGTTCAGGTCACACCGAAAAAAGACGATATTTTTTAAAATGACGTGCTAAGGAAACAAATTATCGTTGAGAATAGGTTTGAAAATAGGTTTGAGAATAGGTTTTGAGCTAATAACTCTTAAAGGGCTTCAGATAGCACATTGGGTGTAATAGGTCATATTAAAGAGGAGAGTCTACAGTTTACAGTTTTTATAAAAAAAGGTTATGTTAACCACCATTTTGCAAAAATAATAGAGGTTAAATTAAAAAAAAAGGAAAGAAAATCCGAAATTTTTAGTTTAGATAACCATAACTTCTGAGGGGAGAGGGGTACGGGGCTGGTTGAGCTGTCGTTGGAAAGGCCATGAAGCTCTGCATACAGGGAGCCCTTAACTGTGACCATACGCCATGTAGTTTTTAAGATACAGGGTGTTTTGTGAAAACCTAGCTTTTTTATGAATCACCCTGTAACTCCTAAACGGTTTATATTGCCCCCCCCCTGCCATACAATTTTTGATTCGTCTAGGCGAGTACTATCACCTCCCGCTCTATGGACCTCCTAAGGGGAAACACCCTGTATAAACCGTGACGTGAGTTGTCAATTGAAATATTTTGTTTGGCGCACTTTTACAAACGTTCTCAAATTTATTTATTTATATAATTTTCTCTGGCTCATTTCGGATTAACACACAGTAATAAAATATTAGTTTTAAGTATCAATAAAATTATACAATCAGTATAAATGACAGTTCTAATACTTTTAGCTTGCTCAGATCGTTCCAAAACCTCAAACAGCTTTAGTTAACTGCCGACAGCTTGACATAGCTCTGACATAACTCTGACATAGCTACAACCAACTATAGCTGCAGTTGTGTTTTGGAACGCACTCCAGGTGAGATATATATCCCAGCAGGGAAGGTTCTTAAATCTATGCCATTTCGGTTCTTTCGACCAACACGAAGTTGGTCTCGTTCCCCAAAGTCGGCCCGTGTTATGGAACTATGAGGAGTAATTCGCTTGGGACGTAAAGTCCCGACTGCCAGCATGAGCTGAGAGATCACTCGACGGACAGCGTTGACTGTAGGGCGGCACGCTAGTTCGCCTCAGCTATTGGCGGAGAGTGTGGTGAGGTTCCACGAAAAACCTGCCGCTGCCGTCAGCCATAATCAAAAAAATTCGTCGTGCCTATCCAACAAAAGCCGGCACACATCCGGTCCTGAAGGGACTCTTACGTCACTTACCTGTATACCTTTGAAGGCGCAGATGTTCTACCTTCTTTGTCTGCCCCAGCCTCCCATCTGACTCTGAGGGGCATAATTCTTCAGACTCCCTAATTGACCTGAAAAAAGAGAGAGAGACTAGGGAAGCCTAGACGACCTTCATCTTATGTGAGAGGGCTCCAGGATAGTAAAGGAAGAATTAAAAAAAATTCAAGGTAAGTACATACATAGGTCTCTAGGTAAGTATACCCTTAAATTATAAAAATATATAGCCGTATAGCATTAGGTAAGTACAGAAAAAGGTATATACATACGTATACCAAAAATATCTCATTAATTCA